>CM026895.1:7784769-7893529 GCA_015227895.2 Colaptes auratus
CCAGCCCAGCCTGCTGTGGCGCTGCAAGGGACCTCTGGAGATCGTCCAGCCCGAGCCCCCTGCTCCAGCAGGGCACCCGCAGCAGCTTGCCCAGGAGCACGATGGCCGGGGGGGGGGGTTGGATCTCTCCAGAGAAGGAGACTCCACAACCTCTCTGGGCAGCCTGCTCCAGGCCTCCCCTCCCACCAATCTCTCCTCCTGTTCAGATGGAACCTCCTGGCTTCCAGTTTGTGCCCATCGCCCCCCGTCATATCCCTGGGCACCACTGAGAAGATGCTGGTCCCAGCCTCTTGCCCCTCACCCTTTAGCTCTTGCTGAGCATTGAGAAGCGCACAGAATGGCAAGACAGAAGGGAACCCAAAGATCATCTGCTCTAAGATCCCCTCATGGGGCTGCTCTTCTCCAGGCTCTCAGCCCCGGGCTCTCAGCCTTTGCTCCTCACAGAGCTGCTCCAAGCCCCTCAGCAGCCTCACAGCCTATGCTGGGCTCTCTCCAGTAGCTCTCTCTGTCCTCACTCTCTCCTTGCCACTGCCCTGCACCCTGTCCTGCCCTACCCAGGGCACCTCTGGGTGTCCCTCCTGCCTGTCCCACTGCACTCCTGCCACAGGGCAGCCAGGGCAAAGCAGACCTGCAGAGGGTATCTGGGAGCAGGGAGGGTGTCTGGGAGCAGGGAGGGTGTCTGGGAGCAGGGAGGGGTCTGCTCTTCTCCTCATCTTGCTCTGCCCTTTCCCCTGCCAGCAGGAGGCAGCTTGGTGCTTGTTGCACCCCAACACTTCTGCAAGTGAGGAAGCCACATGGGGAGACGTTAATTTGCACTGAGCTGGTCCTGTTTGATCCTGCCTGTGCCTTAGGGTTGTATTATGTAGGGAGAACAAACCCCCAAGAGCTGAGAGGGTCAGAAGACCTGGCTCTGGGGATATTGGGACTCCAGTGAGGTGATGGGGAGGAGGAATCACCGGGGCAGGTCACAGATGTGAACCTTTCTAATGATGGAAGCCAGAGTTTTCACTCAATCACCTGGGTCCAGGAGCTGTGGTTTTACACTGAGTGCAGATTACAAGGCTGGGAGTGCCAGGATGAAGGCTTTGAGCTGGCAGAGGGGAGACTGAGACTGGAGATGAGGAAGGATTCTTCAGAGTGAGGGTGGGGAGGCACCGGCACAGGTTGCCCAGGGAGGCTGTGGCTGTCCCCTCCCTGGAGGTGTTCAAGGCCAGGCTGGATGAGGCCTTGAGCAACCTGGGCTGGTGGGAGGTGTCCTGCCCATGGCAGGGGGTTGCCACTGGATGATCCTTGAGGTCCCTTCCAACCCAAACCACTCTGTGAATCATCTGTGGCTGTGAGGCACAGGAGCTGACATGAAAAGCAGGAGCTGACATGAGAAGCAGGAGCTGACACCATGCTGGGTGCTGGGCAGGGCCAGGCTCCTTTCTGCAGCTGCTCCACAGCCTCTTGCTGTGACTGGGACAGAGAAGAGTGCAAGCAAGTGCAGGGGGCTGGGCTGATGTCAGCAAGTCAAGGCAGGAGGTGAAGCCAGGGGACAGCTCGTTATATGTGTGACCAGCACCAAGGAACAGGATCCAAGGGAAAACATCTGGGTGGGGAGAGGTAGCCCCCCTCCCCCCCATCCCTCTGCCTGGGGGTGAGCTCAGCCTCCTGGCCATCACAGCCAGCTGGGTTGGGGCCTGCAGCCAGTGCTTTCTCCCAGGAGGTGTTTTTGCTGGAAGGGCTGGCATGGCCACCGTGGCCTGATGCTTGTTGTTATGGCAACAGGAGAAGCCTGCTGTGTGCAGAGCACAACAGAGAAGGAAGGAAGGAAAAGGGATGGTGGTGGAGAAGGTCGTAGCCAGCAAGGGGTCAGGCAGAGGTGTGAGGTTAACATGCACGGTGTAGGGATGGAGGACACCCCCAGAGGTGGAGGACCAGGCTGCAGCCAGAGGAGTGTGGACAGCAGGGCAGGAGAGGGGATTCTGCTGAGACCTTAACTCCAATCCTGCCTCCAGTTCTGGTGTCTCCAGCAGAAGGAGGACACAGAGCTGCTGGAGAGAGTCCAGAGGAGGCCACAAAGATGATCCAAGGGCTGGAGCAGCTCTGCTGTGAGGCCAGGCTGAGGGAGCTGGGGGTGTGCAGCCTGGAGAAGATTCCAGGGGGACCTTAGAGCTGCTTTCCAGCACCTGAAGGAAGCACAGGAAGGCTGCAGAGGGAGTTTGCCTGAGGGTGTCTGGAGACAGGACAAGGGGGAATGGTTTGAAACTGAGGGACAGCAGGGTTAGACTGGAGCTAAGGAAGAAGTTCTTCAGTCTGAGGGTGGTGAGACTCTGGAACAGAGAAGTTGTGGATGTCCCCTCCTTGGGGGTGGTCAAGGCCAAGTTGAATGAGGCTTGAGCAGCCAAGTCTAGTTGAGAGGCATGGCATGGGAGGTTGTGGTAGATGACCTCTGAGGTCCCTTCCAACCTGAGCCATTCTATGACTCCCCCAGGAAGAGGGGAACACCAGATTGGTGGAGGTAGATAATGGTTGGAGGTGATGATCTTAAAGATCATTTCCAACCAAAAAGATTCTGTGACATCCCCAGGGATGCAGCCACCATGAGGCATCAGGAAGGGTTGGGCTTTGTGCCTTCTCCCTTGGCTCATGACCCCACTGGTCAGAAGAAGGGTCTGGGCACACCAGCAGTGCTGCAGAGCCTCAACCCCACCAGCACCCTGCATGTGGCTGGTGGGACCTGTGCCATGGGCAAAACCTGGGAGAATAAGGCCTGGCATGAAAGGCTCTGCTGCTGCTGCTGCTGGTGGTGGTGGGAGGTGTCCCTGCCCATGGCAGAGGGTTGGAACTGGATGATCTTGAAGGTCCCTTCCAACCCAACCCATTCTGTGCTGACACTGCAGTGGTGTCTGATGACATGAGAGCACCCTGGCTGATCCTCCTGTGGGCCAGGCAGACAGAGCAGAAAGCCTCCTCCCAGCTCATTTTCTGTGCCTCCTGACTCTTTGTGAGCGTTTGTGAGCTCCTTCAGAAACAGAGCCCACAGCAACCAAACTCACACAGCACCAGGAGCCTTAAATTCTGCTCTCCCACCCCAGGCAAACAGCCTGAGAGAGACTCTTGGGCTGCTCACAGCAGAAAAAGGGATGGCTCTTGCTAGCAGCAAACCCATCTTCCCCCTGCCTTTATATATCTGACTGGAGACCTACTAAGCACGGAACTGGTGTGTGATTTAATGAGCCCAGCTTCCAAGCTGCTTTTTCAACCCCTAATTCACTCATCTGGGCTAATAACTGCAATGGGTGGCAGAGTTTTCAGTCTTCTTCATTTATTTCCTTCTAACAATTGGTTATTTACCCAGTTGCTTTACAGCTCCTGATTTAATAAGTGCAGTAACCCTGGGGTACTGCTTCAGGAAGGAGGAGAAGCTCTGAAATCCTGCAGCCTCCCCCTCCCCCCTTGAAGTGCTTTAGTGGACACTGGAGGTCCTATTATAAAATTTTAAAGCCTTTATGCCACTGGCAAGGAAGAGCTGTGGAGCACTGAGCCTCAGCACACAGCCTCTGCTTCTCCCCAGACGTGCCAGCAGCTGCTGAAATGGAGGCACAACATTGCTGGGGCTTCTCTTCTGCCCTGGTATCAGGGAGCCTGGAGAGGTGCTCAACGTGGCTGAGCACACAGTGGGGATGGGCAGCTCCAGAGGGGCACCTGAGAATCATAGAAAGGGTTGGGTTGGAAAGGACTTCAAAGCTCACCCAGTTCCAGCCTCCCTGCCATGGGAGGGACACCTCCCACCAGCCAGGTTGCTCAAAAACTCATCCAGCCTTGATCAGCTCCAGGGAGGGGACAGCCACAGCCTCCCCGGGCAACCTGTGCCAGCGTCTCCCCACCCTGTCAAGAGTTTCTTCCTAATCTCCAGCCTGAATCTCCCCTCCTCAAGCTTCAGTCCATTCCCTCTCATCCTGAAGTGCATCCCCCCAGGCAGCTCGGCTCGTTTCTGGGCTCTCCTCAATCTCTGTCTCCCCCTCCAGGGCTGTGCACAAGGCAGCCCACTCCTAGCCCAGTTTCTTCCTGCGGGTTCCAGTCACAGCCACAAACCCCACTCTGCCTTCCAGCAAGGCTGGGACATAAATCCCACAGGGGGACTTTCAGAGGGCTAGAGGACTTTGTGTTGGGGGATGATCAAGGATGGAGGTCTCCAGGATCTTCCCAGGGCAATGCAGACAGCTCTGGGAGGGAGGGAATGAGCAGGAGGCACGTTGTGGGTCCTAATCTCCATCTGCCCAGCAAGCAGGGTAAGAAAGAGCTCTTCCTGCCCCTGCATTGCACTGACAGCTCCTGCACTGCTGGGTCACCAACAATCATCCCTTGGCTTTTTTGCTGGTTTCATCCCACCTGAAGCATCCTTTGGGTCACGCAGCTCGCTGGAGGCTGCTTGGATGTATCTCAGGGGGAGATGTGAGCTGAGCTGCCTCACTGAGCTGCTCTTTGGCTGTGATCCCTCTGAGCTGCACAATCCACCACGTTCCTAACAGCCCTCCTCCTTCCCCTGCCACATTCCTCATCCCTGCCTTTCAAAGTGCTTCTGCAGACGTTAAAGAGCCCCAGAACCCCAGAGGCTGCAGCTAAGCTGAGCTTGCTCTGAAACCTTCCTGCTGTTGCTGTGATACCAGGGAGAACCTGCTCCAGCTGCTGGCCTTTTTAGTGCAGCCTGAACCAGCTCAGGGGTTGGCTGGGGCCTTCCACAGGTAAAGGACTGAGCCAGGGAATAGCATCCTCCTGGAGAAGCTGGCTGCCCGTGGCTGGGATGGTTGGACACTTCACTGGGTTAAGAAATGGCTTGCTGGGCCCAGAGAGTGGTGGGGAATGAAGTTAAATCCAGCCAGCACTCAGACACCAGTGGTGTTCTCCAGGGCTCAGTGCTGGGGCCAGTTGTCTTTACTCTCTTTATCTGGGTGGCAGTGTGGGTCTGCTGGAGGGTAGGAAGTGTGGGTCTGCTGGAGGGTAGGAAGCGTGGGTCTGCTGGAGGGTAGGAAGTGTGGGTCTGCTGGAGGGTAGGAAGGCTCTGCAGAGGGGTCTGGATCTGTGGCTGAGGTCAGTTGTCTGATGTTCAGCAAGGCAAAGTGCTGGGTGCAGCCCCTGAGTCACAACAACTCCAGGAACACTCCAGGTTGGGGGCACAGTGGCTGGAAACTGCTCAGCAGGAATTGACCTGGGGGTGCTGGGTGCCAGCAGCTGAAGCTGAGCCAGGGCATGCCCAGATGGCCAAGGAGGCCACCAGCAGCCTGGCCTGGAGCAGCAATGGTGTGGCCAGCAGCAGCAGGGCAGTGATGGTGCCCCTGGACTGGGCACTGGGGAGGCTGCATCTCAAATCCTGGGTTCAGTTCTGGGCTCCTCACTCCAAGAAGGACATTGAGGGCTGGAGTAGGTCCAGAGAAGGACAATGAAGCTGGGGAAGGGTCTGGAGAACAGGGCTGGGGAGGAGCAGCTGAGGGAGCTGGGGGTGTTCAGCCTGGGGAAGAGGAGGCTGAGGGGAGACCTCATTGCTCTCTACAGCTCCCTGAGAGGAGGCTGCAGTGAGGTGGGGATTGGGCTCTGCTCCCTAGTGATAGAAGGAGAGGAAATGGCCTGAAACTGTGCCAGGGGAGGGTTAGGGTAGAGATGAGGAACAATGTCTTTGCTGCAAGAGTGTCAGGCACTGGCAGAGGCTGCCCAGGGAGGTGGGGGAGTCCCCACGCCTGGAGGTGTTCCAGAAACCTGTGGCCATGGCACTTGGTTTAGAGGCCATGGTGATGTTGGGTTGATGGTTGGCCTGGATGCTCTCAGAGGGTTTTTCCAGCCCAAAGAATTCTAGGATTCTGTGTGCCTGTGCAAGGCTTGCAGTGCTTGGCCACCATCAGAGCAAGGGATGCCGCCTGGGCTCCACCAGCTCCCCAGGCAAACTCACCTCCTCCTTCTCTGAGCTGCCACCACTCTCTGCAGCCCATTCATCCTCCAGGCCCTTTGCAGCCTGCAGTGCTGGAAGTGTGATGGAGGTTTGCAGCCTCTCCCTTCATCAGGCAGTTCTGCAGGAGGGGAAAGTCCTGCAGCAGGTTCCCCTGATGCTAATTAAAATTTGATCTCTTTTCCTCCGGTTTTAAGTGGGGAAGGAGCTGTGATCCTAGCTCTGAAGAGTCACATTCCTGGACCATGAGCTATTCCCAAAAGGCATCTCTGGAGCATCCAAGGCAAAAAAGCAGCTCAGTTTTCCTGCCTGCAGTGCACAATGAAGTGGGGCTGCATTTCCCATTTGGGGCTGGTGATAACTGAAGCCAGCAAGAAACCGCAGCCAGCCTTTGATTTTAGAAGTGGGCAGGCAGGGAACTGCCTGGGCTCCAGGCCACGGGGATGGGATAAGCCAGGTAGCAGTGCTGGTCCTGGGGTGCATCAAAGGGTCCAGGATTTGGGTTCCAGAAGCAAAAAGTAGCTTCAGACACAACCCCCTGTGCACAGAGACAAAAGGGAGAGGCACTGGGGAGCTGCCCTGGCATGGAGGGGTGTGTAGGGCTGAGCTGTTGAGGTTTCGTCTGCATGGGGAGCTCTGAGGAGGTCCAGGCTCAGCTCATGCACATGGTGCAGGTCTGGTTAAGGGCTCACCACACCAAACTCAAGCTGTGCTTGAGCCAGAGTCACCTGGAACTAGAGTGTGCAGCCTGGAAGTGTTGAGTGTGGTTGTAGAGTGATGGACTGCCATGGTGTGGGGAGAGGGACTGCCATGGTGTGGGGAGAGGGACTGCCATGGTGTGGGTGAGGGACTGCCATGGTGTGGGAGAGGGACTGCCATGGTGTGGGTGAGGGACTGCCGTGGTGTGGGGAGAAGGACTGCCATGGTGTGGGGCTGGAGAAGGCTGCCATGGTGTGGGAGAGGGACTGCCATGGTGTGGGAGAAGGACTGCCATGGTGTGGGGCTGGAGAAGGCTGCCATGGTGTGGGAGAGGGACTGCCATGGTGTGGGAGAGGGACTGCCATGGTGTGGGGCTGGAGAAGGCTGCCATGGTGTGGGGAGAGGGACTGCCATGGTGTGGGGCTGGAGCAGGCTGCCCAGAGAGGTTGTGGAGTCTTCTTCTCTGGAGACTTTCAAGACTCAGCTGGATGTGTTCCAGGGTGACCCTGCTCTGGCAGGGCTGATGGACTTGATGATTTCCAGAGCTGCCTTCCAACCCCTACCATCCTATGGTTCTACCTCCGGGGATGGTGAGCACCACCCTCCCTGGGCAGCCTGTTCCAGCACCCAGTGACCCTTTCAGTGAAGAAGTGTTTTCCTAAACCTCCTCTGGTGCAACTTGAGGCCATTGGAGCTGTTGTCATATCAAAAGCCACCATTTCCTCGGGCCAGTTGCTGCTTCCCTGGGCACAACACTTCCTCAACAGCTCAGCAGGTTTGTACCTGCTGCATGGTGGCTACATATACCCTCTGGCCCTGTCACAGAACCATACAGTTGTCAGGGTTGGAAGGGACCTCAGTTCCACACCCCCTGCCATGGGCAGGGACACCTCACACTGCAGCAGGTTGCTCACAGCCACAGCCAGCCTGGCTGCAAACACCTCCAGGCAGGAGGCTGCCACCACCTCCCTGGGCAACCTGTGCCAGTCTCTCACCACCCTCATGGGGAACAACTTCTTCCTCACATCCAATCTCAGTCTCCCCACTTCTAGTTTTGCTCCATTCCCCCCCAGTCCTATCCCTCCCTGACACCCTCAAAAGTCCCTCCCCAGCTTTCCTGCAGCCCCCTTCAGATACTGGAAGGCCACAATTAGTTCTCCTTGGAGCCTTCTCCTCTCCAGACTGAACAGCCCCAACCCTCTCAGTCTGTCCTCAGAGCAGAGCAGCTCCAGCCCTCTGCTCATCCTCGTGGCCCTTCTCTGGACACCTTGCAGCACCTCCAGATCCTGCCTGGCACAGAGGCTCCAGAACTGGCCACAGAGCTCCAGCTGTGGTCTCAGCAGAGTGGAGCAGAGGGGGAGAATCCCCTCCCTGGCCCTGCTGGCCACACTTCTCTTGCTGCAGCCCAGGCTCTGCTTGGCTCTCTGGGCTGTCAGTGCTGCCTGTCTGATGCCTGGATGGTCTTACAGGGGTGAGAAGGGCTGGGACTGCTGACAGATGGTATTCCAATGAGCTTGCAGGAAGGAAGCATGGAAAGCCTGGATTAGCAGGGGGGTGGCTGCTTGTGCTAATCACTGCTGGAGCACGGCCCCAGGCTGCATGTCCCTTTGCCAGGCAGGTACCTTGGGCAGAGATTTCTCCTCACAAGAAATTACATTATTTTGGGGGTTTTTGTTTGGTTTGGTTTTCTCTCAATCACTTTCATCTGGTTAATTAAATTGCCTCAGGAAGCTGTCAGTCAAAGCCCTGCCAGTTCCAGCTCTGCTGCCAAGCAGCCCTTTGGTCAGATGAGTGTTTTGTGCTCATGAAGGAGCCACAACCACCCTTACTTCCCTCCCCCCACCCCGGGGTGATACTGGGAGCAGGGCTGCCTGGAAGTGATCTGCCTCAGCAGTGGGGCTGCAGCAGGGCCTGTGATCACAGCATCACAGCATCACCAAGGTTGGAGCATCAGCCTGCAGAAAGAGGAAACAAATGACCCTCATGGGCTCAGCCACTCCTGCTGGCATCCCCGAGCCTGGCACATGCAGAAGAAAAGGGTCTGAGGTGGATTTGGGTGTTGGGTTTCACTAGATGGTCCTCTAGCCCAAGCCACATCCTCGCAGCACACAGCAGCTTTCCCTGGGAGGGGGGTCTGGTTCTCCCACCTGCCCTCAGGGCAGCTCTGGCACTGCACTATGGACTCAGGAAGCCCCCAGGCCCTCTCCTTGCTCATAATTCTTTATCCCCAAGCAAACCAGGACCCTATCATAGAATCATAGAATGGTCAGGATTGGAAGGGACCTCGAGAATCAGCCAGTTCCAACCCCCCTGCCATGGCCAGGGATACCTCACACTACATCTGGTTGCCCAGAGCCACATCCAGCCTGGCCTTAAAAACTTCCAGGGGTGAGGCTTCCACCCCCTCCCTGGGCAACCTGTGCCAGGCTCTCACCACCCTCATGGCAAAGAACTTCTTTGTAATTTCTAATCTAAATCTCCTCTCCTCTAACTTGGATCCATCCCCCTCCCCAGTCCTATCACTACCCAACACCCTAAAAAGTCCCTCTCCAGCTTTCCTTTAGATGCTGGAAGGCCACAGTAAGGTCTCCTTGGAGCCTTCTCTTCTCCAGACTGAACAAGCCCAACTCTCTCAGTCTGTGCTCATAGCAGAGGAACTCCAGCCCCTTTCAGCTGCCCCTGTCCTACAGCCCTATCCTCAGGCAGCTCTCTGGACTGAGCCATCAATCAAAAGGTCAAAGCATGGATTCTGTTGCCCTAAAACAAAGTTGTTTGAACTTGGTTATGCTGTAGAGGAGATCTCTGCTGTCTTTCCTGGCTGGCTGAGCCTACTGACTGGAGCAGAGGGTCAGGAGTCGTGGTTTCAGGGCTTTTCTTCCCTCCTTCATTTCAGCAAACCCCTTCCTTTCCTCGGGACGTGATTCCCCACCCATGAAGCACAAATCACAGCATCCTTAGCTGCATAAGGGGAAGCAAAGCCACCAAACGCCTGACATGGAGGCAAACAAGCCCTTGGTGTTCAGTTTTGGGCCCTTTAGAACAAGAAGGACATTGAGGGCTGGAGCAGGTCCAGAGAAGGGCAACAAAGCTGAGGAAGGGTGTGGAGAACAGGGCTGGGGAGGAGCAGCTGAGGGAGCTGGGGGTGTTCAGCCTGGAGAAGAGGAGGCTGAGGGGAGACCTCATTGCTCTCTACAGCTCCCTGAGAGGAGGTTGAAGCCAGGTGGGGATTGATCTCTTCTCTCTAGTCTCAGGTGACAGAAGGAGATAGAAATGGCCTGAAATGGTGCCAGGGGAGGGTTAGGTTGGAGATGAGGAAAAACTTCTTAGCTGCAAGAGTGGTCAGGCACTGGCACAGGCTGCCCAGGGAGGTGGTGGAGTGCCCATGCCTGGAAGTGTTCAGGAAACCTGTGGCCATGGCAGCTGGGGCCAGGGTTTGGTGGCCATGGTGGGGTTGGGTTGATGGTTGGACTGGATGATCCCAAAGGGCTTTTCCAAACTCTGTGATTCCATGCTGTCAGGTGGGAGGTGGAAGCAAGGCTTTGGCAGCGAGCACAGATGCTGGGGACCAGGCTTGGGGAGGGAGCTCCCAGCATCACTCCAGCCCTGCCAGGCTGCCCAGCTCTGCAGCGAGCCTTGGGCAGAGGACGCTGGGTGAGGCGGGGAGGGAGTGATGTGTGTCCATGGAGTGCCATCTAGTGGGGTTTTATTTCATCACCCGGATTGCCGTGCAAGAGCTGCTCTTCCTCCCGAAAACACAGAGCTGGGCACAGCTTTGGGCTGTGCCTGAGAGGCAAAAAGAGTAATCCATGGGAATTTTCCCCCTCGTGCTCTCCCCCAGCAGCTCCTTCCCAGTTGTGTTGTTCCATCTCCTTTCCTTGCACAATGTCTGCATTTTCCTGGCACATTCTCAATCTTGATTCTGAGGGGAAGCTCCAGAAGGAAAGCATTGTGGCTATGCACTTGTATTTAAAGGGCCCTGGAAGTCAGTGCTACCTCAGTGTGGATGAGGATTGTGTGGCCTTGAGCCTCTGGTGAGAGGCTCTTGTCACAACGGCCCCATGAATGCTTCAGGCTTGGGGCAGAGTGGCTGGAAACTGCCCAGCAGAATCATAGAGTCACAGACTGGTTTGGGTTGGAAAGGAACTTAAAGATGATCCAGATCCAATCCCCTTACCATGGGCAGGGACACCTCCCACCAGCCCAGGTTGCTCAAGGCCTCAAAAGAAAAGGTAATGAGGATGTTGGTCAACAGCTGCTGAAGATGAGTCAGGGAGTGCCCAGGTGGGCAAGAAGGCCACCAGAATCCTGGTCTGGGTCAGCAATGGCATGGGCAGCCGGAGCAGGGAAGTGATTGTCCCCCTGTGCTGGGCACCGGTGAGGCCACAGCTCAAATCCTGGGTTCAGTTTTGGGCTCCTCACTGCAAGAAGGACGTTGAGTTGCTGGAGCAGGTCCAGAGAAGGGTAATAAAGCAGGGGAAGGGTCTGGAGAACAGGGCTGGGGAGGAGCAGCTGAGGGTCCTGGGGTCTCTCCTTCCTAGTAACAATTGATAGGACAAGAGGTAATGGCCTGAAGTTGTGCCAGGGGAGGGTTAGGGTGAAAATGAGGAAAACATTCTTTGCTGCAAGAGTGGTCAGGGACTGGCACAGGCTGCCCAGGGAGGTGGTGGAGTCCCCAGCCCTGGAAGTGCTCAGGAAACCTGTGGCCATGGCACCTGGGGCCAGGGTTTGGTGGCCATGGTGGGGTTGGGTTGATGGCTGGACTGGATGATCTCAGAGGCCTTTTCTAGCCAAAACAATTCTGTGAATATGTAATTCCATCTCCCATCTCTCTGGGCAACCTGGGCCAGTTTCTTACCACCCTCAGCACCCTCAGCACACAAAAGAATCTTCACAGAATCACAGAACTGTCAGGGTTGGAAGGGACCTCAAGGATAGAATAGAATAAACCAGGTCGGAAGGGACCTTCAAGATCATCCAGTTCCAACCCCTCTGCCATGAGCAGGGACACCTCACACCACATCAGGTAGATTTTGTCCTTCTCTCCAGTCTGAATCTCTCTCTGTTAGTGTAAACCATCCCCCTTGCCCTGTCACAACAGGCCCTGCTCAAAAGCTTGTCCCTATCTTCCTTTTCTCTTTATATATATAGATAGATACAGCACAGCCATGTGGTCTATGGACTTACAGAGCTCATACTCACACACACAGAGTATGGTTTCTGGTGGTTAAAAACCATATAGAATCATAGAATTACATTGGTTAGAAAAGCCCTCTGAGATCATCCAGTCCAACCATCAACCCAACCCCACCATGGCCACCAAACCCTGTCCCCAAGTGCCATGGCCACAGGTTTCTGGGACACCTCCAGGGCTGGGGACAACACCACCTCCCTGGGCAGCCTGTGCCAATCCCTGACCACTCTTGCAGCAAACAAATGTCTCTAACATCCAACCTAAACCTGCCATGTCCATCACAGCTAGCATGGAACCTGATAGGTTAAGTGTTGCTGCCCACTCTGGAAGTGTGGTGGATGCTTGGTGTATTTTGGTCATCAAGAGAGCTAAGAGCTGGCAACAAATGTTCTTCCCCTTCCACCTTCTCGTTGTGCTCCTAGGTCTGATTGCCTGAAGCCTTAAACAAATCAGGGGGGGAGAAAAAAAAATCATCTTTCATTTTCTCTTAAACCAAAGTGATAAACCTAGGGCTGCCAGAGGGGGCTTTCATGTCTGCTGCCTTTCCTGGGCCCAGCCGCTCGCCCTTCCAGCGCCCATCCTCTGCAGCACTCATCATATTTCACTCACCCCTTGCTCAAATCACCACCCACAAATCACTTATCTGAGGAAAAGCTGAGTAAAGCCCTGAGAAGCTGGCAATCTGAAGTGGTAGATACTGAGCTATCTCCCAGCTTTCTTTGCACACTCATCGTCAGGATATCCCAAAAGGACAACATTGCATCACCGCTCCGCCCTGGGTGCCTGCCCGCAGCATCAGACACAAGCTGTGGCCATGTGGCAACAGAGGTTGCCTTGGAAGGTCAGTCCAGGTCAACATGAGTTGTCTCCTCTGTTCTTCAGAGAATCAGAGAATGGTTTGAGTTGGAAGGGACCTTCTCTCACCGCTTTCCTGGAGAGATTCCTGCCTCTGCAACAGAGGAGCTTTGTGTCTCTGATAGGAGGAGGCAGCAGGACATCTGAGACTGCAAGAGCAGTTGGCAGACCCAGAACCTGGAGCCTGGCCACCTCCCCATGTGTCATGGAATCATAGAATGGTTTGGGTTGGAAGGGACCTGAAAGCTCATCCAGTTCCAGCCTCCCTGCCATGGGCAGGGACACCTCCCACCAGCCCAGGTTGCTCAAGGCCTCATCCAACTTGGCCTTGAACACCTCCAGGCAGGGGACGTCCACAGCCTCCCTGGGCAACTTGTTCCAGTGTCTCCCCACCCTCGCTCTCAAGAATCTCTTCCTAATCTCCAGTCTCAATCTCCCCTTTTCCTCCTCCTAGCCAGGCTGGCCCCATGCAACAAAGAGAAAGAGAGAAAGGCTTCATTGAATCTCAAACACAGCTGGAGGTTTGGATTCCCAAGTGGGATGGCCAAGCTTGGGAACATTTAGCTTGGCTCTGGCCTTTGTCTCCATGCTTTTGGCTGCTCATGGTCTCTCTTATTTGTGTAATTCCTCCTCAGATAGTGCTGGTGCCTGGAGGAACCTCACTGTGAAAAGGCTCTGTGTTTATTTGCTGGATCAGCCCTGCTACTCCACTCAGGCCATTCCTGCCCCTGTTTCTCTTGTAGGAGAAGAAGAGAGCAGTTTGATTTATGCCAAGTGAGTTTCCCTTCTCAGTAAGCCTGATGCTAACAGCACCATGGACCGGTGCAGAGCGGGGAGCATGGCCATGTCCTGCAGCTGGGAGTCACCACCAGCAGGTCACCACCACTGCTCTGGGATGGGCTAGCAGAGGCTTAAAAGGTCATCACCTGAAATGATCCTGCCTGGCCCTAAAATTACACCCAGGAACAATTGGTCAGTGGGGTGCCAGAATCAATCCAAGAGAGACAGGGAACTGCTGGAGAGAGCCCAGTGGAGAGCAACACGGACGATGAAGGGTCTGGAACATCTCTCCTGTGAAGAAAGGCTGAGAGCCCAGGGGCTGTTGAGTCTGGAGAAGAGCAGGCTGAGAGGGGATCTGGTCAGTGTCTATCAATATCTGAGGGGTGGGGGGCAAGAAGAAGGTGTCAGGCTCTTTGCAGTGGTGCCCAGTGTTAGGACAGGGAACAATGGGTACAGACTGGAACCCAGGAGGTTCTATCTCAACATGAGGGGAAAATTCTTTGGTGTGATGGTGCTGGAGCCCTGGAGCAGGCTGCCCAGAGAGGTTATGGAGTCTTCTTCTCTGGAGACTTTCAAAACCCACCTGGATGCATTCCTGTGTGCCCTGCCCTGGGTGACCCTGCTCTGGCAGGGGGGTTGGCCTGGGTGCTCTGTGGAGGTCACTTCCAACCCCACCATTCTATAATTCTATGGTTCTATGTCTTGGCTGCTGAGATTCCTTTTGTGATTAAAGACTTCATGGTGCACTCCATCCATGGTGGCCCCACAGCCACTGTCATGGTCCACCATCCTCTCTCCAGGAGAGCTGGGCTTGAGGCTGGCTCAGGCTGCTGGGCACGTGCCAAGCCCTGACATGCTGTTTATCTAAAACATATTCCAACTTGGCCCAGTCTGCTCTCAAGAGACCTTGGCCACAGCCAACATGGAAGCAGAGAAGGGGGCCCCTTTGGGAATCTGGCCCAAACAGAGTCCAAGCTGTTGGTGGGGATCCAAGAATGTTAATTGGTGCTGCCAGCACACACACACACACACACTCGCTCAGCGCTGGGGGCTCGCTGCTGGCCCACCTGTGCCAAAGCTTGCCCCAGGAGCTGCTGCTGTGGTGAACTCTTGGCATGCTCAGCACCCAGCACTGGGGTTCTGATGGGAACATGGTGGAAAGGTCATGCTTGATACCAGCTGCCAGCATCTGCTCCTGTGGGGGTGCCAAATACACAGCAGAGCATACAGACAGGGTCTGCAGCGAGCGATCACATCAGGGACACCGCTGGCTTTGCCTCCGTGTGGGTGGTGTCCCTGGCACAGGGCTTGGGGAAAGTTGCTCCCAGACCTGCAGAGAACAGAATCACCAGAGGTGGCTAATTGACATCCGTGGCCCTTGTACAGCAGCATCCTGAGGACCTGCTGAGTGCAGCAGGCAGCCTGTGCGGCAGGCAGCTGCGATTCTCAGCTCAGCGCTGGAAGGCTTCGCAGCCCTTTTGCATTGGCACAGACAACCCAGAGAAGGATCAGCCCTGGGGCTGCCTGCTCGTGTCTCCTAATTGAGGTGGGGATGAGGGAGTGAGGCACTGGGCCCAGATTCACTATCTCTAATTAACTGCCTTGACTCATCCCTACTCGCCGGTGTGAAGCTCCAGCTGCTGCTGCGCTTGCTGCCCCTCAAAAACAGCAGGAAGGAAGTTCCTACATCTGAGGGCTGCTTGGTTGAGAGGCCTGGAGCATGAGTCTGGTGAAGAGCAGGTGAGGGAATTGGGGTTGTTTAGTCTGGAGAAAAGGTGACTCCAGGGAGACCTTCTGACTCTCTACAAATACCTGAAGGGAGGTTGGGGCTGGGTGGGGATTGGTCTCTTCTCCCAGGCAGCAAGTGATAGGACAAGAGGAAATGGACTCATGTTGCCCCAGGGGAGGTTTAGGTTGGACATGAGGAACAATTTCTTCCCCAAAAGGGTTGTCAAGGCTTGGGACAGGCTGCCCAGGGCAGTGGTGGAGTCCCCATCCCTGGAGGGGTTTCAGAGCCGTGGAGCTGTGATGCTGATGGACATGGCTTGGTGGTGCCCTGGCAGCGCTGGGGTAAGGGTTGGACTGGATGCTCTTAAAGGTCTTGTCCAACCAAAATGGTTCTGTGATCCTGAGCAGCTCAGAGGGGAAATGGAGCTTGCTGGTCCATATGAAGTGGCCTACTCACACTGGGCTGGGATAAGCAGGCTCTGTGGTCTGGAGCTCTTGAGGGTGCTGCTTGAGCAGCTTTGGTGATGTTGCTTTTGGTGCCAGTCCAGAATGCAGAGAAATGAAACAGAGCAAGAAAATTGACCAAACCTCTGGAAAACCTCTGACTGCTCAGCCTGTGCTCCACAAGGGGCAGAGGAAGAAGTTTCACTGCTTTCCACCAGTCCACTTCTGCTTGGTCCCCCACTGCTCCTTCTCATGCCCACACAGCACAACCAGGCCAGACAGCTGGGGAAACAGCTGGGAAAATTGCCTGATATTCCCTGGCAGATTGCCTGGAGCTCTGCTCCCTGTCCTGAAGCTGTGACACTCTTGGTCCCAACACCTCAGGGAGCTGCTGACCAGATCCCGGAGCAGCACACGGAAGCTGTGAGGCCATGCAGCCTCTCCTAGCCTGCCTTACATCACCGTGCCAGAGCCAGCAAGCAGAATGCATGCAAGCAGGAGAGGAGAACGTGACAGGAGCGATAACTCACATGCCACTCTGCTTGCTCACCCCCAGCAAGGCAGGCAGGAGCTATATATAGCAGTGAGATTGCTAACAACTGGCACGGGAAAGCCTTCAGCGTCTCCATTCAGCTCATTTACACCTCCCACAAAGAAGACAAAGAAAGCCTCTTTGAAGGATTGCCAGCCTGCTGCCATCTGAGTCAGTCACTCTCAGCCACAGCCTCCAGAGCAGCCTCCACTACCCCGTGTCGCGCACGTCCAGGGCTGGATTCGCAGCTTGCTCACCTCCAGGTGAACTGCAGAGCCAAGGTGGTGCTGCTGTTGCTAAAGCCAGGACCTGGCCTCTCCAGCCTTCCACTCATTAGCAAGATTCCAAAGCCCTCTGGCTCAGCAGAAGATGGCATAGGGGAAGACTTGCTGGAGCAGGTCCAGAGGAGGCCACAGATTGCTGGAAGCCCTCTGCTGTGAGGCCAGGCTGAGAGAGTTGAGGTTGTTCAGCCTGGAGGAGAGAAGGCTCCAGAGAGAGCTTCTGGTGGCCTTGCAGCGCTTCAAGGGCTGATCAGAAAGCTGGGGACAGTCTTTTGAGCAGGGCCTGTCATGACAGGACAAAGGGTGATGGTTTGAACTGAAAGAGGGAGATTCAGACCGGAGAGAAGGGAGAAATGTTTGGCACTGAGGTTGATGAGACCCTGTCTCAGGCTGCCCAGAGAGGTGGGAGCTGCCCCCATCCCTGGAACCACCCCAGGTCAGGTGGTTTGGGGCTGTGTCTCTGTTGAGTGCAGGGGGCTTGGACCTTTAAATGTTCCTTCCAACCCAACCCATTCTATGAGTCCATGGTCAGGGGTCAGAGCCGTGGGCTCGCCGCAGAGCTCCCTGCCGCACATCCCCGAGCCCGCGGCCGGTTGGCTTCTTATGGTCAGGTGCTAAAGGCTCCTTGGTGAAGGAGATCAGCTGTGACCCAAGGCCTGCAAGCAGCTGCCCATGAACTTCATGCTGAGAAGTTTCTCCTTTGTCAAACAAAGGGACGTGTTTTGAGCACTTGCACATTGTCTTCCTGCTCTCTACAACTCCCTGAAGGGAGCCTGTAGCCAGGAAGGGGTTGGTCTCTTCTCCCACGTAACCAGCACCAGAACAAGAGGACACAGTCTCAAGCTGTGCCAGGGGAAGTTTAGGCTGGAGGTGAGGAGAAAGTTCTTCATAGAGTTGTTAGCCACTGGAATGTGCTGCCCAGGGAGGTGGTGGAGTCACCGTCCCTGGAGGTGTTCAAGAGGGGACTGGACGTGGCACTTGGAGCCATGGTTTAGCAGTCATGAGGTGTTGGGTGACAGGCTGGACTCTAGCTGGGCATACAGCAGGTGCCATTAAGATCTCCTCAAGTCTGTGATGGTTAATCTACTCCAAGCAGAGCTTGTTTCCCAGCTCCTACATAGCAAGGCAAGGTGATGAAGTCCAACTGCAAGACAGGTTGTGGTTTAAGCTCCTGACAGGCAGCTGCCCAGGCTAGCTGGAGGTGAGGATGTGTGTGCAGTGTGCTGTGTGTAGGAGGCTGAAGGCTCTTCTGCCCTGCTGCATTCCCCAGAGGTCCATGGCTCCAAGTCACCCCAGGGCTTTGACTGTGCTGGCAAGTCAACCATTCCCTGCAGCAGCATTCCAGGGCTGAGCTGTGCTCCCTCTGCAAGCCCTGTGCCTTGCTTGCAGCCATGGCCACAGCTTCTCCAGGGTGCTGATTTGGGCATGGCTTTGGTGCCAGCCCCTGCACAGGTGAGGGGAGGCGCCGGCGCTGAGCGATGGAGGCGCTGAGGGCGATGCTGCAGACAAGGAAATGTTGACAGAGGCAAAACTGAGATCTGCCCAGAGCCTAACAAAGGTGTGAGGCTGGAGCCACTCCAAGGAGCCATGGGAGAGGCCACTGGGTTGAACCTTGTTTTCTCTGACCCTTTGCCAATGCACTTCCCAGATGGTGACAGATGATTTGGGGTTCCAGTTGCAGCAGGCACTGTTTTCCTGGCTGCCTGGTCCCTCAAGCTTCCACACCTGACTGACCAGAGGGAGGAGAGTGCTGTGCCCAACAGCAGCTTGGCAAGGTGGCTGGCTGGAGGATCAAAGTGTGGCCACATTCCAGGGAGCTACAAATGTCCCAGCAGCAGCCTCCAAATAGGAGCAAAGAAAACATTAGAGATGCATTTATGAGACTCCCAGTGGGCTTCTGTCTCCTTAGGACATCCCCCAGGGACTGATACTAATCTTGCTGAGATTCCTTCAGCTATAGCTGCTGCTTTCAGCTTCTCATGACCTCAGGCAATTAACGTGGCTTGGACTCCAGTGGGTCCCATTTATCAGCCTCTAAAGAATTCCCCCCCTACTCTAATTCAATGAGCTGCAGAGAAGTGGTATCTGAAACCCCATGGATTGCATTCCAGTGGCCAGCAAGGACCCCACACGATGCCCAGGTGAGGCAGGAATACCTGCAGGAGAATGGCTTTCAGCCTGGAGGAAGGAAGAAGCTGGACATGGCCAGAGAGTCTGCTTGAGCCCTGACCAGAGCACAAGGCCAGAACTGCTCTCTTCTCCAGCCCGGAGTGTCAGCAGCGCTGGGGTTCACCCGCCTGAAAATCAGCTGTCTGTATCCCAAGTAGTCAGTCTTTGCTTCAGTGGTGTGCAGGAGACATCTTCAGAGGGTGGGGGCAGCTCAGAGGAAAGCCTTCAGAGGCACCTGGAGCCCGGCACAGGGACTCACCAGATGCAGTGGTCTGCTCTCGTGCTGAAGGGGCTGATGCCCAGGCTAAGTGTCCTTCACTTTTAGGTGCATTAACGATCAGAGTGCTCTGGGTTGGAAGCTCATCCAGTCCAAGCCCCTGCTGTCAGCAGGGACATCCTCCACTAGATCAGGCTGCCCAGAGCCTCACCTTGAATAGCTCCAGGGATGGAGCCTCAACCACCTGCCTGGGCAACCTGTTCCAGGGTTCCACCACCCTTATAGTGAAGAACTTCCTTACATCCAATCTCAGTCTGCTCTGCTCTAGTTTGAAGCCATTGCCTCTCATCCTGTCCCTGCAGACCTTTGCAAACAGATTCTCTCCATCCTTCTTGTAGCCCCACTTCAGGTACTGGCAGGCTGCTCTAAGTTCTCCCTGGAGCCTTCTCTTCTCCAGGCTGAACACCCCCAGCTCCCTCAGCCTGTCCTCATAGCAGAGCTGCTCCAACCCCCCGATCATTTTCATGGCCTCCTCTGGACCCTCTCCAGCAGGTCCATGTCCTTCTTATATTGAAGGCTCCAGACCTGTACACAGTAATTGCTGCTGGACCAAGAGCACAGGAAGGAACAGGAACCTGCTCACCAAGGTAGGGGAGGCACAGCAAAGCTCCTTGTCCCCAGATTTGCTTCACCTTGGTGGATTTGAAGTCACTTCTTTCACCACTGATGTGCAGCTAATTCCAGAACGCTGAGGAAAGCAGAGGGGTTGGACTGGGTGACCTTTGGAGGTCCCTTCTAGCCCAAACCATTCTCTCATCTATGGTCCAAAGGAGATTTCTGCATGTGGTGTTCTCCACACTCAAACAGGAAACAGCTGCTGGATGAGAACAAGAATCTGGTGGAGATTTGCCACCCTGTGCAAAGCTAAAGCTGGACAGTGATGAGCAAAATGGTCCCATCCAACATCAGCATTGATCAGTGGAGATCAATAGATGGCTGAGAGAGTTGGGCTTGTTCAGCCTGGAGAAGAGAAGGCTCCAGGAAGACCTTAAAGCAGCCTGCCAGTACCCGAAAGGGGCTCCAGGAGAGCTGGGGAGGGACTTTTGACAAGGGCTGGGAGTGACAGGGTGAGGGACAATGGCTTTGAGCTGGGAGAGGGGAGACTGAGAGTGGAGATGAGGAAGAAATTGTTGAGAGTGAGGGTGGAGAGACACTGGCACAGGTTGCCCAGGGAGGCTGTGGCTGCCTCCTCCCTGGAGGTGTTCTAGGCCAAGCTGGATGAAGCTTTGAGCAACCTGGGCTGGTGGGAGGTGTCCCTGCCCATGGCAGGGGGTTGGAACTGGATGAGCTTTGAGGTCCCTTCCAACCCAAACCATTCTATGAATCTATCATTCCCTGGGGATGGAAAGCACTCTTCCCTTGCCTTCCCCCCTCCACTGAACTTTTGCTGCTCATGATCACAAGAAGTTCCTTGGTGGCTGTGTTGCTTTTGTGCTCCAGGTCCTCACCTCCCAGGACACAGAATCTGATTCCTGCAGGGTTTTCACACAAATGAGCCATCTACTACAAACCTGAAGCCACTACCAGAGGCAGAAACGTTCATTGGAACCCACATGTGAAAACCTTCACTGGGAGGAGTGGTTTTGGCCATGCCAGGCTCTGTGCCTGGAATTGGGCTCACAGATGTCTTCCAGGGGGCACATGAAGATCTCAGTGTCCCTGTTGACACTGAGGCTGGTCACAACAGCTAATTATCAAAGCTCAGAGCAGACAACAGATCCAAGCAGCACAAGGACATAAAGATCAGTGCCCATCCCTGCTTTGGTTACTCTTCTATCTGAAATTACTCTTCCATCTGACATCTTCATCCTTCCCCTTTGGGGAAGGGCATTGGTGCCTGCCCCTCTTGGACGCTGGGCAGCTGAGCCACTGTGGCTGTAGCAGCTCAGAGAGGTAAAACTCAGTGCTCTGATTTCCTGGGAAATCTTGACTGATGTCAGGAGAGATAACTGTGACATGAACATGAACATTCCCAGACCTGGAGGCTCACTGTACTGCAGAGACTGCAGAGAACAGCCTGTGGGGCAAGAGCCATAGGTGATTAATCCCCTTGTAGGAAGCCAGCCTGCTCTGTTACTCATTCTTGGTGAGAACAGCAAACAAAGCCTTTCAGCCAGGCTGATAACAATGGTGGCCTGCCTTCCAGCCTTCCAGGCACCCACTGCAGCAGGGACATGACTCTTCACGTCCTCCCGTGCTGCCCAGTGCACAGCAGCAGAGGCGATCCCTCCCTGCACTCACAGCCCTCTGTCTGTCTGCTGCCCTCCACTGAGGCCACCTGGGCCTTGGAGCAGCTATTGCTCCTCACAGTGCCTTCATTTTCTGTCTGAAGTGTTTAGGCTAAAGCAGTTGCCACAGAGCCCCCTTGCCACTGTCTGCTCCAGCATTGTCCTTCAGGAACTTCTGGCACAAGGCTTGGCTCAATGCCCTCTGCCCTGGGTAAAAAACTGGCTGATGGCTGGGCCCAAAGAGTGGTGGGGAATGGAGCTGAAGCTGGCTGGTGCCCAGTCACCAATGGGTCCCCCAGGGCTCAGTCTGGAGCTTGTCCACTTCAATGTCTCTATCAATGGTCTGGATGGAGGCATTGAGTACATCCTCAGTAAGTCTGCAGGTGGCACCGAGCTGGGTGGTTGTGTCCATCTGCTAGAGGGTAGGGAAGCTTTACAGAGGGACCTGGACAGGTGACACCCATGGGCCAAGGCTGATTGTATGAAGTTCAACAAGACCAAGTGCCAGGTCCTGCACCTGGGTCACAACAACCCCCCTGGGGAGCTCCAGACCTGGGGAGGTGTGGTTGGAAAGCTGCAGCTGGGAGAGGGCCCTGGGGGTGTCGGCTGGCAGTCGCTGACCATGAGCCAGCAGTGTCCAGGCAGCCAAGGAAGCCAATGGCAGCCTGGCTTGGGTCAGAACCAGGCTGGGCAGCAGGGACAGGAGGTGCCCATCCCCCTGTGCTCAGCACTGGGGAGGCCACAGCTGGAGTGCTGTGTTCAGCTCTGGGCCCTCACTCCAGCAAGGACACTGAGGGCTGGAGCCTGTCCAGAGAAGGGCAATGAGGCTGGAGAAGGGCCTGGAGCCCCTGGGCTAGAGGAAGGGCTGAGGGAGCTGGGGGTGTTCAGGTGGAGAAGAGGAGTCTGAGGGAGACCTCATTGCTCTCTACAGCTCCCTGAAGGGAGGTTGGAGCGAGGAGGGGGCAGCCTCTGCTCCTTGGTGGCAAGGGACAGGAGCAGAGGCAATGGTTCCAAGCTGCAGCAGGGAGGCTCAGGCTGGATGCTAGGAAAGATTTCTTCTTTGGAAGGTTCTGAAACATTGGAAGAGGCTGCCCAGGGCAGTGCTGGAGTCACCTTCCCTGGGGCTGTTCAAGCAGCTGTGGACCTGGTGCTCAGGGACAGGGCTGGGTGACCCTGCAGTGCTGGGTCAAGTGTTGAACTGGATGAGCTTGGAGGGCTCTTCCAACCAGAGACATTCTGTGATTCTATGATCTTCAAGCCTCCATGGCCTTGGATGGGAAGCTCGATGTGCAATGTGGTTGCTTGAGTGAAGCAGGGAAAGGGTTTAGACTATCATTATGAGGACCTGGGTAGGGAGGTCTCAGTCCAGCCCAGCCCAGCCCATCTTTCTGTGCTCTGGACTCTTGGGAATGATGCACAGGATTCCACACCCTCTGTCAACTGCTAAATGGAAGCTCTTCACTCATCTGGTCATCATGAGCAGCACTATGCCAGAGGGGTGACACAGATGTAATTAGCTGAACAGAAGTCAGCTGCAAGTTCATTCCCAGGCTTATTTGACAGCCAGAACTCAGCATCCCACAGCACACAGCGGGGTCATAGAATCATAGAATTGTCAGTGCTCAAAGGCACCTCAAGGCTCAGCCAGTTCCAACCCCCTGCCATGGCCAGGGACACCTCACACTACAGCAGGCTGCTCACAGCCACATCCAGCCTGGCTGCAAACACCTCCAGGCAGGAGGCTGCCACCACCTCCCTGGGCAACCTGTGCCAGTCTCTCACTACTCTCATGGGGAACTTCTTCCTAACAGCCAATCTCAATCTCCCCATTTCTAGTTTTGCTCCATCCCCCCCAGTCCTATCCCTCCCTGACACCCTCAAAAGTCCCTCCCCAGCTTTCTTGTAGCCCCCTTCAGATAGTGGAAGGCCAGAAGAAGGTCTCCTTGGAGCAATCTCTTCTGCAGACTGAACAGCCCCAACTCCCTCAGTCTGTCCTCACAGCAGAGCAGCTCCAGCCCTCTGCTCATCCTCGTGACCCTTCTCTGGACACCTTGCAGCACCTCCAGATCCTTCCCGCAATAGAGGCTGCAGAACTGGATGCAGTGTTGTCTTCCTCCACCTCCTTGTCACCCCACAGGGATAACCCAGGCTCTGGTATGGGCAGCTCAGTGGTGGAATTTAGGCTCTGTGGCCACTTGTAAACTCAAACACTTAGGTGCTTGGTTCCCACCATGGAGCTGAGGGGTTGAAGCCTGCTTAGAGACAACCAGGGGGATAATAAAGAGCATACCTCAACTGTTCCTGCTCACAGTACATAAGGATTTGGGAAGGCTACAGGGAAATTCCACTTCTCAATGGCACAGCTTTGCCCTGAAAGTAGGCTGAGACTTATATCAAATACAGAATGAGTCCTTCTGGACAAAACATGTTTGGTTGGTCCCTTCTGCCAAGTAACTAATGACAGAACAAGAGGAAATGGCCTTGAGGGGAAGTCTAGCTTGGATATTAGAGAAATGTCTTTGCTGCAGGAGTGGTCAGGGACTGGCACAGGCTGCCCAGGGAGGTGGTGGAGTCCCCATCCCTGGAGGTGTCCAAGAAACCTGTGTCCATGGCACCTGGGGACAGGGTTTAGTGGCCATGGTGGTGTTGGCTGGCAGTTGGACTGGATGATCTCAGAGGGCTCTTCCTGCCATAATGATTTGATGACTCTGTGAGAACTGCTCTTCAGCTTTAGGAAGTAACTCAGAGCATTAGAGACTTGCATAAGCAACTTCTGACCAGAAGGGGAACTCAAATCTATGCCATCCCTACCGGCTGGCTACAGCCTGGGTTAAAACCAGGGTGGGAAAAGTGTGCAGAGTTCCCTGCTCCTCCTGCACACCTCACCTTGAGGTGCAGACTTTGCACCTGCTTGCAGAAGCCCAGCCTCACAGAATCACAGAACCATAGACTTGTTTGGGTTGGAAAAGCCCTCCAAGATCATCCAGCCCAACCTCACCACAGCCACTGAACCCTGGCCCCAGGTGCCATGGCCACACCCTTTCCTGAACCCCTCCAGGGATGGGGCCTCCACCACCTCCCTGGGCAGCCGGTGCCAATCCCTGACCGCTCTAGCAGCAAAGTAACTTTCCCTCCTCTCCAACCTAAGCCTCCTCTGACACGACTCCAGCCTCCACAGTTTTCAGACCCAGCTTTCCTCCTGCTTGCATGTCAGAGGTGCTGAGGGTCCCAGCCCAGCCCTTCGCAGGCTCTGCCTCCTTGCTGCCCCCCCAGGAGCCCTGCGCTGGGCAATGGGCGGCTGGGCAGGTGAGCCGCGGCGCTGCAGCCGATCGATTATCTCCGGCTCACATTGTTTTCATTCCTGGCCGGTGCTCATTGCCCAGGGAGCTGATTATGTCACTCATTAACCTCCCAGACCTCTCTGTTTTCGTTGTGCGCAGCCTGCTTTTGTCAGGCCAGCACGTTCATACTTCGGCCGAGCTTCCAGAACAAAGAGTCCTCACCAATTCCTTTCTGCTTAGTCAGAGCCGAGTCACGTAGAAGGCTCTTACCAAAATTGGTACAGAAAGGTTGCCCGCCGCAGAGCTCCGGCCCAGCTGCGGGTGGTGAGATTTGCATATCAGGGAGCTGAGGAGAAGGCTGAGCGCAGGCAGCGCTCACCGCAGGAGCTGTTTTTGTTCTCTTCTCCCAGCGAGTGTTTGTAAAGCCGGAGCCTTTCCCAAAACAGGGCAGATAATCCTCCCATCTGGCCCCTCCTCCCAGAAGCTTTTATCCCTTCTCAGCACTTCTGTCAAGGGCAAACTTGAGCTGGTATCTCAGTGGATTAAAATCCAGTTTTATTTGGACTGACCGCACGGAGGTGTTTGCTTCTTGACAGCCGAGGACCGTGGTGCCCTGAAAGCATCCCGCAGCCCTCCCCACCGCTACGTGCTGCAAGGCATCCCCTCGGGAAGGTGCTCAGGATCTGCTGCATGACTGCCCCATTCCAGCCAGGGTTAGGACAGGCAGCACACCTGGCAGCTGCGCAGCAGTGGGGCAGCAAGCCCCAGCGGCAGGGTAGTCTCCCAGTGCCTTGGGTGTTTGTCTCAGTCTTGTGCCCTCAGGTGTCTGTGGCAGAGCCTGGCCAGAGATGTGGGAAGCAGGGTGGGACTGGAAAGGTGGAGCAGATGATCCTTGAGGTCCCTTCTAACTTGATGTGCTGTGATTCTATGATTACAGGATCACAGGATGTCAGGGGTTGGAAGGGACCCAAAGAGAAGATGGAGTCCAACCCCCTGCCAGAGCAGGACCATACCATCTAGCTCAGGGCACACAGGAACACATCACAGAATCACAGCATCACAGACTCACTGAATCACCAAGGCTGGAAGAGATCTCAAAGATCATCAAGTCCAACCTGTCACCACAGACCTCATGACTAAACCATGGCACCAAGTGCCACATCCAATCCCCTCTTGAACACCTCCAGGGATGGTGACTCCACCACCTCCCCGGGCAGCACATTCCAATGGTGAATGTCTCTCTCTGTGAAGAACTTTCTCCTCACCTCGAGCCTAAACTTCCCCTGGCACAGCTTGAGACTGTGTCCAGACTGGCCTTGAAATTCTCCAGAGAAGGAGACTCCACAACCTCTCTGGGCAGCCTGCTCCAGTGCTCTGTGACCCTTACAGTGAAGTTTCCCCTTGTGTTGAGGTGGAAGCTCCTGTGCTGCAGCTTACATCCATTGCCCCTTGTCCTATCACAAGGAGTAAGTGAGCACAGCCTGTCCCCTCCCTCCTGACACCCAGCCCTCAGAAATCTATTAAATCCCCTCTAAGTCTTCTCTTTTCAGGACTAAAAAGCCCCAGGTCCCTCATCCTCTTCTCATCAGACAGTGCTCCAGTCCCCAGTCATCCCTGTAGCCCTCTGCTGGACTCTCTCCAGCAGATCCCTGTCGCTCTGGAATGAGGGAGCCCAAAATGGAACGCAGTACTCAAGATGAGGTCTCACCAGGACAGAATAAAGGGGGAGGAGAAACTCCCCTGGATCTGCTGGACACACTCTTGATTCACCCCAGGATTCCATTGGCCTTCTTGGCTACCAGGGCATGTTGCTGTCCCATGCAGAACTTGTTATCCACCAGTGCTCCCAGGTCCCTCTCCACAGGGCTGCTCTCCAGCAGATCACATCCCAACCAGTAATTCTATGATTCTATGACTCTATGATTCTGTGACTCTATGATTCCATGGCTCTATGATTCTATGATTCCGTGACTCTATGATTCCATGACTCTATGATTCCATGACTCTATGATTCCATGACTCTATGATTCTATGATTCTGTGACTCTATGATTCCATGACTCTGACTCCATGACTCTATGATTCTATGAATCTGTAACTCTATGATTCCATGACTCCATGACTCTATGATTCCATGATTCCATGACTCTATGATCCATGACTCCATGATTCCATGATTCCATGACTCTATGATTCCATGACTCTATGATTCCATGATTCCATGACTCTATGATTCCATGACTCCATGATTCCATGATTCCATGACTCTGTGATTCCATGATTCAATGATTCTATGATTCCATGACTCTATGATTCCATGACTCTATGATTCCATGACTCTATGACTCCATGACTCTATGACTCCATGACTCTGTGATTCCATGATTCAATGATTCTATGATTCTATGACTCTATGATTCCATGACTCTGTGATTCCATGATTCCATGATTCAATGATTCTATGATTCTATGACTCTATGATTCCATGACTCTGTGATTCCATGATTCCATGATTCCATGACTCTATGATTCCATGACTCTATGATCCCATGACTCTATGATCCCACAATTCCATGATTCTATGACTCTATTATTCTATGACTCTATGATTCTATGACTGTATTATTCCATGACTCTGATTCTATGACTCCATGACTCTATGATTCCATGACTCTATGATTTTATGACTCTATGATTCTGATTCCATGACTCTATGATTCCATGATTCTATGATTCCATGACTCTATGATTCTATAATTCCATGATTCTATGATTCCATGACTCTATGATTCCATTACTCTATGATTCAATGAATCTATGATTCTACGACTCTATGATTCCATGACTCTATGATTCCATGATTCTATGACTCTATGATTCCATGATTCAATGAATCTATGATTCCATGACTCTATGATTCTATGACTCTATGATTCCATGATTCAATGAATCTATGATTCTATGACTCTATGATTCTATGACTCTATGATTCCATGATTCTATGATTCCATGACTCTATGATCCCACAATTCCATGATTCTATGACTCTATGAGTCCATGACTCTATTATTCTATGACTCTATGATTCCATGACTCTGATTCTATGACTTTATGACTCCATGACTCCATGACTCTATGACTCCATGGCTCTATGAGTCCATGATTCTATTATTCTATGACTCTATGACTCCATGGCTCTATGATTCCATGACTCTATGATTCTGACTCTATGACTCTATGATTCCATGGCTATGATTCTATTACTCTATGATTCCATGACTCTATGATTCTATGACTCTATGATTCCATGATTCTATGATTCCATGACTCTATGATTCTATGATTCCATGGCTATGATTCTATGACTCTGAGATTCCATGACTCTATGATTCTATGACTTTATGATTCCATGACTCTATGATTCCATGACTCTACGATTCCATGGCTATGATTCTATGACTCTATGATTCCATGACTCTATGATTCTATGACTCTATGATTCCATGACTCTATGACTCTATGATTCCATGGCTATGATTCTATGACTCTATGATTCCATGACTCTATGATTCTATGACTCTATGATTCCATGACTCTATGACTCTATGATCCATGGCTATGATTCTATGACTCTATGATTCCATGACTCTATGATTCCATGACTCTATGATTCTATGACTCTATGATTCCATGACTCTATGACTCTATGACTCTATGATTCCATGGCTATGATTCTATGACTCTATGATTCCATGACTCTATGATTCCATGACTCTATGATTCTATGATTCCATGGCTATGATGCTATTACTCCATGATTCCATGACTCTATGATTCTATGACTCCACCTTGCTGGGACCTGGCCATGGGGGAGGTACATCCACCAGTGCCATTGTGCCTGTGGCTGCTGGTTGCACTCACCTTTGGAAAAGCTGAGGACACAAAGCACCCTGAAACAATGCAGGGCTGGGTGCACCATGCCTTCTCTGGCAAGCCCTTGTGCCTCTGTAGGGCTGTGCCTCAGGGCTGCTCTGCAGAGCTGGGTGGGAATATGCTGCTGGTTGCAGCTCCTCTGCCTGCAGGAATGTGTGCTCTCTGTGAACTGTCATCTGAAGAGTTATTGTTGAAAGTGCTCCCTGAGGTTTGTGTTACATCACCTGTCTGTAGCACGGATCCCTCTTCCTCAGGTGGCATCTGTCACCAGGTAGATAAAGAAGATGCCTCCCAGGGCTGCCACAGCTCATGATTTTCACACCTCTTTCATTATGCCATTAACCCAGGGCAGATCAGCCTGCTAGGGTTTCTGCTCATCCCTCTGACACAGCTAGACCAGGGCTTTGCTGTATCATGTCCAGGCAATCACAGCACAATGAGGCATCTGCTGCTGCCTGCAATTAGCTGTGTGAAGCAGCCTGTCTTGTTGGCACCAAATTACAAAGGTTTGAGCCTAAAACCAGGATGGTTTGAGCAACTGCAAAAGCAGGGCAGAGGATGGCAGAGCCAGAGCTGAGCCTCCAGAGCATTTAACAGCTGCTCTCAGCTCAGAATTTACAAGGCCAAATGTTAACAGCAGGTTTAAAAGCTGCTCCTGATGGACTGTGCTGTGTGGACAGGCTGAGGGAGCTGGGGTTGTTCAGTCTGGAGAAGAGAAGGCTCTGAGGAGACCTTCTTGTGGCATTCCAGTATCTGAAGAGGGCTACAAGAAAGCTGGGGAGGGATTTTTGAGGGTGTCAGGGAGGGATAGGACTGGGGGGATGGAGCAAAACTAGAAATGGGGAGATTCAGCTTGGATGTCAAGAGGAAGTTCTTCCCCATGAGGGTAGTGAGAGACTGGCACAGGCTGCCCAGGGAGGTGGTGGGAGCCTTCTGCCTGGAGGCTTTTGCAGCCAGGCTGGCTGTGGCTGTGAGCAACCTGCTGCAGCGTGAGGTGTCCCTGGCCATGGCAGGGGGGTTGGAGCTGGCTGAGCCTTGAGGTCCCTTCCAACCCTGACAATTCTATGATTCTATGACTCTTTTCCCTCTTGCTCCACACAGGCAACAGCATCAGGTCCTGCTGAGAGCAGGGTGAGAGCAGGCAGATGTGCTGGAAGCTGCAGGGCTCTCAGGAAGGAAGAGCTGACCTCTGTGCTTTTCACACCAGGCCATGTCAAAGCTGAGGATGGAAAGACTTTTCTGAAGCTCACTTTGCAAGGTGGACAGACCTTCAAAGGCAACAAACAGCTTCAGTTTTGATAAATAGTTTAATACACTTGATCCTAAGAAGTTCCATCTAAACACAAGGAGGATCTTCTTTGGTGTGAGGGGGCTGGTGTCCTGGAGCAGGCTGCCCAGACAGGCTGTGGAGTCTCCTTCTCTGGAGCCTTTCAAGGCCTGTCTGGATGTGTTCCTGTGTGACCTGCACTGGGTGACCCTGCTCTGGCAGGGGGGGTGGGCTCAATGATCTCTGGAGGTTCCTGCCAGGCCCTACCACTCTATGATTCTTGGGTGTCCAGTACTGCAGGGGAATATGAGTTTGCAGTGCAACAAGAGTGCCCCTCCTCTGGATGCTCAAACCAATGTCAGCAGACTCCTCAGTCATTTGGATGCTGTAGTCTTTTGGATGGAGTCATATTGTCCAGTCACCTGAGCCCCCCTTGATGTAAGCTCTTGAAAAAGTCTTGCCTTCTGAGGAGCAATCACTACTGACACACATCTCTCTACTCTGCATCCAAAACTTCCCCTTCCTTTCACAAATAAAGCTCTAGCTGGACTGGGAACAAGGTATCCTGCACAGGTCACACAGTAAAAGGCCTTGGGTCTTAATTTCAACACTCTCCCCCCCGGTGGGAACTCAAAGGGGAGGATGTGCTCAGCTTTCCTCCAGAAGTGAGCTCTAATGAGTGCTAACACTCAATTACCTTCAATTTGCAGTCCAGCCATGCATGGCCTTCTACAGACATCAGCTTCCCCCCAAGCATCTGCTTCTGATTCCTCAGGAATTCCCTCACAGGCTCCTGTCCCCTTGTTGTCTCTAAGTCTCTGGGGACAAGCTAGTGCTCCACAACCAAGCAACCTTGAGTCACACCTCCAAACATCACCCTCCTACTCTTTCAGCTCAAGAAGATGAGCAGAGGGCTGGAGAACCTCCCCTACGGGGACAGGCTGCAAGAGTTGGGGCTGCTCAGCCTGGAGAAGAGAAGGCTGCAGGGAGAACTTAGAGCAGCCTTCCAGTACCTGAAGGGGCTCCAGGAGAGCTGGGGAGGGACTTGTGACAAGGGCTGGGAGTGCCAGGATGAGGGACAATGGCTTTGAGACTGGAGATGAGGAAAAAAATTGTTGAGAGTGAGGGTGGGGAGAGACCGGAACAGGCTGCCCAGGGAGGCTGTGGCTGTCTCCTCCCTGGAGGTGTTCCAGGCCAAGCTGGATGAAGCCTTGATCAGCCTGGGCTGGTGGGAGGTGTCCCTGTCCATGGCAGGGGGTTGGAACTGGATGTTCTTTGAGGTCCCTTCCAACCCAACCCATTCCATGATTCTATGAAGAATGTCCTGAGGGATGTGTGAGGCAGTGAGGGTTGTGTGAGGCAGGGAGGGAAGTGTGAGGCAGGGAGGGATGTGTGAGGCAGGGAGGGATGTGGAAGGCAGGGAGGGATGTGTGAGGCAGGGAGGGATGTGGAAGGCTGTGGGCATTGCCATGCAGGTTGCTCCTTGTGTGCAGTGACTGCTGATGTCTACAGTGAGGTTAGATTGCAATGTAGAGGCAGAAGCAGCCAATTCCTGGTCACTCCATGGCAGATTGCTAGAGGAGGAGCACAGGCACACACTCCTCTCCTGAACACTGCTTCTGTTCTTTCTTGTTTCGTTCACTTACACAACAAGAGCCCCTCCTGGCTCCGAGCACCTTTGCTCACTGTGGGTAGAGAGAAAGGCAGCGCTTTGCCAGCACCTCTCCCGAAGAGACAGCCTGCAGGGATATCCTGTCTGCACTTTTCCTATCATCAAGCAGAGGGTGGAAGTCTGCACTGGGGGAGCTATCAAACCCCCACTCTGCTCCTATCAGTGTTTGTCCCTCGCTCCACTCCGCGTCCTTCGGCGTGCCGCTGGGTTCCTTTCCACAACGCCATCAGACAAAGGGGCAGCTCTGTTGTGCCATCAGACAAAGGGGCAGCTCTGTTGTGCCATCAGACAAAGGGGCAGCTCTGTTGCTTTAGGAGAGGGGAGAACCATCTGAGCGTGGTGGGGAATGCTCGTGCCATGGGGACGTGCACGTACCTCGCGCGGGCGGCGCGGCAGCAGAAACCCGAGCGGCGGAAGGCCTGGGGTGCAGGGGGTTTTGTGTGAGCTCCTCTGCGGCAGCGGCAGCGCCCAGCCACCTAAGGCGCCTCCAGTGTTAGGTGGCAGCCCAGGTTTTAGGTTTCTCAAGGATGCCTACATGCTAGGCTTGAGCACTTAATCCCCTCTGGATTTAGCTCTGTTGGCCATGGGGAGCTGCTTGTGCACAAGCCCTGGAGAGGCTCTTAAACTGGGCGTTCCCCGCTCTCTGTGTTTTTGGCAAGACCTGATCCATTAGGCATGTGCAGAGCTTGCCAAACCCACACAAAAGACAGCAGAGACGAGCCCTCAGACATGTGTGTGTACCAGCAGACTCAAAGCCTGCTGCTCACAGCCTTTCCCGGGCTGTGGGAGAGGCCAAGTGTGAATGACTTTACCTGTTTCGTGCTGTGGCTATTAAACCAGAGCCCTCCTGGCAGGAGACAGGGAGGTTACCTGGGATGGGACTTTCATAGCTTTCCTTGTGTTTTGTACAACTAATTAAACGTTGGCTAAAGGAGAAGCATGGATGTAGGTGGGCTGGTGGATAGAGTGAGAAGGGAAGGAGAGACCTTCATAGAGTCAGAACGGGAGACCTCTAAAGGAGAGACCTTCATAGAGTTGGAAGGGAAGGAGAGACCTTCACAGAGTAAGAAGGGAAGGAGAAGGGCTCTCCTTCCCAGACATCATTTATTGTGGGGAGCACACAACATGTTCTCATTTTGAACCTAGAGATTCACTGATTCGCAGAACGGGTTGGGTTGGAAGAGACCTCAAAATCATCCAGCTCCAACCCCCTGCCATGGGCAGGGACACCTCCCACCAGCCCAGGTTGGTCAAGGCCTCATCCAGCCTGGTCTTGAACACCTCCAGGGAGGGAGCAGCCACAGCCTCCCTGAGCAACCTGTTCCAGGGTCTCCCCACCCTCACTCTAAACAATTTCTTCCTCATCTCCAGTCTCAATCTCCTCTCTCCCAGCTCAAAGCCATTGTCCCTCACCCTGGCACTCCCAGCCCTTGTCACAAGTCCCTCCCCAGCTCTCCTGGAGCCCCTTCAGGTCCTGGAAGGCTGCTCTGAGGTCTCCCTGCAGCCTTCTCTTCTCCAGGCTGAACAGCCCCAACTCTCTCAGCCTGTCCCCATAGGGGAGGTTCTCCAACCCTCTGCTCATCTTCTTGAGCTGAAAGAGTAGGAGGGTGATGTTTGCAGGTGTGACTCAAGGTTGCTTGGTTGTGGAGCACTAGCTTGTCCCCAGAGACTTAGAGACAACAAGGGGACAGGAGCCTGTGAGGGAATTCCTGAGGAATCAGAAGCAGATGCTTGGGGTGAAGCTGATGTCTGTAGAAGGCCATGCATGGCTGGACTGCAAATTGAAGCTAAGTGAGCCCAGTCTCAATCTCCCCTCCTCAAGCTACAATCCATTTCCTCTTGTCCTATCACTTCTGGGGAACCTTCACAGTGAACACTTCTTCTGCTGGCTACCTCCCTTCTTTGTATTTCCCACTAATTCAGGCAGCTCACACTGGGTCTTCTCTGAGTCCTGGCTCCCCCTTACACATGGCAGCACTTTGTGGCTGGTAGCATCTGAAGAAGCAGCACCTGTGAAAAGTCATAGCTCTAAAGCAAGTTCACCTTTGCCATGCTGGGCAGCAGAATGGCTAAAACATTGGTCATTTCCCAGGGCCCTGGAGGAAGCTTGAAGCACACAAAAATGAGACCAAACTCAGTTTTCCAGCGTAGTGCATTTGCAGTGCTTTGCAGTCATCGATTCAGGAAGCTTCACAACCTCTGTGACAGGCAGATGAGGATTGTTGTGGAGAGGGAAATGGGGGGATGTGGAAATTTGGGTCTGTGAGAGGGCAAGGAGAAAGAGAACTGCCATAGGGCTGAGCAGAGATGCTTCTGTGAGAGGGGAAAGGGAGGCAGTGGTGGAAGGATGTGGCTTTGGTGGGCAGCTGCAGAGGGAGCGTGGAGGAGAGCAGCCGTGGCTCAGGTGAAGGAGAGCTCAGCAGAGGGTTACTGGGATTAGGGAAAGGCTGGGTGGAGATATGGCTCAGGCCAGTCTGCTCCTTGGATATTTGGGGTTCAGTGGAAGTATCCAGACCTGAAAAAATGAGATGGTGACCACCCCAAGAATTGCTGAGCTTCCTGACACCTCCTCAGTCCACAACCCTGCTTGCAGATGAAGATGGGATTTGAGCAGGCTGCTCCCTGCATCCCTCTGAGCTGCATGCAGGTTCTAGGTATCCATCCTGATCAGATGCAAAAAACACCCCTGGGCCATCAGGATGGGCTGGGACCTGGCTGCTCAGCCCCCACTTGGCTGCAGAATGCACTGGTGACAACTGGTGCCTATGGGTCTGAGCTTTCCCTATCAGAGCAGCCACAGCACATGGCATCAGCTGGGCCATAAGTGGGCAACAGATGAATCAAGGTGGGTCAGAGGCTTGGACTTGCTCCAAACTGACAGCATGATGCCTCAGTGGTCAAGGAGAGGAGTTTGCCTACAAGTAGCTAAGGATGGGTTTGGGTGTCCTTCCCCATGGCACCATGAAAACTTCTCTTCTCCAGCCTCCTCCCAGGGCTGAGCTGGTGAGATCCCAAGAGCTGTGGTCAGTGCTGAGCAGGAGGAACGTGGGTCTCTGATTCATGCCAAAAAAACCACCACCCTGTAAGCACAGCAGAGGCTATTTTGAGGAATCCCTGCTGTAAAAATAGTAACAGCTCCAGGGGAGCTGAGTCCTCTCACCTCCTTTGCTACTCATCTGCCTTGTTTTCTCCCAGACTTTCTATTATCTCCAGCAACAAAGGAGATGGTTTGGGGCATCCAGGAGATGTCAGACACAACTACCTCGTGGCCTTCAGAGCAAAACCACTCAACGGTCTGCTCCCTGCTCGGCAGCTCCTGTTGGAGACCTGCTCTCTGAGCTGGAGTCAGACAGCCAAGGAGACAAAACAAGCAGTGGGAAGAAAACGAAAGGAGATTTCCTCCTTTCTCCTCTGCTCCACTGGGAAATGGAGCCCAAGGGAGCGTGAGAAACGCAGCGAGTGTGGGTGAGTGGCAAACGCAGGGAGTGTGGGCAAACAGCCTTCACAACTGCACTGCCTGGCCTGAAACCACCACGGCAAGAGCAGAGCTGACAAAACTGAGCCCTGCTCTCAATCTGCAGGAGCTCCTGCCTCCAGTTTTGGAATGGATTCATTTGCCCTCTCATTTTGCTTTTCCAAGTGAAAGCTTTGCTTTCACATAATGGAATTCTTTCTAAGAGACCAAACATTTCCAGCAGCTTGCTCAGAATAACAAATCTCTGGGCCCTGGCACAACATTGCTGATGAGAGTATTATTTTCTTTCTTTCTTTTTAATATGAAAATCCTGATATATCCCAGGACCACTTCGTGGAATGGTTTGGCTTGGAAGGAACAGAACATCCAAAACTGCTCTAGTAGACCCAAGGCCTGGACCCAGACCACCTCTCCATGTGCCATGAAATCATGGAATGGTTTGGGTTGGAAGGGACCCCAAAGATCATCCAGGTCCAGCTCCCTGCCATGGGCAGGGACACCTCCCACCAGCCCAGGTTGCTTAAGGCCTCATCCAGCCTGGCCTTGAACATCTCCAGGGATGATCAACATCCACATCCACAACCTCCCTGGGCAACCTGTTGAGTTTGGGTGGCTCATTCTGGAGAAGAGAAAGGTCCAAGGAGACCTTATTGTGGCTTTCCAGTATCAGAAGGGGGCTACAAGAAAGCTGGGGAGGGACTTTGTTGAGTTTCAGGTAATGACAGGACTGGGGGGAATGGATTCAAGTTAAAGGAGGAGAGATTTAGATTGGATGTTAGGAAGCAGTTGTTCCCCAGGAGGGTGGTGAGAGACTGGCACAGGTTGCCCAGGGAGGGGGTGGAAGCCACATCCCTGGAGGTGTTTGCAGCCAGGCTGGCTGTGGCTGTGAGCAACCTGCTGTAGTGTGAGGTGTCCCTGCCCACGGCAGGGGGGTTGGAACTTGAGGTGCCTTCCAACCCTGACAATTCTGTGACTCTGTGTCTCATCACCCTCAATGTCAAGAATTTCTTCCTCATCTCCAGTCTCCATCTCCCTCTCCCAGCTCAAAGCCATTGTCCCTCATCCTGGCACTCCCAGCCTTGTCAAAACTCCCTCCTCAGCTCTCCTGGAGCCCCTTCAGCTCCTGGATGGCCATAAAACTGAGTAGTTTTACATCATTTTATGTGGGAATAGAGAGCTGCACAACTCTTGGTGAAATAGAGGACCTGCTTGCTCCCTTCAGCTCTGCTCCCTCTGGACATGCAGCCAGACACCAACAGCCAGAGCAGAGAGCAGGCTGTGGAGGATGAAGTTTCATGGCAAGCTGGTTAACCAGTAACTGAAATTATGGTTACATCTGTCCAAGGGCAGAGACATGCAGCAAGAAGACACTGATCCCTGGCCAGCTCTGTGTGCTGATTCCTCAGCACCTCATTACTCCAAGTTGAATTAAATTTTAGTATAAAACTTTCCTTGTTTCCTCCCCTAACTGGAGATGGAGTCTCTCATCTCCTACCAAAGCTGCAAAGAGAGCTGGATGGAAATGATGACCTTCTCACTTTGCAGGCAATGGGTTTGGGGTGGTTTTGTTGGGGGTTTTCTCCCCCTTTTTTTTTTGTTTGTTTCAAATCAAGGATTTCTGATTTCTTTTAAAAGCAAACATGGAGAAGAGAAGGCTCCAGGGAGACCTCAGAGCAGCCTGCCAGGACCTGAAGGGGCTCCGGGAGAGCTGGGGAGGGACTTTGGACAAGGGCTGGGAGTGGCAGGATGAGGGACAATGGCTTTGAGCTGGGAGAGGGGAGATTGAGAGTGGAGATGAGGAAGAAACTCTTGAGAGTGAGGGTGGGGAGACACTGGCACAGGTTGCCCAGGGAGGCTGTGGCTGTCCCCTCCCTGGAGGTGTTCAAGGCCAGGCTGGATGCTGGATGCAACCTGTGCTGGTGGGAGGTGTCCCTGCCCATGGCAGGGGGTTGGAACTGGGTGAGCTTTGAGGTCCCTTCCAACCCAACCTATTCTGTGACTAAAATGTTGCTTTTTTTCTCTCCATTACAGCATTGAAAATGGAAAAGAAATCAACTCCATCATTGTGAAGAGTTTGCAAGGCTGAGGGCTGAAATCATTTGACTTAGGGTAAAAAAAATGATTGAAAGCTCTGGACTTCAGTTGTTACTCTGCCCATACTTTGAGGGGGAGCTGAGACATTTTCAGTGATCAGCTTTCAGTCTCCCAGCATCTGCACTTCTCCTTGGGAAGCCTTTGTGAACTCCCCAGATGCTGGCCTGGGAACAGCAGGATCTGTCCTCTAGGTGGCACAAATGAAGGCATCAATGCATCAATAAAGCATATCAATAATTAATCATTAACCACACACACAAGTGCTGAGGTTTAAAGGGCAACCACTTGCATTTCTTCATTGTTTTCCTTTGTTTTCTTCAAACTATTTTTAACTTGGGCCTTAGCCTCTTGTGTGAATTTCTGTCTCTGGCTGAGCTCTGCAGTTCACTCACCCCAACACTTACCCCACAGAGCTCCCCTGAAAGAATGACCTAGAAAGAGAGATCTGCACTGGGAAAGAGCTGCTGGGCAAAGAAAAGTTAGTTGCTTAGTGAGGATTTCAAGCATCTCTGCAGCTCCCTGACAGGAGGATGTCAAGAGGTGCAGGTTCTCTGGGGCTAGGTCAAGTTGAACCATTGCTCCCAGGTCAAGGTGAGCCACCATTCCTAGCCCAAGTGCAGTCCTCCAGCACATGGTGTGAAGGAGGATTGAACATTCTGGAGAACAGGGCTGGGGAGGAGCAGCTGAGGGAGCTGGGGGTGTTCAGCCTGGAGAAGAGGAGGCTGAGGGGAGACCTCATTGCTCTCTACAGCTCCCTGAAAGGAGGCTGGAGTCAGGAAGGGGTTGGTCTGTTCTCCCTAGCAACAAGTGACAGGACAAATGGGTTCAAGTTGCACCAGGGGAGGGTCAGGTTGGACAGTAGAAGAAACTTCTTCACTGAAAGGGTTCTCAAAGCCTGGCACAGGTTGCCCAGGCAGGTGGTTGAATCCCCATCCCTGGAAGTGTTTCAAAGAGGCAGAGAGGTGGTGCTGAGGCCCATGGTTCTGCACCAGCCTTGGTAGAGCTACATAATGGTTGGACTCCATGATCTTAGAGGTCTTTCCCAACCAAAACAATTCTTTGATTCTAGGACTCTAAGCAGCTGCTCTTGAACCCACCATAGTCAGAGACCAGAAGAGCAGTGTGGGGATGGCTGATGCTGAGGCAGCTGCTTCACCCTGTGTCTGGACGCTCTTCTTCACAAGCCTGGAGGCAAAGGACTTCTTAGTCAGCCATTGTTGTATTCACAGAGCAATCCTGCAGCTCTGGGCAAGGCTCTCAGGCGAGGGTTGCCTGAAACACTTCCACGGTTCTGCGTCATCTGCTGCTCCCTGAGCTGGGAGCTGAACCTTGCTGCGTCTGCATCCTGCAGCACAATGGCATTTGCAGGGAGCAGCTGCTGCAGCCAGGGCCATTTGCCTGCCCAGGTGGTTGGAAGCCCACTGAACGTGTCTGAGCTGGCAGCAGGGCTGCTGCCCAAGCTGTTCTCATGCACTTGCTGCAGAGGGCTGCTATCGTAACGCAGTGAGCGACAGCAGGCAGCTCCCAGGTGGTGATTAATTGCATGACACCTATTGTAATTATAAATTCCAGGTCACTCATCATGCTGGAAAGCTGAAGGAGTTCAACCATCAGGGTGGAGCAAAGGCAGACATCCATATTAAAGTGTTCCAATGAACACCCAATGTACAAGGAATGTCTCCACGGGGCTGTCTAAACACACACTGAGCTTTTCTTTCCTTGCCCTTTGGGCACAGAAAGATGTAATCAGGCAGGCACACAGGACAGATCTGTAATTGTCATGCAGTTTAGCTCTGCTAAGAAAAAACAACCCAGAAAAGCCAAAACAACCCCAAACCTCTTTTACCTGCAAATGTTTCCCTTTGATGAAACTTTTCCATCCACAGAAGAAAAAAAAAGGCAAGCGAAGGAGGCTTTGCTTCCCAGGGAGTGAGGAAGGAATGGGAGGAGGTCACAGCCTTTGGACTCCTTCACTTTGTGCAAGGAGGAAGAGCTGGTGCTGAAACTGTCCAGCCAGTTCCTTGGTGTGGGAGAGGTGCAAGTTTTTACCAGCGAGCTCCCAGAGCAGCATGGGCAGGGGTCAGAGGATCGTAGGATGCTGGGGATTGGATGGGACCTCTGGAGGGCATCCAGTCCAAACCCTCTGCCAGAGCTGCATCACCCAGGGCAGGGCACACAGGAACACGTCCAGAGGGGTCTTGAATGTCCTCAGAGAAGGAGACTCCACAACCTCTCTGGGCAACCTGCTCCAGGGCTCCAGCACCCTCACACCAAAGAAATTTCTCCTCATGTTGAGGTGGAACCTCCTGGGTTCCAGTTTGTGCCCTCTGCCCCTTGTCCTATCACAGGATACCACTGACATAAGCCTGATCCATTCCTCTTGCCCCCCACCCTTCAGCTATCTGTAACCATTGATCAGATCCCCTCTCAGGCTGCTTCTGTCCAGGCTAACCAGCCCCAGGGCTCTCAGCCTTTGCTCCTCACACAGATGTTCCAGTATCTTCATCATCCTCATAGCCTCCACTGGTCTCTCTCCAGTAGTTCCCTGTCCCTCTTGAACTGGGGAGCCCAGAACTGGACACGATTCTCCAGATGTGGGCAGAGCAGAGAGGAGGAAAACCTCTCTTGACCTGCTGGCCATGCTCTTCTTAATGCACCTGAGGAGACCTTTGGCTTTCTTGGCCACAAGGGCACGTTGCTGTCCCATGGAGAAGGACTCCAAGATCCTTCTCCATGAAACTGCTAGATCAGAGCCACATCGAGCCTGGCTGCAAACACCTCCAGGCAGGAGGCTGCCACCACCTCCCTGGGCAGCCTGTGCCAGGCTCTCACCTCCCTCATGGGGAACAACTTCTTCCTAACAGCCAATCTCAATCTCCACAGTTCTAGTTTTGCTCCATCCCCCCCATGTCCTATCCCTCCCTGACACCCTCAAAAGTCCCTCCCCAGCTTTCCTGCAGTTCCCAGCAAAGAAGCCAGGCAGAAGCCAGCCTGAGCACAAAAGTCTGTCTCAAGACACAGGCAAAGGGCAGCCAAGGGGTCAGTCCCTGCCATGGGGACAGACTTGCATTGCTTTCTGGGTGTTGCTACAACCAGGCTAGACTTGCATTGCTTTCTGGGTGTTGCTACAACCAGGCTGGCTCTCCTGGATGTGGAGATGGCCCCTGCAAAACCCAGCCCAGCTTCTGCTGCTTGTCCCCTTCCCACCCCACTGGAAAGGATGGAGACAGCAAGCCCCAGGTCGCAGGGCACAGTTTCACCTTCATGGAATCACAGAATCGTTTGGGCTGGAAAAGACCTCAAAGACCACTGAATGCAAACACTGACCCAGCACTGCCAAGTCTGCTGCTAAGCTATGTCCCTCAGCACCACATCTACACAGCTTCAAACAGTGCCCTGGGAAGCCTGTTCCAGCTGTCTCACCTCTCCTGCTCTCACCACGTTCCTGGAGAGATTCCTGCCTCTGCAACAGGGCAGCTTTGTGTCTGTGATGAGGAGGTGGAGGCAGCAGGACATCTAAAACTGCTCTAGCAGACCCAGCGCCTGGACCCAGAGCACCTCTGCAGGTGTCATAGAGGCACAGAATGGGTTAGGTTGGAAGGGACCTCAAAGCTCATCCAGTGCCAAGCCCCTCCCATGGGCAGGGACCCCTCCCACCAGCCCAGGTTGCTCAAGGCCTCATCCAGCACAGCTTTGAACATTTCCAGGGAGAGGACATCCACAGCATCCCTGGGCAACCTCTGCCAGTGTCTCCCCAACCTCACTACAAAGAATTTCTTCCTTCTCTCCACTCTCCATCTCCCCTCTCCCAGCTCAAAGCCATTGCCCTCATCCTGGCACTCCCAGCTCTTGTCAAAAATCTCTCCCCAGCTGTCCCTGGAGCCTCCTTCAGGTACTGGAAGGCTGCCAGAAGGTCTTCCTAGAGCCTTGTCTTCTAGAAGGACACTGAGTTTCCCTAGAAAATCCTAGGATGGGGAAAACACACAAAGGTCTGGAAACTGGCCCCAGAGCAAACAACCCTTCATGGCAAATTCAGGCTCTGATAATGCAAACCACAAACAAACACAGAGCAGGGACAAAGCTGCTATCATAAACCACGCAAACACTTCTGTTGTAATGCTGCTCTGCTTCAGGGCTGCCATTGCACCACTGCCTTAGGCTCACTGAAGTCCTTCTTGCTGCTGAAAGAGCAAGCCCATGTCCAGCTTGGCCAAGCAATCCTACCTCTCCCTCATGCTAGCAGAAACCTCCATGATAACCAGCCCAGAGCTGCTGAGCTCTGCTGGGAGATGACTGGGGACCTTGCACATCTTGGAGAGCTGAGGACACTCTGGACTTTCAGTAACAGCCCAGCAATGACTGAAAGCCATCACCACCCCATGGGGATTGCCTGCCCATCCCAGTCCTCTCCTGGGAGTAGTCCTTGTCAAAAGAAAGGGGGAATTGCCAAAGGGGAATTCAAGAGCTGCCTCACAGCTTCTTTTTCTCCACACAGAAATTCTCCAGCTGTGGACAAAGCTCTCTGAGAAGGGTCAGCTTGAAGCAGCTCAATGCAATCTCAAGCCCACCTCTTCTCTGCAGGGCTCCTACAACCCCGCCACAAACAGACTTTCAGCCATAGCCCCATATCCAGTAAACCTGGGGGCTGCAGGTGAAATTCAAGTCACTCCCCACAGAGCTGACACTAAACCAGAGTAAGACAGAGAGTCTGGGACCTGCAGGATGCTCTTGTCGTTGAGAAGCCTTTAAACTTGGTTGCAATTCTCCAAGCACCACTCTGTGTGCAGGACTCTGCCTCTTAAGCTCTTTTCCACTCGTGGCACCTTTGAATCTGGAAGGGCAAAGCTCCATGGTGGTCCTCTGTCAGCTCAGAGCCCTGTGTAGCTGATGAGGCTTCTGCTCCTTTGTCCTTACAGGTGTCCAGACCCTCGTGTGGACTCTTTGGTGCATGGAGCGCGCTCCTCAGGCAGCCCTGCGCTCAGCCTCCTGGCACCACCACTGGAATTCCTCACAGTCAGCAGAAAGCAGAGATTTACAACAGCTGATGTGGCGATCTGGGGGCAAAGGGGGAGAATGAATCTCCCAGAGGAAGCTTCACTTGACAATGTCTCCTTCCTACACTTCCTAACAGGGACTCGCCGCGGGATGACCAAGTGTGGAAAAATGTTGCTAACGTCCCAGGACGAGAATTGTGCTTATTTGCTGGGCTTCCATCCACCCTGGGGAATTCTGGCTCGTGACATCACCCCATTGTTCCTGCTGGTGCCAAGAGCACGCTGGGGTCCCGTCCCTTCAATGGTTAAAGCACTTTCCTGTTTGCTCCTTCCTCGCTTGCGAGCAGCGCGGCGCAGGAACGCCGCACGGACGTCTCCTCGCTGGAGCTGCTTTGTCCCTTTCGTCATGTCTGCCTGGAACTCCTGACAATGAGGTGAACAATGTCCTCCTAGGGGCAGAAACAAAAGGGAAAAAATAACTGCAGGAGGCAAAGCCCATCTTTGGCATCTAGGTCCCTGCGTCCGCCTTTGTTCCTGCCCTGGAAGCTGTGTTTGTGCAGCGCGGGGCCCGGCCCTCTGCTCCCAGCCTGCTGTTTTGCTTTGTGATCTTTATTGTGCTGATAGTGCCAGGAGGGTTGGCCCTGGGAAGCAGTGGCCCCTGCTCCTTATCAGGGGAGCAGGGACACTTGCAGGAGCTGAGCAGCTTCTCGGGGTCTGTAAAGTCAAGTTGAACCACTGCTGCCAGGTCAGGCCGAGCCACCGCTCCTAGTCCAAGTGCAGTCCCCCAGGCCATGGTGGGAAGGAGGATTGAACATTCCGGGTGACAGGGCTGGGGAGGAGCAGCTGAGGGAACTCAGGATGTTTAGTGTGGAGAAAAGGAGGCTGAAAGGAGACCTTCTGGCTCTCTACAATTCTCTGAAAGGAGGTTGTCAAGAGGTGCAGGTTCTCTGGGGCTAGCTCAAATTGAACCACTGCTCCCAGGTCAAGGTGAGCCACCATTCCTAGCCCAAGTGCAGTCCTCCAGCACATGGTGTGAAGGAGGATTGAACATTCTGGAGAACAGGGCTGGGGAGGAGCAGCTGAGGGAGCTGGGGGTGTTCAGCCTGGAGAAGAGGAGGCTGAGGGGAGACCTCATTGCTCTCTACAGCTCCCTGAGAGGAGATTGTAGCCTGATGGGGGTTGGACTTTTCTTCCAAGGACCAAGTGACAGGATGAGAGGAAATGGGTTCAAGGTGCACCAGGGGAGGGTCAGGTTGGAAATTAGAAGAAACTTCTTCATTGAAAGGGTTCTCAAAGCCTGGCACAGGTTGCCCAGGCAGGTGGTTGAATCCCCATCCCTGGAAGTGTTTCAAAGAGGCAGAGAGGTGGTGCTGAGGCCCATGGTTCTGCACCAGCCTTGGTAGAGCTACATAATGGTTGGACTCCATGATCTTAAAGGTCTTTCCCAACCTAAACAATTCTTTGACTCTAGGACTCTAAGCAGCTGCTCTTGAACCCACCATAGTCAGAGACCAGAAGAGCAGTGTGGGGATGGCTGATGCTGAGGCAGCTGCTTCACCCTGTGTCTGGACGCTCTTCTTCACAAGCCTGGAGGCAAAGGACTTTTTAGTCAGCCATTGTTGTATTCACAGAGCAATCCTGCAGCTCTGGGCAAGGCTCTCAGAGCATGATCAATCCAAAGCAGCTCTGGTCAATGCAAACCCAACCTCACCTCTTGGAATCATAGAATCATAGAATTGTTATGGTTGGAAGGGACCTCAATTTCCAGCTCCAACCCCCCTGCCATGGCCAGGGACACCTCACACTACAGCAGGTTGCTCACAGCCACAGCCAGCCTGGATGTAAAAACCTCCAGGGATGAGGCTGCCACCACCTCCCTGGGCAACCTGTGCCAGTCTCTCACCACCCTCATGGGGGAACAACTTCTTCCTAACAGCCAATCTCAGTCTCCCCACTTCTAGTTTTGCTCCATCCCCCCCAGTCCTATCCCTTCCTGACACCCTCAAAAGTCCCTCCCCAGCTTTCTTGGAGCCCCCTTCAGATACTGGAAGGCCACAATTAGGTCTCCTTGGAGCCTTCTCTTCTCCAGACTGAACAGCCCCAACTCTCTCAGTCTGTCTCCATAGCAGAGCAGCTCCAGCCCTCTGCTCATCCTCATGGCCCTTCTCTGGACACCTTCCAGCACCTCCAGATCCTTCCTGGCACAGAGGCTCCAGAACTGGCCACAGTGCTCCAGGTGTGGTCTCAGCAGAGCGGAGCAGAGGGGGAGAACTCTTCTCTGCAGGGTTCCTACATCCCTGCTACAAATGGAGACTTTTGTCCAATCCTTTAAGATCTTTGAGACACTGGTGCCAAACATCCCTACATGTGCTGGTCAGGTTTGTGCCTGCCCACACAGAAGGGTATTTCCTGGAGGAAAAAAATTAGCTTCAGTAGGCATCTGCGAACAAGAGGGTGTAACACTCACTCCATTTTCCATGAGAGTGAAAACCTCTGTGGGATTTATGAGCAGTGAAGAAAACAAGTGAGAGACCTGGGAGGAAAGGTCTGGTTTGTAGAGATGGTTTTGCAGCTGGCATTAAAGGCAGGCAGGCAGGCAGGGTTGGGATTGCATTGGCCAGGGCTGCTTTCAACTGCTCACGCTCTGAGAGCTTTGCCCCTAGCAGGTATCTGAGCTTCCTCTAGCAGTGCACACAAGCTTTACAAACAATCAGCAGCAGCTTCAGGCACTTCTTGGAAACAGAAGCTAAGTGACAAAGCTGTGGCCACAAAAGCAGTCTGGTAAAGGAAACAGCTTGAACCCAAATCCCCAAACCCTCGCATTAACCCGAGACTCTTCTTCCTTCCTGGAGACATGAGAGGTCTTCAGATGGCAAAGTTCTCTGCTTGATCCTTTCAGCAAGTGAACCCTGGAAAGCCATACAGCTGTGGCTCTGCCTCGTCACTCATGCAGGTAACTGCAGACACCTTTGCTGAGAGGGAGCCTCTGCTTTAAGCAAAGAGATGCCATTGATTCCCCAGCCCTCCCTCTGGGTGGGAGCTGCTCGCTGCGTTCCCTTCCCCACGTCGAGGATATCTTCTTTCAGCCTGCAGTGACCAGAGCGAGGATCACAGAAACAGGAGCCGAGGGAGGGTAATGATATCATCGAGCTGGCATCTGGAATGTCACACAGGATCCTAGCTCTGACATAACTCTGAAACTTGGCACAGCTGGAGCATGGGCTGGGACAGGTAATGCTGCTCTTGTACTTCCCCATGCTCCTCAGGGTGATTGTTGCATCAGTGCAGAGGTTTAAAGCCTTCCCTCTGCTTGTTTGCCTTGCACACTGCAGCTTCATTTTATCACCTGCATCTCTGATTTTATTGTTTTAAAAGACAACTTTCACAGTTCCTGATTTTCTCTGCCAAACAGCCTCTACCCTGCAATTTTAGCTCCAATCCCACTTGAACATTTTCCATCTCCTGTGGCCTCCTGTGCCCCCTTGCTTCACACAGCTCTGGACAGTACCTGTGCTCTCATAGAGTCATAGAATTGTTTGGCTTAGAAAAGACCTCTAAGATCACCCAGTCCAACCTTCAACCCAACCCCACCATGGCCATCAAACCCTGTCCCCAGGTGCCATGGCCACAGGTTTCTTGAACACCTCCAGGGATGGGGACTCCACCACCTCCCTGGACAGCCTGTGCCAGTCCCTGACCACTCTTGCAGCCAAGAAATTTTTCCTCATCTCCAACCTGATGGGGTGGAGTCCCTGTCCCTGGAGGTGTTCAGCAAAGGCTTGGATGTGGCCCTTGGAGCCATGGTTTAGCTGTCAGGAGGTGTCAGGTATTAGGTAATAGGTTGGACTTGATGATCTCTGAGGCCTTTTCCACCTCCCTGGGCAGCACATTCCAGTTGCCAATTACACTTGCTGTGAAGAACTTTCTCCTCACCTCCAGCCTAAACTCCCCTGGTGCAGCTTGAGACTGTGTCCTCTTGTTCTGATGCTGGTTGCGTGGGAGAAGAGACCAACCCCCACCTGGCTACAACCTCCCTTCAGGTAGTTGTAGAGAGCAATGAGGTCTCCCCTGAGCCTCCTCTTCTCCAGGCTAAGCAACCCCAGGTGGGTGAGATGAAGCTGCTTTGCCTGCTGCACACCAGGAGGTGACTTCTGTGTTTCACACGCTTTGCACACTAAAAGAAGTGCAGGTTTTGTGGACTGTGCCAGCAGTGACGATGAAGCCAACCCAGACAGTTTTAATGCAAGACATTTTAATTGCTCAATCTACCAAAAAACCCCACAACCTTTAGAATTATTTGACAAAAATATAAGGGGGGAGGGTGGGGGTGGGGAGGAGAGCAAGCAGCAACTTTCTTTTGACATTTGTATTTTCTTGACTGGAGTGAAAATGTTCCTGAAATGTAACTTGCCTTGAATTCGACCCAGGTTGCCCGCTTAAATCAGCCTTCCCTTGCAGTTCACCTTCACCTGCTGAACTGTGGCTTCCTCCATCCTTTTTTCACCGTGCCTGGAACAGCAGGCTGGGGGATGTGCCCCGGGGCTGGGACTGATCCCCACGCGTGGAGCCTGCGGGGCTCCCGCGGCGGCAGACGCTGCCGGCACCCCTCCCGCTCCATCTGCCGGCAGCCACCGCGAACTGCCTCCCAAACTGGCTCCGGGTTTGGGTCCCTCGCTCCGAGAAGGACGTTGAGGGGATGGAGCAGATCCAGAGAAGGGCAACAAGGCTGGCGAAGGAGCTGGAAAACAGGGCTGGGGAGGAGCAGCTGAGGGACCTGGGGGTGTTTAGGGTGGAGAAGAGGTGGCTGAGGGGAGACCTCATTGCTCTCTACAGCTCCCTGAAAGTTTGCAGTGTGGTGGGGATTGGTCTTTTTTCCCTAGGAATGAGAGGAAATGGCCTAAAGTTGCTGGAGGTGATTAAGGTTGGACAGCAGAAAAAAATTTCTTCCCCAAAAGCATTGTCAACCCCTCAGTCAGGCTGCTCAGGGCAGTGGTGGAGTCCTCATCCCTTGTTTCAGAGCCATGGAGATGTGGTGCTGAGGGACATGGATTGGTGGTGACCTGGCAGTGATGGGCTAATGGTTGGACTGGATGATCTTAAAGTCTTTTCCAACCTAAATGATTCTGTGATTCCACAACTTCTGCCTTCACCTGCTGCTGGAAGGCTCTGAGCCTGGCCCCAGCCATGCAGCAGCCCCCACTCAAGACCCCCAGGAAAGAGGCCACCTGCCCTCCTAGAGCATCTCATGCACCATACCCCTGCCCATGCTGCATCCACTCCCTGACACCCCCTGGGAACGCCATCTGCAGCCTCACTCCATGCTCCCTGCCCTTCCCGGGGGGGTGGAAGTGCCCACAGTGTTCCCTGCGGGATGGGTGGCAGCAGGGCCGGGAGGGAAGGCTTGCTCCGGAGTGGGGGTCTGCCTGGGGTGGAGGTCTGTTCTGCCCTGAGGAGGGGGAGATCTCCCCGGAAGGGTGAAGTCTGCTCGGGCCCAGGGATAGGATGATCTGCCCCGGGGAGGTGAGGTCTTCTCTGCCCCAGGGGACAAAGTTTGCCCTGGAGGGGTTGTTCTGCCCGGGAAGGGTAGACCTGCCCGGAGAAGGTCAGCCGAGGGCCAGGAGTGTGAAGGTTTGGGCCGGGACTGGGGGGTATGCGAGCACCTCCCCGCCGTGCCCGTGCCCGTGCCCGTGCCCGTGCCCGGTTGTTTCCCCGCTGCACGCTGCGGGGCGGAGCGGGGCCGTGACGCGGCGGCTCCGGGGCTATAAAGCACCTGCCAGGAGCCCGCCGGCTCCAGAGGCACCGCGGCGGCGGCTGGGGAAGCACCGCGCAGAGCTCAGAGGCGGCAGAAAAGGGCGAAAGAAAAGAGAAAAAGCCAAACAACCCAAGCCCCCAACTCCCGCAGCCCCAGCTCCAGCCGCGACCATGCCCAGCCCTGCCACCGGCACCGTACTGCTGGCGCTCGCCCTCTGCGTCCTCCTGGGAGATGGTGAGCCCCGGGCTGGCAGCGGCTTCGGACTCCCGGGGAGGGTCTGTCCCGGCCGAGGCCCCCCCTCTGCTGGAAGTTCTGGGGCAGCGTGGAGTTGCCCACGGGATGCCCCTAAGGCTGGCTGCGGGGCGGGGGCTTCGCACGGTGCTCGTGCTCCGGGAGCAGCCCCGGGGCTGTGCGGGTCCCCCATGAGCCACAATCGGCGGCTCCTGGAGTGCTGCTGCCCTGCTGAAATCATTGGAGGGCTCCCCGGGAGTGCCCGCATAGGTGACGGACCGACGGGCACTGCAGAGCTCTGCACCGACCCTCGACTCATCCCTTCCTCCTTCTGCTGCAGGTATGGGACATCGTCCCTTGGAGACCCACCTGGCTGCCCACCCCAGGACCAAACGATGCTCCTGCAACAGCTGGCTGGATAAGGAATGCATTTACTTCTGTCACCTGGACATCATCTGGGTCAACACACCGGGGTGAGCACGGATGGAGCTTTCTGGAGGGGTGGGGGGCGCTCTGTGGGTGAGTAAATGACTCTGCTTTCTGCTGGAGGATGGGCTGAGGTTAGAGGAAGGTGCAAAGGGGTCCCAGTCCTGTGAAGCTGTTGTAGCACCTGCTCTGAAGAGCGTTGCAAGCCCACTCCTTCCCAGGGTCCAGCAAGAGACAAGCTGTGGCCCTGCTTGGGACATTCAGTGTAACCCACACGAGGAGCAGGGTGAAGGCTCAGGGTGCTGCTTCCTTTGTGCTTGGCTGAGGTTTATATCTCTCTGCAAGCCAAAAGCAACACCAAGATGTTATAGCTGCAAGTCAGAAAGTTCCTCTGGCTGCTTGCAAACTGTAACCCAGGCTGCTGGGTGCCAGTATTGTTAATGAGACAGTGGTGGGCTGGCACTAACCTCCTGTGGCTGCCAAGTCCTGCCCTCAAGAATGCTGGAGCAGCTCTGGGAGCAGTTTCAGACCAATGGCCATCACAGTGCAGCACAGCACATGCACTCAGGTGTGGTTATAATCACGCTTCCCAACGTGCAATTACAACTCGCTGCTTGCTCAGAGAATAGTTTGCTGCCAGTTGCTGCCAATCCCAAACCCTCTGGGAGAGTAGATTGTGATCAAAGATGGAGTGGGAATGTGCTAATGGCTCCCAGAGCCTGCTGTGATCAGAAGAACCTGTTATGGCCCCGGGACATCTTGATTTGTGCCATGTCCTGTGTGCTGGGTGGGGAGGGAGACTCCTGACATCTCTGTACTCCACAAACTGCTGCTGGTGGCAGACTGGGGCAGCTGCGCTCCTCCCGTGCTTTGCCAGGCAGGTGAAGTGCCAGCTCACCCAGCCCATCTGGCGACCCTTGCACGGGCACCTGGGCTGCTGTGAGGAGAGGAAATTCCATTTGCAAGCCAGCACACAGAGGCAATCTCCCTGGGAGGGGTAGGGTGGGGAAAACAGGAGGTGGGAGAGGAGCTGGGGTTTAAAGGCTTAGATGTATCAGTGGCCTTTTCACCTTATAGCTATAGATGAGTCTTTTATTATCCTGGCACCGGCTTGGCCGCCTCCCAGGGCTGCGTTATAAAGCTGTGGGCTAATAAAAAGTTAGCTGCAGAGCTGATTTCCTTTGTTTTGAGCAGGCACACCGCTCCCTACGGCCTGGGAAGTCCACCAAGGCGGCGCAGGAGAGCGCTCGGCAGGTGCGAGTGCTCGCACTCCAGGGACAGCATCTGTGCCACCTTCTGCCAGGCACAGCCTGGGTAAGTCCAGGGAGGGTCCTGGGGATGTCCTCTAGGCTGTGAGCAGACAGAGCTGAGGAGCTGGAGTGACTCCACAGCCTCCCTGGGGGTGGCTGCGCAGCGATTTGCCAACAGCTGGAACTTGTCTAGTGGCTTTTGTACCCCTCCCAGGAGGCCCTGGCAAAGTGTCACTGGGGTGGTTTTGTTGTACAATAGACTCTTTACAGCTGATATGAAGCAATGTTACCTTCATCCCTCCTGCTGCCAGGAGGCTTAGCAAGAGCTGAGTGCACTGGTGGGAAGGGAGGAGTTGGCAGCACACTGGGAGAGGGACAAGTGGTGGGTGTGAAGCTTTGGGACACCAGTGTCTGCTGTGTGGCACAGGGGGGAGAGGCTGCAGGGGAGTAGGACTGCTGTGAGCTGGAACTCGGATGGCCTGTATCTTCTGCATAAGCTCTTTCAAGTGCCTGTGGGCTCCCAGCTGCCTCACTTCACCCAGTGGCACAGAGGACCTGTGGGGACGTGGGAGCAATGGCCCTGTAGGGACCTGTCATTGGTTTCATAGCAGGGCAGTAGTTACAATCCCCAGTCATTAAATGTGTCTGTGAATAGAGCCAGGTCTGACAAAAGAGGGGAGCAGCAGAAGCGAGCTATGAATAGCTCTCAAATAGCTGCAATTAACCCTTCAAAACCCCACATTCAACTGTCATAGTCTGTCACTTGTGACATTAGAGCAGCACTCCCCCTGCTACCTACCACAGCATGGCTGGATGTGAGTTGTTCATGCATCTCCTCTTGCTCATTAGGTACCTCCAAAATCTGAAGCTCCCAGTGAGCTCTGGAGCATCAATGAAGTCTCCACAGAGCAGTGGTGTGAGGCCTTCCCATCATGGGCTGCTGAGAGCTCTCAGGTGAGTGCCACCTAAACCACCTTGGAAGGTCCTTCGTCAGCACTTCATAGTCTGTGGTTGTGACCCCAGTTGCCACTTGGATTTGACCTGCCTTGCCCCTCTTGTCTTGCTTTAATCAAGCAGACATGACTCTTTCTGCTCTCTGTAGAATAGAAGGCTGAGAGCTGCTCAGAAGCCTGCTGTCCTTCCAAAACCAGAGGATTATTACATAGACTGGAACTCCTGATTGGAGTGGGAAGTTCCTCTGGTACAGGACAGACAGATAGGTGTTATTCAAGGAGGTGAAGGTCAGCAGCATGTAGGAAAATGCCTGATCACAACACCCATCCAGGTGGGGTTTGAATGTCTCCAGAGAAACTTTGGACCAAAGGGAATAACTTTTCTCCCATCACATTACTGGGTTGTGGACCTCATTGATGGAAGAAACCCTGGGCTCCAAGAGTGTAAATGAAATAGAGCTGGCAACCTGAAGGGGTTTGTTCTCCTGATGGCAGTTAAATCAGATGCAGAGACAACACTTTCTGAAAGGCACATCTGGGGAAGCATCACTTGGGCCATGCTCTGCTGCAGGACTCCTTGGATCCTGCCACTGGCTGCTGGTGGAAAGGGGACACTGGGCTGGACAGCCACCTGCTATGGCTGCAGCTAGAAATCCCCTTCTTCCTTCCTCCATAACTAATGGAGTGGTAGCTAAATAACTTGGCAAGGGGTAGGTAAATATCATGCCATGGGCTGTGACTGAGTAGTGGGAAGGTGGCCTGGAGAATGACCACCTCCTGTTGCCTCTCCTGTTGACAGGGACCTCGCCGTCTCCGGCCTGCGGCTCAGCAAGCGCCAGCACCGTTCCCGGGGGAGCGCACAGCCAACGGTTCTGCCCTGGGAGAGAAACATCTGGAAGAAGAAGAGATAAAGGAGCAGGTGCACACCAAGTTCACCAGAAGGATCTGGAGTCCCGTGGGTGCCACTGACGCCGCTGTCAGTAGTTAGAGCTGAAGGAAAGGCCACGAGTGGAAGGGGGAAGGAGTGGAAGTCTCCATGCTCCTGGCGTGAAGCAGTGCTGCAGGCACTCCAGAGACTGATGTAAAGGGAAACCTCTCTCTATACAGTCACAGATGTGCTGTGGAGCTGAGTTGTGCCTTCTTGGATCAGGCAAGGGGCTTGCTGGAGGAGCATGAGCTGAGCTCTGCACTGGAGTGCTAGGCAGAGGGGGCAGCCTGTGCTGGGTGCTTGTTTCATGTACAAGCTGGACAGTTCTGGACTTGGCAGTGTGGAGTCTGTGTCACTGGCCTGGGCTGCTCTGCCTTGGAGTCATCTTTGAGTATGTTCCCAGCTTGGCCCCAGTCAGAGGTGGCTTGGCTGGTGGTTGTAGAAGCAGGGGGCGGGGGGAGATGCCTTCAGTGTGAGCCCACCTTGGCATTTTGTTCTCTCCCTTGTCAGACAGTGCAATGGGAGTGTGAATGAGATTCCCCTGGTCAAACAGCTCCCAGCTTCTATTAAAAGGGAGGCATCACCTAGAAGCCTGAAAGCCAGCTGAGTAGACAGTGGCATTCTCTGGCTGAGACACTGACTGAAGGGCCAGGCTGAAGTGGCTATTGCTCAAGTGGGGGACCACTTGCTCACCTTAGAGCTTGCACTGGAGCTAAGCACGACCTGGCCATCAGGGCAGGGGTTGGGAGGTTGGAGTGGAGCTGTGTTTCTGCAGGAGCTCTGTGCATGCAGCTCCATGTAGTCCAGGTCAGGGACCCCCCACTGGCTCTGAGGCAGGGCTGAGCTGCTTGTCAGGGTGAGCTCAGTGCTGTGAACCTGTCTCATCTCCTTGGCCATACCCTTTGCAGGGTAGAGCACTTCCAGCTCTTAGCCTAATATCCCAGCTTGCTTCCAGCTCTGCCTGAAAGGAGAGGCCATGGGCAGAGAAGATGGGTGGTGGTAGCATAGCACACAAAGGCTTGCTTGCTGCTCTGCTTCAATCAGGTCTCTGGGACCATAAATGACAATGGACAGCATCTCACTATGAGAAGTGTAACCTGAGCTGATGTTGGATTAGGCAAGGGGCAGCCAGGTGGGATTGCTGTGGAGGGAAGGGTTGGTGAGAGGAGAGTACAGCACTGTCTGCACAGCTGTAGGAGAAGGGCTTGGATTGAATTCCAGCGCCGGATTCCTAACTGCTTCCCCAGGCAGGGAGCAGCAGGGAGCTGCTGGCCCAGAGGAGGGAGGGTGTAAAGGGATAAAACACTGAGCCCGGGAACTGCTCTTGCAGGCAAACACAAACTCAAGGCTCTGGAGCCGTATGAGAAATGCACTTTTGTTTGCCTGGGCAGATTAACTCCTGTTGTCAGGCGCGGCCGCAGCTGTCATCTGGTTAGTGCAGGCAGATCATCGCTCTCCTGGAACCGCTGCTGGGTCCCTCTTGCTGCCCAACCCAGTATTACACAGGAGCGCTTAAAAAGGCTGCTGGAAGTCGGTGGTGGACCAAAAACCTGTGGCTGTTGCAAGTGTCGTCCCATCGGACACACAAAATACCTCCTCGGGGTTCTTTGCTTTAAGCCCTGGGAGGGTGCAAAATGAGACCAGTTGATTGTATGGTGGATGAAAGGGCTGTGACTGAGCATTTGGTCCCCAAAGCTGCAGAGAACAGATACCTGTATATATATTAATTTCACATATATAGAGATTTGACCTTCTGAAGGTTGGAGTCATTAAAAAAAAAAAGCCAAAAAGGGAACTAAAATCTTGAGAGGGTTTTGCTCCAGAGGAAAGAAACTTTGCACATGGTTTAAATGTGAGCCTAGAAGCTGAAACCAGAACTACTGCTGTAAAGTCCAAAGCGCCTCTCCTTGTGTGGGCAGCGTCCCTCTTCAAGTGACTTTCTGCACACAATGCCATATGTAGCATCCTGAAATCTGTGTATTTATTTAAGTCTATTGATGGTTGGGTGTGGGGTTTGTTTTCAGACTGATGTGCAAGATTTAATTTGTAATAAATAATGACAAAAGTCAATACCTCTCTCTGGTTTCTCTTTCTTATGGGGGTGGGGGTAGGAAGGGAAAGCAATCCAGCTGGCCAGAAGCACTCTGAAAGGGAGAGGGACAGCAGAGCTCTGGGGGGGAGGGCAGCAGTAGGGAATGAACTGAAATTTGCTGAAGGACTACAGTGAATCATCAGAGAAGCACAGCATGGTTTGAGTTGGAAGGGACCAGGTGAGGGCCTGCGGTTGCTCTGTCCCTGTGATGCTGGCACTCGGTCACAGAGCTGTGAAGAGAATTTGGGGTAAAGGATCAACCACGAGAAGACTTCAACAAGATCCTTTGGACAAGGGCTCAGGCTGGTCTGAGCATCACAGAATGGGCTGGGTTGGAAGGGACCTCGAAGGTCATCCAGTTCCAACCCCCTGCCATGGGCAGGGACACTTCCCACCAGCCCAGGTTGCTCAAGGTCTCATCCAGCCTGGCCTTGAACACCTCCAGGGGAAGAGATATCCACAGCCTCCCTGGGCAATCTGTGCCAGTGTCTCCCCAGCCTCACTCACAACAATTTCTTCCTCATCTCCACTCTGTCTGCTTCACTCCATTTCCTCTTGTCCTATCACTTCTAGGGAACCTAATCTCCCCTCTCCCAGCTCGAAGCCATTGTCCCTCACCCTGTCAATCCAAGCCTTTGTCAAAAGTCCCTCCCTAGCTCTCCTGCAGCCCCTTCAACTGCTGGCAGGCAGTTAGAAGGTCTCCCATCTGACTGGAACATTCCTTCACTTAGAATATTATTATTAGGTTATTAACTTTGTGCTGCCCTTTTAGCTGTTCCTGTATAAAGGGGCAATACCTCGGGTGCCTTCTAGATGTCTGTGGGAACACAGGTAAGGAATTGACCCCACCTTGGGCTCTGGAGAGGGGAAAATTTTTAGGGAGAAATTCTTGAGCGTGAGGCTGGGGAGACACTGGCACAGGCTGCCCAGGGAGGCTGTGGCTGTCCCCTCCCTGGAGGTGTTAAAAGCCAGGCTGGATGAGACCTTGAGCAACCTGGGCTGGTGGGAGGGGTCCCTGCCCATGGCAGGGGGTTGGAACTGGATGACCTTCGAGGTCCCTTCCAACCCAGCCCATTCTGTGATGCTCAGACCAGCCTGAGCCCTTGTCCAAAGGATCTTGTTGAAGTTTTCTTGTGGTTGATCCTTCACCTCAAATTCTCTTCACAGCTCTGTGACTGAGTGTCAGCATCACAGGGACAGAGCAACCACAGGCCCTCACCTGCAGCCCCCAACTTACAGATCTGAGGTTTGCTGAGTGGTTTTAATTCCTTTGAATTACAAAGCCATCACCCCTTTGAAGGTGGTCATTTCATGAAGAACACCCCATGGATGATTGTGGTGCAGCTAACTCAGTGGATCTCATGGTGCAGCTGTGAGAAGGGAGTGAAAACGAAAGCTGAGTGGTAAAGCTGGCACCATGCTTGCTGCACACCCAGAGACCACAGCACTTCTTTATGGCTTCCTGAGAACAGTAGCCCAGAGAGCAGCAGCCCCAGCCCTTCCCATTGCCCAGCTTGGCTCAGCTATGTCTCCCATGGTCAAGTCTCCACCCTGTGATCTGATGCTAGAGATGAGAATTGGATTCCTTGAGATGTTTCTGTGCCAGTCAGTCATAGTTTCTATGGCATTAATGATAAAGGTCTGTGATAAAATGCCCTTGAATCTCAGGTACAAGGGAAAAAGGTGCCCTGAAACACTGCAGATTTCCTTTGTGCCGTATCTAAGGTGCAGGTCCCCTCTTTCCTGCTCAGGTGGGGTGATGAGGAAGCTGAGGGCTGTTAGAGATTCATACCATTTCCCAGGGAAGATTTCCCCACTGTCTGGAATGTCTGTTGAGCTAGCCTTGGGCCCAGCCTCTTATTTGTCTTTCTTAAGTCACAGAACAACTATGGCCTTAGTCAGAGCTCGGGCTCAGAGAACAAAGCATCCTTGCCCTGGGCAGCTTGATTACCCCGGAAAACAGCACAAAGGCTGCATCACATCTGCTGGAGGTGGGACCATCACAAATGTTCTCCAGCCCTGCCACGCTGTGTGGGATGGAAGCCAGGCATCATACAATCACAGAAGCATTGTGGTTGGAAAAGACCTTGAAGATCATGGAGCCCAACCACTCTCTACCTCTACCAAGGCTGGAGCTAAGCCATGGCCCTCAGCACCACCTCTCTGCCTCTTTGAAACTCCCCCAGGGATGGGGATTCAGCCACCTCCCTGGGCAGCCTGTGCCAGGCTTTGAGAACCCTTTCAGGGAAGGAAATTCTTCTAATGTCCAACCTAACCCTCCCCTGGGGCAACTTCAGGCCATTTCTTCTCGTCCTATCACTTCCTCTAGGGAGAAGAGACCAACCCCCAACATCCAAACAGGGAGAGAGAAACTTTGAGCCCTTTGTGGGTGGGTTGATAATTGATTAGTTTTTTTTCCAACCTTAAGATCAGTGAGCAGACTAAAACTTGACCCAAATGATGGAAGATCTTCCAAGGCACTCAGGTCACATTCCCTTGGAGGAACATTGGGCTCACCAGTAGGTAGGTCAAGAAGGCCAATGGGATCCCTCTGGGTGCACCCAGTGGGTTTCTCCTCCCCCTCTACTCTGCCCTAGTGAGGCCCCACCAGGAATACTTCATCCAGTTCTGGGCTCCTCAGTTGAGGAGGGACAGGGATCTGCTGGAGAGAGTCCAAGGGAAGGCTGCAAGGATGCTGAAGGGACTGCAGCAGTACCTGGGAAGGAGAGGCTGAGAGCCCTGGGGCTGTTTAGTCAGGAAAGGAGAAGACTGAGAGGGGATTTAATAAATGTTTATAAATATCTGAGAGCTGGGGGTCAGGAGGGAGGGGACAGCCTCTGCTCAGTTGTGCCCTGGGATAGGACAAGGGGCAATGGGTATTATCTACAGCACAGGAGGTTCCACCTCCACATGAGGAGGAACTTCTTCACTGGGAGGGTCCCAGAGCCCTTGAGCAGGCTGCCCAGAGAGGTTGTGGAGTCTCCTTCTCTGGAGCCTTTCCAGCCCTGCCTGGATGTGTTCCTGTGTGCCCTGTGCTGGATTCTGTGGTCCTGCTCTGGCAGGGGGTTGGATTGGATGATCTCTTTGGGTCCCTTCCAACCCCTGACATCCTCTGATCCTGTGAGTACTACAGAGGGCAATACTGGAAGTCAACATACCTGGAAAACCAGTTGAAGAATACCACAGTCCAGACATCCAGAAAAGTACCCCAAGGCCCTGCTCACGGCACCTCAGAAGCCCTCCTTGCTAGCATCTTCTATAAGGCTCCTCAGGAACAACCTGGCACTAACACCAACCTTGCTGCCCAAAACAATGCCAACAGCCATTCGTGGACAGTTTTAATTACAAGAGCTAATTAGGTCTGATTAGAGAAGAGAGGGCTGTGCTTTCCCTGAGGTCACTGAGCACAGTGGCACAGAGGAGCTGAAGCAGCTCGAAGGAGGCACAGTCATTACCTTCTCACTTGTGACAGGAAGGGACAGAATGACAAAACTGTGGTTAAGAGAGAATCCAGGGAAGCAGGGAGACTGCAAGGGCACTTCTGACCATGGGCCAGCAAGGTGCCTTTCTGCCCAGGAAGGCCAAGGGCATCCCGGGGTGGATTATGAGGGCTGTGGTTAGCAGGTCGAGAAAGGTTCTCTCCCCCTCTACTCTGCCCTGCTGAGGCCACATCTGGAATATTGTGTCCAGTTCTGGGCCCTTCAGGTCAAGAAGGACCTCAGGGAACTGCTTGAGAGAGTCCAGCACAGAGGCACAAAGATGCTGAAGGGAGTGGAACATCTCCCTTTGTCCTGTCACTGCAAGCCATTGTCAAAAGTCCCTCTGCAGCTCCCCTGTAGCCCCTTCAGGTACTGGAAGGCTGCTCTAAGGTCTCCCTGGAGCCTTCTATCTCCAGGCTGAAAATCCCCAACTCTTTCAGCCTGTCCTCCAAAGAGAGGTACCCCAGCCCTCTGACCATCTCTGTGGCCCTCCACTGGACCTGCTCTGACTATTCCATGTCCTAGACCTAGAGGGCAGCTACCTTGCCTCCCCAGGTTCATCAGGTTAGGCTTTTTCTTTAATTGAACTGTGTTCACATCTCCTATCTGCTGGACTGACAGGTTCTGCTCAGGAGAAGATATGTTGACATAAAATGGGAGGATCTAGAGTGGATATCAGCTCTGGAATTCACACCTTCTGCCACAGGCTGGTGAGTGGTCTGTGGTCAGCTGCATTCCACATCTTCAGGGTCTCCTAGCCATGGGGCAAGGAAAGCCATGGGCTCTTTGGATGTTGTGCCCAGGTGTAGGCATCACAGCAACCACCCACAGCCCTGTCTTATTTGATCCAGGCAACAGTGGATGTATCACAGTACATTAGAGGTTGGAAGGGACCTCCAGAGATCATCCAGTCCAACCCCTGCCAGAGCAGCATCACCCAGGGCAGTCAGCAGGGGAATGCATCCAGGTGGGTTTTGAATGTGTCCAGAGAAGGAGACTCCACAACCTCTCTGGGCAGCCTGCTCCAGGGCTCTGTCACCCTCACTGTAAAGAAGTTTCTCCTCATGTTGAGGTGAAATCTTCCTTGTTCAAGCTTGTACCTGTTGCTCCTTGTCTTATTGCTGTGCACCACCAAAAAGAGCTTGGCCCCCTCCACTTGACCCCCACCCCTCAAATATTGATAGACATTCATTAGATCCCTTCTCAACCTTCTCTTCTCCAGACTAAACAGCCCCAGGGCTCTCAGTCTCTCTTCACAGGGGAAGTGCTCAAGTCCCCTAATCACCCTTGTGGCTCTCCCTTGAACTCCGTCCAGCAGGTCTCTGTCTCTCTGGAACTGGGGAGCCCAAAGCTGGACACAGTATTCCAGGTGTGGACTCAGCAGGGTAGAGCAGAGGGGGAGAACTTCCCTATCCCTGCTGGACACACTGAAATCCATCCTGTGGGAATCAAGCCTCAGGTTTAACCCCTAATCACTTCCTTTAAAAGATGTGGCAGGCAGAGGTGGCATGTAGGGTAAAGGACATCTCCATCTGTCACACCTTCCTCTGGCACTCAGCAGGAGCACTATACAGCCCATGAGACTGCTTGAATTCCTTTCCTCAAGCCCACATGTTCTCACTGATGAGTAACTGGGTGTCTCTCACTCAATTAACTCCTGGAAGGCCTTTGAGGAGCCCTCTCAGCCATCCCCTCCTCAAAAGGCAGCAGCATGCCCCGCTGCGAAGCACTGCTCCACCAGGGTGCCCGGCAAAGCCCTCCCTGGCCTCCCTTGGGGACAGTGCTAGAATCGATTTAACAGCCTGCAAAAGAGCAGCTCTGCCCCCTTTGGTCCTCATCCCACCTCTCCCCTCTGGCACTCACTGGTGCTGGAGTAAACCCTGGCGAGAAAACTGACCTGGGAGAAATGCAGCTGAGGAGCCGTGAGGGAGGAGGTGTCTGGTGGTGCAGTGACTTCAGCTTGGTCAGATGAGCCTGGAGCTGAAAGCTGAAGCCCTGTGAACAGCTCAACATCTGTCTGAGACTGAAATGTGGGAGGCCACCAGGACCCTTTGGCCTTTCCCATAGAAATGGCTCTCAGTGACTTTGATTTCCCATCTCAGGCGGTAGCTGGAGGCTTGTGAGGGGGTGGAAGCTGCAGCAGAACATTTGAATGGGCACAGTCAGGTGAAGTCATCAGTTCAAAGCTGTGCTCAGTAGCTGTCCAGATGCCCCACCCTGGCAATGAGCCCCAGGTAAGTACATCCTTGATCCCACAAGGAGCTTGGTGAAGCATGGGAGGTGTGAGACTTCAACTCACCCTGCAGCCAAAGCAGGCAGCTAGCAGAGCCATGTCCCACCGTGAGGTGCACCTGCTCCAGGAGCATGAGGCTGGTGGTTGCTTTGCCAGGCTCCTGGTGCAGGTCTGATGGAAGCAGTGCAGGGGAGAGGTGTCCTCCCTCTTGCCCTCTGCTGTGATCTCAGAAGGTGCTGCTGAGGTGAGGAGCACAGAGGGGATGACTGCCTGTGCTCTGATTTCTTCCTCCAGTTGTGGTGGTGAATCACAGAACCATAGGATGGTTTGGGTTGGGAAGGGCCCCCAAAATCACCCAGTTCCAGCCCCCTGCCATGGGCAGGGACACCTCGCACGGGCAGGGACACCTCCCACGGGCAGGGACACCTCCCACCAGCCCAGCTTGCTCAAGGCTTCATCCAGCTTGACCCTGAACACCTCCAGGGAGGGGACAGCCACAGCCTCTCTGGGCAGCCTTTGCCAGTGTCTCCCCACCCTCACTCTCAATTTCTTACAATACAATACAATACAATACAATACACCAGGTTGGAAGAGACCTTCAAGATCATCGCGTCCAACCTATCAACCAATCCAACCCACCTAAACACAATACAGTACAAAAGAGTACAATACAGTACAATGCAGTACAATACAACCCACCTAAACAACTAAAAAACTAAACCCTGGCACCAAGCACCCCATCAAGCCTCTTCTTGAACACCTCCAATGAAGGTGACTCCACCACTTCCACAGGCAGCTGATTCCAGTGGGCAATCACTCTCTCTGTATAGAACTTCTTCCTAACATCCAGTCTAAACCTGCCCTGGCACAGCCTGAGACTGTGTCCTCTTGTTCTGGTGCTGGCTGCCTGGGAGAAGAGGCCAACCTCTGCCTGGCTACAACCTCCCTTCAGGTAGTTGTAGAGAGCAATAAGGTCACCCCTCAGTCTCCTCATCTCCAGTCTCAATCTCCCCTCTCCCAGCTCAAAGCCATTGTCTCTCATCCTGGCACTCCCAGCCCTTGTCACAAGTCCCTCCCCAGCTCTCCTGGAGCCCTTCAGGTATTGGAAGGCTGCTCTGAGGTCTCCCTGGAGCCTTCTCTTCTCCAGGCTGAGCAGCCCCAGCTCTCTCAGGAGGGCAGGGAGGTTTCCACCGAGTGAGTTACAAAGTCTGCACTGGGAGTCACTTTCCCCTAGCACTTAGGCAGCCGTCAGGAGGCACAGCTCAGTGTGCAGCTGCTGTGGTGTGGAGGACAGGGGATGAACACCTCGCTGAGCAGCTCTCCCTTGGCTTTTAACAGGACAACACCTGGAATGCTGCATTCCAAAGGGAAGAATGACAAAGCTGGTGAGGAAGGCTTGCACAAACTCTTGTCTGTGATGGGGTTGGTCTGGCAGCACACCTCAGAGCGCTGAAAGTCCACCAGAGGCTAGAAAATCCCTGTCCTTTGCCTTTTAAAGGCTTGGAACCTCCCTTCAGCACATCCAGGCTTTAATTGTATTGTGCCCCTAATAGGAGATTATTTGCACTGTTTGTTAAGCACTCCCATAAGTCACCCTGATGGCTTTTGTTGTTGTTGTTGCTTTTGTGGTGGTGGTGGTTGTTGTCATTTTCAATGCATGCCAGGAAAAAACCTCCAAGACTTCATTTCAGGAGCAAGACCATAACAGTTTAGACCCACTCTGAACTGGTGAGGAAGCCTCTCCCTGGAGGTTTGATGGCAAACATGAGGAATGCCTCTGCCACTTTATTATTAAAACAGAACCATCTCCCTCCAGCTCCATCCCAGGGGAGGGGGGGGAGGAGGAGGAGGAGGAGGGAGCACACATGGAGCAATTAAGAAAAATGTCTTTGACCTTCAGCAACTTAATCAGCTGCCAGTGTTCCTCCTAATAGTGTGCTAATGGTTAAGTTCTTCTGGCTGCCATAAAAAGTGCTATAACTGGAGGCTACAATAAAGTGCTGATCAACCCATCAAGTGAGTCAATCCAAAAGCAATATCTGTCTTTGTAATGACTATAATAAAAGCTCTGCCAAAGCCAGGGGATGACGTGAATCTGAAAGGCTGCTTAATTATGCTGGGCTGCAGGGCTGCCTGCGTTTGCAGACCTGCTCCTGGGTGACATTCCTGCTCCTGGGTGACATTCCTGCTCCTGGGTGACATTCCTGCTCCTGCCCAGGAAAGGCAGATGTCAAATGCGTTGCGGCCAGCGCTCCAAGGAAAGGCCCAAGAGGGACAGGCAGGTGGCAGCTCCACCCAAACCATCCTGCACTCTTAGAATCACAGAACCAGAGAATTGTTTGGGTTGGAAAAGCCCTCTGAGAGCACCCAGGGCAACCATCCACCCAACCCCACCATGGCCTCCAAACCATGGCCCCAAGTGCCATGGCCACGGGTTTCTGGCACACCTCCAGGGATGGGGACTCCACCACCTCCCTGGGCAGTCTGTGCCAACCCCTGACCACTCTTGCAGCAGAGATATTTTTCCTCCTCTCCAACCTAAGCCTTCCCTGGCACAATTTCAGGCCATTTCCTCTCCTTCTGTCACCTGATACTGGGGAGAAGAGCCCAACCTCACCTGACTGCAGCCTCCTTTCAGAGAGGCAGAAGGGTCTCAGTCTCCTTTTCTCCAGGGTGAACCACCTCAGCTCCCTCAACTGCACCTCACCAGTCCTGGTCTCCAGACCCTTCCCCAGCTTTGTTGCCCTTCTCTGGACCTGCTCCAGCCTCTCAATGTTCTTTTTGTTGTGAGGGCCCAAAACTGAACCCAGGCTTTGAGGTGTGGCTTCACTGGTGCCCATTCCAGGGGCATGATCCCTTCTCTACTCCTGCTGGCCACACCATTGCTGATCCAGGCCAGGATGCTTTTTGGCCACCTGGGCCCATCTTGACTCATCTTCAGCTCTCCCAAGTCCTTTTTTTGCTGGGCAACTTTTCAGGCACTCTGCTCCAAGCCTGGAGCATTCATGGGGTGCAGAACATTTGGTTCAGAGCAGGCTGCTGAATTTGGGCTGGGGCTGTTCATCTCAGCAGTGACTGCACCGACAAAAAGCAAGGTGGAGGCATCACTGCCATTCCCTTTTCAAGAGGTTGGGGCTGGGAAGAGGAGGAAAGGTGAAGGGAAGGGCTGTGAGGGCTCCTTACAGAATTTAGATGGGTGAAAGACACCCAATTACTCCTACAAAACTGTGAGGGATCCTGGTGTTAAAGATGCCCTAATGAATGTCATGGGATTGGAACAGGGAGAAGATTCACTGAAGCACCCAACATAGCATCATGGGATGAGGTGTTTCAAGTGATGTAGTAAGCAAAGGGATAGATGTGATGGAGTAGAGAGCACCCCTGGGAGAGAGGAAAGGCCTGGATGAATCAGAGAGACCCTCCCTGGAGCTGACAGAGGTTGGAGAGCATCTCAGAGTACCTGCCATGAAGGAGGCAATGATCAGGTGCCCTTCAGTGGTACCTCACAGGGTAAAGGAGCAGAGGGACTGGAGCAGCCTCCCATGCATGCTGCCTTTCCTTCATCTCCCTGAGAGCTGAGGGCACTCAGAACCCACAAGCATCTCTTGCAGGGTGGAGCACAACCCGCACTGGGCTTTCTCTCTGGCCTCCATGGCCTCTGCAAAGGCACAAGTGAAGAATGGGGAGAGCAGGCAGTGAGTAATCCACCACCAGGATCTCAAATGTCCTTACTTTGGCAATTTGGATTAGAGATGAGGAAAAATTTCTTTGCTGCAAGAGTGGTCAGGGTTGGCACAGGCTGCCCAGGGAGGTGGTGGAGTCCCCACCCCTGGAGGTGTTCCAGAAACCAGTGGCCATGGCACCTGGGGAGAGGGTTTGATGGCCATGGCGGGGTTGGGTTGACATCTGGCCTGGATGATCTTAGAGGGTCTTATCAACCAACCCAATTCCATGAGTCCATGGTTCTGTGATTCCTTTGTCCTTTCTCCACTGACAGGCATAGTGGTTTCCAGGAGCTGAGGCACCTGCTGCTGTGGCTGGCAGGAGGGCAGCTCCTTTCCTCCCAAGCGCCGGCGGTGGTGTGGGATCCCTTGGAGCACCAAGCTGCTCTCCAGGATGCGGAGGAGCGGGACCCCGGCTGACAGACCCCGCCTGGAGCTGCTGGAAAACACACCACAGCCTTTCAAGGAACGGGGGAGCAGATTCCTCCTGCAGCAGCAAGGAAAACAGGATGCAGGCCACATTCCTGCGCACATAGACAAGGCTCTCCACAGCAGCACAAACACGTTTGCTCCGGCCCAATTAAACCCTGGCTTCATATCACCTTGCTGCTGATAAGGGGCTCATTAATGAAAGAATTGGCTTTTTATGTTGATGGGTTTTTTTTCTTTCTTCTTCTACTTTTCAGTCAGGTCTCTGTTGCTAATTGTTTGGGGTGGGGGTGGGGGGAGTTGGGTTTATTTTTCCTTCTTCCCTTTCTCCCGTTTCTGGTTTCCAAGGCGCTTTCGAGGAGGGCTGCTGATTGTGCTGGAAGCTGCATGGGAACACTTAGTCTTTTCCTGGTTTTGTTTTGTTGGGGGCGAACTGCTGCCACTGGGACCAGCAGGTCCACCAGACAAATCACCTCTGAGGATAAGAGGCACAATCCTGCCCCGGTGCCTGCCGATAAACAAGCGCAGCCCCCTGTGTTTGCTCAGGACGCGGCGAGCAGCAGAACAATGATTCGGTGCCTTTGGAGCCGCTGTTGTTTCCTCCGGAGAGCAGACTTCCCTGGCCCAGCCTCAGGTGCTGCACAGCAACAGCTCAGCAAAACAAAAGCCAACCACGGGCAAGGCAGGAGGAAAATACGATCCTGGTGGGCAGGGAGCGGCTCAGCCAGCGGCTGCCCAGCGGCGGCGGCGCTGGGGGTGCTGGCACCGGCGCGCAAGCTTCCCGCGCTGCGGCTGCCTGCGTGCCAGGGGAACTGGCCAAACATCCTTGGAAGTGATGGAATCATGGAGGCATGCAGGTTGGAGAAATCCTCAGAGAGCACCGAGTCCGACCTCCCAGCCGACGCCTCCGTGGTCACAAGCCCAGGTCTTCAACGCCTCCAGGGATGGGGACTCCACCACCTCCCCGGTGCCAGTGCCACCTCCTCCTGCTCCAGTCCCTGACCACTCTTGCAGCAAAGAAATCTTTCCTAACATCAAACCTAACTCATCTATGATTCTATGATTCTATACCTCCCCTGGTGCAGCTTGAGTCCATTTCCTCTTCTCCTGTTAGTTACTTGGGAGAAGAGACCAACAGTGTCTTCACCGCAACCTCCCTTCAGGGAGCTGTAGAGAGCAATGAGGACTCCTCTCAGCCTCCTCTTCCCCAGACTAAACACCCCCAAGCTCCCTCAGCCTCTCCTCACCACTCCTGCTCTCCAAACCTCTCACCTCAGCAGTTTACTTGCCCTTCTACTCCCAGGTAAAGCTGTACAAGAGGTAACTTCTGCTCCAGGCCCACGGGGGACAGTAGGATGATGTCCAGATGTCACAGTGTAAATGAAGAGATGGAGACTTGCTTTAAAAGTGTGGGTATTTTGGCCATCAAAATGCTTTTGTTCTCTGTCCTCCATGGGGCAGTGGCAGGTGGGAATGGCTCCATCACCATGTTTGTTGGCACAGGATCAACAGAGTCCCGGAGGGCTGGGAGAGTTGGGGCTCTTCAGCCTGAAGAAGAGAAGGCTCCAGGAAGGTCTTAGGGCTGCATTTCAATATCTGCAGGAGACCTCCAGGAAGGGTAGGGAGGGACTGTTCAGAAGGGGCTGTGGGGATAGGATGGGAGGCAATGGTTTGAAACTGGAGCAGGGCAGAGTTAGGTTGGCCCTCAGGAGGAAGTTCTTTTCTATGAGTTAGTGAAATACTGGAACAGGTAGCCCAGGGATGTGGTTGAGGGCCAGGCCCCAGAGACTTTCAAAGTCGACCTTGATGTGGCCCTGAGCAACCTGCTCCAGGTGGAGAGGTCCCTGCTGACTGAGCAGGGTTGGGCAGGTAACCTTCAAGGGTCCCTTCCAACCTAATGCATTCTGTGATTCCTTTCTATGATTCTGTAGTGGTGGGGGTTGGAAGGGACCTCTGGAGATCATCCAGTCCAACCCCATTGCAGGTTCACCCGAGCAGGTTGCCCAGGACTGTGTCCAGGTATCCAGAGAATGAGACTCCACAGCCTCTCAGGGCAGCCTGCTCCAGGGCTCCATCCTCTAAGACTCAGAGCCCTGCAGAGAGGCCATCAGGGAGCCACTCTTCTGCTCCTGTCTCAGGGCTGGTGCACACAAGAGGTCAGACTCTGCAGACCCTGCCTCCTACAGGGCTGACACCAACACCTAGCAAGGACAATGGTACTCAGCTCCTTGAGCATCTCTCCTGCCTGTTCTGGAGCAGTTCAGCTCTGCCTTGTCCCTGGGGAAGCTCTGGAGGAGGTGGTGTTGAAATGACTGATAGAGCAGAACTGCCTGAGACCATGAGCTCCTCTCCTAGACATGCCAGCAGAGGGGAAGCAGAGCCAAGGAGCTCGGAGGGACAGGATGTGAAGGAGCCCAGCAAAATCAGCAGCTGATAAAGCAAATGGAAACTGTGAACAAAGAAGGAATCAGCCAGTCTGGGCTGGTGGGGCTGAAGATGTCTGAGGTAAGAGGGGAAATGCTCTGCTGAGAGGTCCTGTCCAGCTCAGGGCAGGCTGCTTCACAATCTGGTCTCTCTGGAGGAAACTTCCAGACCTGCCCATGTCCCTGTGCCCACCAGGGCACCTGCTGCTTGGTGAAGTGTGCCTGCTGTGTGCAGGGGGGGTGTGACCAGCCCAGCCCACCACAGTCTCTCAGTGGTGTGGTGCTGCCCTGCTGATTGCTCCCCTGTGGTCACTGGGGGATGGCTGCCCTCCTCCAGCCAGGCTGACCCTTTCCTTTCCTTCTGTTCCCACGTTCCCCTGACTGCAGTTTCTCTGCACACCAAACACTGGAACAGGCTCCCCCCAAAGGGTAGATGTGGTGCTGAGGGACATGGTTCAGTGCTGGCCTAGCAGTGCTGAATTCATGGTTGGGCTCAATGGATCTTGGGGGTCTTTTCCAACCTTAGTGCCTCTGTGACTCCATGTGGTTGAATCCCCATCCCTGGAGGGGTTCCACAGAGGCAGAGATGTGGTGCTGAGGGCCATGGTTTAGCCCCAGCCTTGGCAGAGTTAGAGAACAGTTGGACTCCATGATCTTAAAGGTCTTTTCCAAGCAGAATGATTCTGTGAGTCTGTCTTTCCCCACAGCCATCCCCTGGCTGGGGTCCTCTGCTCAGCTTTTCCTTCCCCCTTTATTGATCTTTCTACCTTCTTATCAGAATGCCATCATTATCTCCATTTCCCCCTTCCACCTTTTCCTCTCCCCTCTCCCTTCCCCTTCTATTGTGCTTCACACAGCAGGTGAGATTTGGCATCTACATCAAAAATAAAGAGGGCACCAGGGCAAGAATAGGGATGGGGAAGAGATGTCAAGACAGGAGTTGTGGAGCAAGGAAAGAGAGAAGCAGCAGGAAAGGGCAGCTTGGTGTCAGCTCACACACAAGGGGTAAGCAATGAAGTGAATTGGTCACACTGTGCACATCCCCCCCTGCTGTGCTCTGCTCTGCTGAGACCCCACCTGCAGCACCGTGTTCAGCTCTGGGCACCCCAACACGAGGACATGGAGCTGCTGGAGAGGGTCCAGAGGAGGCCACAAAGATGATCAGAGGGCTGGAGAACCTCCCCTGAGGGGACAGGCTGAGGGATTTGGGGCTGTGCAGCCTGGAGAAGAGAAGGCTCCAGGGAGAGCTCAGAGCAGCCTTCCAGTACCCATGGAAATTTTGGACAGGCTGCTGCTGCCTTACTGGGGGAACAGCTTCTGCCTTATGCTCCCTGAATGCTTCATCCTGAGCATATTCATCATTTGTCTCAGCTGCTGGAGCAGCAGCTGGGGGGCACAGCCCTCCTGTGAAGGTGGTGGTAGGTGAGGCTCTCAGCTCATGCCTGGAGCTGTCCCCAGGCTCAGCATTGGGAAGAACATGAGGCTGCTGCCTTCGTGTCTGTTCTCCCTGCCAGGCATCACACTGGGGACATCATCCTGTGCTCATAGAATCACAGAAAGGCTCAGGTTGGAAGGGACCCCAGAGATCATCTACTCCAACCTCTCCAGCATGGGCAGGGACACCTCTCAACTGGACTTAACTGCTCAAAGACTCATCCAGCCTGGCCTTGAACATCCACAGCCTCCCTGGGCAATCTATTCCAGAGTCTCACCAGCCTTATACTGAAGGACTTCTTCCTCAGCTCTGCCTCAAGTTCAAACCCTTCCCCCTTGTCCTGTCTCTGGACACCCTGAGGAGAAGTCCCTCTGCAGCCTTCCTGCAGGATCCCTTCAGGGACTGTGCTGTGGGCACTTGACACACGTGAGGCACACAAATATTTGCAGATGCCCAAGGGGGTAGGCACAGAGATGCAAGAAGGTGCAGGCCCAGTCTTTAATCACAACTTCCCTCTCCACCACTTCAGTCTAAGCACAGAGATGCAAATCCTGAACTGCAGCACCTGAACTGAACCATCACTCCTGGAGAAACTCAGTTTGTCTACAGCTGTGTCCAGCTCCAAATCAGAGAATGATGAGGAGTTGGAAGGGACCTCCAGACATCCTCCAGTCCATCTTCCCTGCCAGAGCAGGGTCACACAGGAACACATCCAGGGGGGTCTTGAAAGTCTCCAGAGAAGGAGACTCCACAACCTCTCTGGACAGCCTGCTCCAGGGCTCCAGCACCTTTACAGTAACGAAGTTTCTCCTCAGAATGGGGCTTGGGCCCACCCAAAGCTTTCCTTCCCTCCCTTTGCTATCACTAAGAGAAACCAAGGGTGCAGGAGAACACGAGAAAGCAGCACAAACAGCAAAGCAGTTTGATGGCTGCTTGCCCTTCCCTGGCCATCTGCATGGAGCTGCTCAGATTCCCTCACCCAGGGGGAACTGAGGCATCTGATGGTGCTTACAAGAGAAAAAGGAGGCAGGCAGAGAGCCACAGAATGCAGAGATGGAGCTGGGAACCTTGCACTGATTGTGGAGCAAAGCAGGAGTCACCATGGATCACTGCAAGGTGTAGACCTGGGGGAAGGTTCTCAGCAGACCTCAGAGATGCTAGGGAGGGGGGAGTGCTCAGAGATGATCAGAGGGCTGGAGCATATCTCCCATGAAGACAGGCTGGCAGAGTTGGGGCTGTTCAGCATGGAGAAGAGAAGGGTCCAGGGAGACCTCAGAGCTGCATTTCAGTATCTGCAGGGGACCTCCAGGCAGGCTGGGGAGGGACTGTGCAGAAGGGGCTGTGGGGATAGGACAAAGGGCAGTGGTTTGGAACTGGAGCAGGGCAGAGATTGGTTGGGCATCAGGAGGAAGTTCTGCACAGTGAGGGGAACAGGTTGCCCAGAGGCTCCATCCCTGGAGACGTTCAAGGTCAGACTTGATGTGGCCATGAGCAACCTGATTTATTTGGAGGTGTCCCTGCTGCCTGCAGGGAGCTTGGACTGGATGGCCTTTGAGAGTCCCTTCCAACCCACTGCGTTCTCTGATTTTCCGATGCCCAGGCGATGCTCTGGGCTGCCCCCCATTTACAAGGGCTTCTGCAGGGAAACAGCTGCAGGGGGATCCACTCCGGTGATCAAGTGCTGCAAGCAGGATCTCCAAGAGCCCTGAACAGCTCCAAGGGCTAGCAAACATTTAGCTGCAGAATCAAAGGACCACAGAACTGCTGAGGCTGGAAGAGACCTCTGAGCTCACCCAGTCCGACCGCTCGCCCTGAGCTGGCATCCCCCCGCAGCTGCTGAGCCACCGCCACCAGCCCACATCCCTCAGCACCACAGCCACACAGCTTTTGAATAGCTGCAGGGCTGGTGACTCCATCCTGCTCTCCAGTCCCTGCTGCACCTACTCCTCTCTGGATGACAAGTGTTATTCCCTGCCTGCAGGCAAGCTATAAATATCAAAACAGAGGCAGCCTGCCTGCACATTAGCAACAATATTCAAATCTCACTCTAGAGGCTAATTGGCTGCAATTCAAAGGTGACACAGAGAGAGCTGCCCTTTGAAGAAAGCACCAGATGCTGAGGTGTTGTTCCAACTTGCCCACACTCTCCTGCTCTCTGCTCCCCCTAACCTAAGATCCACCACAGCTCAGGCAGCAGGGCTTTGGGCACTCAGCACATCCAGACTGCCAAGGCTGAAGGTCTTCACCAGTGGTGCTTCTTTTCACAGGATCAGAGGATGTTAGGAGTTGGAAGGGACCTCTGAAGATCATCCAGTCCAACCCCCCTGCCAGAGCAGGGCCACAGAGTCCAGCACAGGTCACACAGGGACACATCCAGACAGGGCTGCAATGGCTCCAGAGAAGGAGACTCCACAACCTCTCTGGGCAGCCTGCTCCAGGCCTCTGCAACCCTCCCAGTGAAGAAGTTCCTCCTCCTGTTGTGGTGGAACCTCCTGTGCTGGAGTTTTCATCCATTGCCCCTTGTGCTATCCCAGGGCAGAAAGTGAGCAAAGTCTGTCTCTGCCCCTTCCTTCCTGACCCCCAGCCCTCAGCTATTGATAGGCATTGATCAGATCCCCTCTCAGTCTTCTCCTCTCCAGACTAAGCAGCCCCCAGGCACTCAGCCTCTCCCCGCAGGGCACGTGTGCAGGCTGCATGCAAGCAGATGTCCAGCTGGACCAGAGCTCCAGGTTCCTCCCTGGGAAGTGGGATCCCTCCCCAAGCCCAGGATGCAGCACTCAGTGTTACAACTTGCATTTGCCACCTTCCTCAGATGCCCAGCTCCTGGAGTCATGATGTGACGTGAGGCTCCGTTCCTTTCAGAGAGATGAAAGCCTGCTGCTAGCTCCTCTGTTGAAAAGCAGACTTCAAGCATGACAATTCCTGGCTCAGCATCAAAAAAGCAATTAAAGAAGACCTACACAGCCAGAGGTTGAAGTCAGTGTTACACTGAAGTCATTTTCATACAGAATTGGCATCCTTTACGCTTCTGAACTCGGTGAGAAAGTGCTGGGCTCACCCCTCTGGGGCTGTGACCAAGGAAGAGGAGCTGAGCTGCACTTAGCACCTAAACCTTCTGCTGTCTCCTTCACCCAAGTAGACTGCAATTCATTTTCCCCCCTGTCCCCATAAGTTCAAAACTGTCCTCAAGTTCTATGGCTGTGTGTTGTGGAGTCACAGCCCCCAGAACTCTCCATCTGTTCCCTGCTGCAGCCCTCCAGCTCCTCTCTCAAGCTCTGAGGAACAGCTGGAGGAACTGGTGGGGGCTTAGTGTGGAGAAGAGGAGGCTGAGGGAGACCTCATTGCTCTCTGCAGCTCCCTGAGAGGAGGCTGCAGTGAGCTGGGGGCTGGGCTCTTCTCACATGCAACAAGTGCCAGGACAAGAGGAAACAGCCTCAAGATCAAGGGGAGGTTCATGTTGGAGAGCAGGAGAAATTTTCTTCCCCACAAGGGTTCTCAGGCACTGTCCCAGGCTGCTCAGGGAGGTGCTGGAGTCACCTGGAGGTGTTTAGAAGCAGTGTGGAGGTGGTGCTGAGGGATGTGGGTTAGTGGTGGTTGCTCAGCAGCAGTGATGGAACCCTGTGAGCTCAGGTGAGTGGTTGGACTGGATGAGCTCAAAGGTCTCTTCCAGCCTCAACAGTTCTGTGACTCTGTGATCTACAGGCAAATTCTCTGTAGCCATTGGAGCTGTTCAGTGCTCTCTGGCATCCTGCTTGCAGCACTTAATCACCTGAATGGATAACTCTGCAGCTGCCTCTCTGCAGAACCCCTTGTAAATGGGTGGCAGCCCAGAACATCATCTTCGCATCAGAGAATGCAGTGGGTTGGAAGGGACTCTCAAAGGTCATCTAGCCCAAGCTCCCTGCAGTCAGCAGGGACACCTCCAACTCAGTCAGGTTGCCCATGGCCACCTCAAGCCTGACCTTGAATGTTTGCAAGGATGGAGCCTCCATCACCTTGCTAGGCAGCCTGGAAATTCTTGTACTCTCTGGGGTGTACTTCAAACGTGCCCTGAGGTAGCCTCTGCTAGCTGAGAGAGCAAGAGAGGCCCTGTTGGTTCTGCTGTCCTGGTCCTTGAAGAAGCCAACTGTGGCTGGCATCAAGAAGGTGATTTGTTCAGCTCCTTCCACCCCCTTCAGCTCCCAGTCAAAGGTTTAAATGAACCTCCAGACCCAGCATGTTAAAAAAGCTTTCCCTGGCTAGGCTGGGGTGGCCTGGGGATGGGTGCTGATGGTGGAGCCTGCAGCACAGGCAGGGTGAGATCCCTGAGCTGATGGTGGAGCCTGCAGCACAGGCAGGGTGAGATCCCTGAGCTGATGGTGGAGCCTGCAGCACAGGCAGGGTGAGATCCCTGAGCTGATGGTGGAGCCTGCAGCACAGGCAGGGTGAGATCCTTGAGCTGATGGTGGAGCCTGCAGCACAGGCAGGGTGAGATCCCTGAGCTGATGGTGGAGCCTGCAGCACAGGCAGGGTGAGATCCCTGAGCTGATGGTGGAGCCTGCAGCACAGGCAGGGTGAGATCCCTGAGCTGATGGTGGAGCCTGCAGCACAGGCAGGGTGAGATCCCTGAGCTGATGGTGGAGCCTGCAGCACAGGCAGGGTGAGATCCCTGAGCTGTCTGTGGCTCCTGGCACTACTCCAGCAGAAGGCATTTGTGAGGTTCAGTGCTGCACTGCTGCATGGGGGGTGGGGGTGGAAATCCTGAGCCCTGTTTGGCACTTTGGCCCCTGACTCAGCAAAGTGGAGAGAGGCACCTTGGGTGGGACTGATGACCCTCTGTGATTTGATGACCTGGGTGCAGAGCTCATAGAATCATTAAGGTTGGAAGAGACCTCTAAGATCATCCAGTCCAAGCACGAGCCCAACACCACCATGCCCTCTAAACCATGCCCTGAAGTGCCATGGCCACAGGTTTTGAACACATCTAGGGGTGGTGACTCCACCACTTCCCTGGGCAGCCTGTTCCAATCCCTGAGCAGTGCTCAGTCTGGAGGAGATGCCCAGATGGAGACAGTGTGAGTGTTCTGCACGGGCCAGGTTAAGGCCACTTGGTGGATCTGGACCCTGAAATGTCTGCCTGTGGCTCTTTACCCAGCCTATGCCTTTCACTCCTGAACTGGGCTCCTCCTTGTGTCTTCTCCAGCACCACAAGACCCTGTTTAGATCATTGACTGACTGAAGGAGCTGGGAGCCCTGAGCTTCCAGACACTCCTCCACTTCAAGGTCCTTAAACTTCCCTCTCTGAAGGGCTTGACCATGCAAAGGGAGGTGTTCTAGGTGGAAGGCTTTTCTGCCTCTCCTCTTTAGCTGAGACTCTTCTTGGATTCAAGTCCTGAGCTGTAATGACTGAAGGCTGCCACAGGCTGGAGAACCAGGGCCAGAGCTGCCTTTTCTCTGCAGCCCAGATGCCCTTGAGTTGTGAAGACCTGGGGAATGCTGCTGATCACAGGCAGGAGGTGTGTAGAGAGATTCCTACCTGAAGCCTTTATCCTCTGGGTTATCTCAGGGCCCTGAGAGCAAGCAAAGCCTTCCATGATCACATTCTGTAGTCCCCTACCTATTACCACCCATCACTATTTGCCAACCTGCTGGGTCTAACTGCTTGTCTTTACCAAGAGCACAGAGGTTGGTAAAGGCTGGCTGGACACACTGAACCTGAACCCTCTCCTCCTCCTCAGCCTCGCAGACAGATCCATCAGCTGCTTTGTGCTCACCTGGCTCTTGGGTCCACGTCTTCAGAGGCAGAAGAGGGCTGCTGCTGCTGGCAGGGTGGGGAAGCCTGGTGCTACTGTGCTGGAGGTGCTTCTGAACTGATGAGAGGGCAGTTTGAAACCAGGCCTTGGTGAGGAGTGCAATCAGCCAGGAATGAGGTGAGAGCAGGAGATCCTTCTGCTGACCTACCTGTGACACTGCCTGAGAAAGCTGTCTGGAATTTGGAGCAATTCTGCAAGCAAGGGATGGTGTTTCAAGGAAACTTATTATGGTTTGCTATCAGCCAAGCTCTGTAACTCTTGTCCTGCTTCGAGGCTGTGAATCATTAACTTGCTTTGCCTTGAAGCAGCATGGAGCAGGCTGATGCCTTTTCATTGGGCACTTCCAAAGCCAAGGAACCTGCTCCATAGGGTGAAGACAGCCTGCTGCTGCTGCTGGCAGCTCACTGGAATGGACCTCAGCTGAGCAAGGTCCTTGAAGTTTGCATTTCTTGCAGATCTCAGTTTGAACATCATTTTCAAGCAGTAGTGAACTGCTCGTGGTGGAAGATGAACCAATCATGGCTGGGAGGGGCTGAAAGCAGCCTGGAGGAGAAGGCCTTGGGGGTGTCAGTCGGTGACAAACTCCCCAGGGGCCAGCAATGGTCTCTGGCAGCCCAGCAGGCAGCTGTGTGCTGAGCTGCAGCCAGAGCAGGGAGAGCAGCAGCACAGGGAGGGGATTCTGCCCCTCTGCTCTGCTCTGCTCACACCCCACCTGCAGCACTGCCTCCAGCTCTGGAGCTCCCAGTACAAGGAGGACCTGGAGCTGCTGGAGAGGATCCAGAGGAGGCCACAGAGATGATCAGAGAATGGAGAACCTCCCAGATGGGGATAGGCTGAGAGAGTTGAGGCTGTTCAGCCTGGTGAAGAGAAAGCTCCAAGGAGACCTTAGAGCAGCCTTCCAGTACCTGAAGGGCTCCAGGAGAGCTGGGGAGGGACTTGTGACAAGGACTGGGAGTGCCAGGATGAGGGACAATGGCTTTGAGCTGGGAGAGGGGAGATTGAGAATGGAGATGAGGAAGAAATTGTTGAGAGTGAGAGTGGGGAGCCCTGCAACAGCTTGTCTGGGGAAGTTGTGGATGCCTCCTCCCTGGAGGTGTTCGAGGTCTTGAGCACCCTGGGCTGGTGGGAGGTGTCCCTGCCTGCGGTAGGGCATTGGAACGAGATGGACTCTAAGGCCCCTTCCAACTCAAGCCATTCCTATTCTATGTGCCAGCTGTGGAGTAAAGAGCATGGTCCTGAGTTACCCCTTTGGAGAAGAGGAGGCATCTGAAGAGCCCCCTTTGGCAATCCCTTGTTTTGATCAGGCAGGTCCTTGTGACCTGCTGAAGTCTGAGATTTCAGGAGCAGTCTCCACAGTGCTGAGGTCTCTGATGCCAGCAAAGCAGTCTGAGGTCAAACAAGAACAGCTGTGGCCTTGGACCAGACCCACTTGACTGGCAAGGTTTGCCTGTAGGAAGGAAATGAGCTTTGGGAAAAGGAGTTTGCTCTTTGATGGTCTGAGAGCTGGAGAGCTGACTTGGTGCCCCGAGGAGCTCCTTGAGCACAAGGAGATGTTTTACAAGGGCAGCTTTTCACCCTTGTTGACAAAACACACCGGGGCTGTGCCTTGGGGTTTTGTGTGAGACAGGGTGGAGGGAGGCAGCCCCTCCTGGAGGAGCTGACACAGTGCTGCTTATCTAATCTCCTGCTTCAGGGCTGATCTCTAGCTTGACTTTCACTTCTGGGTTATGAGTTCTGCTTTGCTCCCCCTAAAGCATCCCGGGTGAGAGAGGACTTTGCATGAGAGACCCTCCAGCACCTGCTCACAGGCACAGAGTCCCATCTTCTCCCCAGGGCTGGGGTAGGGAAACCTCTCCAGGCTCAACCTGGCAGGCTGCCAGCGCTCCTCTTCTCACACAACCACAGAAAACATCCGGTTGGAGGAGTCCTCCAAGCTCCTCCAGCCCAACCTTTGACCCAGCACTAAACCGTGGCCCTCGGTGCCAGGTCCACAGCTGCTTGAACACCTCCAGGGATGGAGACTCCAGCAGTGCCCTGAAACATGACACAGTAGTTTCTGAGATCGACTCTCACCCGAGCAGTGTCCTGCTGCCAGGGAGGTTCAACCCAGGCTGGGGAATGATGAGATTGAGAGCAGCCCTGCAGAGAAGGACTTGGGGGTGCTGGGGGCTGAGAAGCTGGGCAGGAACCAGCAGTGGGCACTGGCAGCACAGGAGGCCAAGGGCAGCCTGGGCTGCATCCAGAGCAGTGTGGCCTGAGATGGAGAGAGGGATCCTGCCCCTCTGCCCCTGCTCTGGGGAGACCTCACCTGCAGGGCTGGGTCCAGCTGTGGGACCCCAACACAAGAAGGACCTGGAGCTGATGGAGAGGGTCCAGGGAGGCCACAAAGGTGATCAGGGGGTGGAGAACCTCTGCCATGGGGACAGGCTGGGAGAGTTGGGGCTGTTCAGCCTGGAGAAGAGAAGGCTCCAGGGAGACCTCAGAGCTTCATGTGAAGGGGACATACAGGAGAGCTGGGGAGGGACTGCTCAGAAGAGGCTGTGGGGATAGGACAAGAGGCAATGGTTTGAGCCTGGAGCAGGGCAGAGATAGGTTGGACCTCAGGAGGAGGTTCTGCAGAGCAAGGGTGGTGAGACACTGGAACAGGCTGCCCAGGGAGGTGGTTGAGGTCCCATCCCTGGAGTGGCCCTGGGCAGCCTGATCCAGTTGGGGATGTCCTTGCTGACTCTAAGGGTGCTGGGCAAGATGACCTTTGAGGGTTTCTTCCAACCCAATGCCGTCTGTGAAGCTGTCCCTCAGTCTTCCTACTCTTTCCTGGGTCAGACATGCTCAGCACAGATCCCTGCCCAGCTGCAGCCTTCAGCTTTGCTGGGTGTCCTTATTTAGGAAATGTTGCTTTAACCCTCTCAGGAATTAGCATTCCTCAGGGCAGTGCTGCTTTGAAGTGGTTAGCAGCCCAGGGAGCAGTGAGTGCTGGGTGTGGTGAGCATCTGCCAGGCAATGCTGTCATTGTTTCTCCTGGGGACTGAACCCTTAAGAAGTGGAGTTTCCCTTCTTGCAGGGGGCAGGGGGGAAGCAGCTGCTGTTTTGGGGAGCCAGGGTTTGGAGAGCATGGTCCAATACAGCCTTCTGGTAAGGTCATTGGCACAAAGCTGAGGGACCCTTGCAGCGCAGTAGGAGACAACGAGGTTGAGGGATTCAAGCAGAAGTTTGCTGTTACAGTTTGGTGCTGAGCAGTGCTTGCAGACCCATCTCTGGGTGCTGCCTGTAAGTGGCCTGCAGTGGTGCTCACCTCTGTGATGCTCACTTGCAGCCCAGAAGGCCAATGGCAGCCTGGGCTGCATCCGAAGCAGTGTGGCCAGAGATGGAGAGAGGGATCCTGCCCCTCTGCTCTGCTCTGGGGAGACCTCACCTGCAGGGCTGGGTCCAGCTGTGGAACTCCCAACACAGGAAGGACATGGACCTCATGGAGAGGGTCCAGAGGAGGTCACAAAGATGGTGAGAGGGCTGGAGAACCTCTGCTGTGGGGTCAGGCTGAGAGAGTTGGGGCTGTTCAGCCTGGAGAAGGCTCCAGGGAGACCTTAGAGATGCATTTCAACACCTGAAGGGAGCTACAGGAAGGCTGGGGAGGGACTGTTCAGAAGGGGCTGTGGGGATAGGGCAAAGGGCAGTGGTTTCAAACTGGAGCAGAGGAGACTTAGGTTGGACCTCAGGAGAAAGCTCTGCACAGTGAGGCTGGGGAGAGACTGGAACAGGCTGCCCAGGGATATGGCTGAGCCTCCATCCCTGGGGACATTCAAGGCCAGACTTGCTGTGGCCCTGGGCAGCCTGACCTAGTTGGGGGTTGGACAAGGTGAGCTTTGGGGGTCCTTCCCAGCCCAAGGCAATCTGTGCAGGTCTCCAAGGGCCCTGAGATGTGTACCAGGAGTTGTGCACAGACATTCCTAACGCCACGGACCCAGCTCTCCACTAGGAGCACAGCAGCGTTCCTGAATTTTCTCCCACCAGTCCTGTATTTGGTAAACCTATTTCCACTGGAGGCTGAGCTCCAGCTCATCCCAGTTGCAAAATGCCCTGCTGGGAATGTCTAAGAGATGCTCTCACTCTGTCCTGGAGGGGCTGCTTACTCATTTCCTTGAGAGCAGAGCTGGTCCCTGGGCACCTGTGTTGGCAGTCCTGCTGTACCACCTTGCCTGTTGGCATTGGTTGTGTAAGGATCTAAATATGCTGCTGTGACTCAGCCTGGCTGGCTGAGCAGAGCTGTTCCAACAGGAGCACTGCAGTCAGTTGCCCCAGCTAGGGGTGCACAGCAGCCCCAGGAGTGGTGGCCCCCAGTAGCGCCCCCTTGGTGGCTGCTCCCGTTGAAGACCTGCACGGAAATCATCTTCCCTCTGCTTCCCCCCTGCTGTCTGTCAGATGATACAACCACAGAATCGTTTCAGTTGGGAAAGCCCTCAGAGTTCAGCAGGTCCAGCCAGCAGCCCAACCCCACCGTGGCCACCAGCCCCAAGTGCCATGGCCACAGGTTTCCTGAGCACCCCCAGGGATGGGGACTCCACCACCTCCCTGGGCAGCCTGTGCCAATCCCTCACCACTCTTGCAGCTAAGGAATTTTTCCTCCTCTCCAACCTAAGCCTCTCCTAGCACAATGTCAGGCCATTTCCTCTCCTTCTATCATCTGAGACTGGGGAGAAGAGCCCAGTCCCCACCTCACTGCAGCCTCCTTCCAGGGAGCTGTAGAGAACAATGCACCAAGTGCACCCTCAGCAGGTTTGCTGACGACACCAAGCTGTGTGGTGCTGTACTCACCTGAGGGCAGGGATCCATCCAGAAGGATTCTGACAGGCTTGAGCAGTGGCCAGTGCCAACTGCATGAGGTTCAACAAGTCAAAGTGCAAGGTCCTGCAGCTGGGTTGGGCCAGCCCCAGGCACAAATCCAGGCTGGGTGCAGAATAGGTTGAGAGCAGCCCTGAAGAAAGAGCCTTGGGGGTTTTAGATGCTGAGCAGCTCCCCAGGAGCCAGCAGTGCCCTGCTGCAGCCCAAAGGCAGCTGTGTGCTGGGCTGCAGCCAGAGGAGTGTGGGCAGCAGGGCAAGAGGGGATTCTGCCCCTGGTCTCTGCTCTGCTGTGACCTCACCTCCAATCCTGCCTCCAGTTCTGCTGTCCCCTGCAGAAGAAGGACACAGAGCTGCTGGAGAGAGTCCAGAGGAGGCCACAAAGATGCTCCAAGCGCTGGAGCAGCTCTGCTGTGAGGCCAGGCTGAGGGAGCTGGGGGTGTGCAGCCTGGAGAAGACTCCAGGGGACCTCAGAGCTGCCTGCCAGTGCCTGAAGGGATCCTGCAGGAAGGCTGCAGAGAGACTTTTCCTGGGGGTGTCTGGAGACAGGACAAAGGGGAAGGGTTTGAAACTGAGAGGGAGCAGGGTTAGACTGGAGCTGAGGAAGAAGCTCTTCAGTGTGAGGGTGGTGAGACTCTGGCACAGGCTGCCCAGGGAGCCTGTGGCTGCCTCCAGCCTGGGAGTGTTCAAGGCCAGCATGGATAAGGGTTTGAGCAACCAAGTCTAGTTGGGAAGTGTCCCTGCCCGTGTCAGGAGGGTTGAAGTAGCTGATCTCTGGGGTGCCTTCCAACCTGAGCCATTCCAGGATTCTGGGACACTCCACCAGCCCCATGAGAGGTCCCAGCCACAGTGGCACACCTGCTCTGCTGTGACTCTTGTGCACAGCATTTATTCCTCATCCTCTCTCTGCACAAGCTTGCTGTGACTGTCTCAAGAAGGGTGCAGTGTCCCCACGACTGCTGGAGCCTTCTGAAGCATCAGTCCTGTGCTTCCCCCGAAGTTTTCAGCCCATTCACTTCACCAACCTCGACTCCAGTGCTCCCATCTTCACAACCACAACGAAAGCAGGGAGCAGCACTGGGCCCTGCTGCTGCTTACTTTCTGAGAGCACTGCTGGGTGGTTTAGGTTGGACATTAGGAAAGATTTCTTCACCAAAAGGTCAGCAGACACTGGCCCAGGCTGCCCAGGGCAGTGGTGGAGTCACCATCCCTGGAGGGATTTAGAAGATGTTTGGATGAGGATCTTAGGGCCATGGTTTGAGAGTTGTGTGCAGGGAGATGCTTGGCTGTGGTTGGACTCAATCATAGCATCACAGAATCAAGAAAGTTGGAAAAGACCTCAAAGATCATCAAGTCCAACCTTTCACCCAAGACCTCATGACTGAATGCTCATAAGGTCTTCCCCAAGCAGGCAGCATGGTTTAATGGCCATGGTGGGGGCAGGGTGATGGTTGGGCTCAGTGGTCTTAGAGGCCTTTTCCAACCCAAACGATTCTATGATGCTGTGCTTTCGCTGGGGAGGGCCCTGAAGAAGCAGATGGATATTGCCTCCTCCAGAGCAGGCAAAGGATGGCAGCACACAGATAGGCATCTAAGGTAGAAAGGAGCTCTCTGAATGCTCTAGGGGAGGGGAAGCTTTGGGTTAAAGAGAAATGTACACAGGAGAGAAAGGTTTTGCTGAAGGTAGAAGCAGCCTCTGGTCAGTGAGCTCTGGTCCCAGCAGTGGAGTCACCATCCCTGGAGGTGTTTAAGAGGAGGCTGGATGGGGTGCTTGGTGCCATGGTTTAGTTGAAGCACTGGGCCCTGCTGCTGCTGCTTACTTTCTGAGAGCACTGCTGGCTGCATAGGTGGTCACCCCAACAGAATGCTGGAGAGCCATCCACCCCTGGGGCAGATCTGGGGACTTCAGTGGGCTTGAGGTGAGTGTGGCACAGCAGGTGAGCAGCCTCAGCTCCACAGGCAGCTCCAAGTTCTAGCTGCCAGCTTGATAAAGGCAAATATCCTCAGCAACTGTGTGCTGCAGAGGAGACAGGCACTTGTGCACTCTCAGTGTCATTGCCTCAGGGGTGGGATCATAACATGAGAAGCTCCCAGTCCCATCCCACTCCAGTCCCAGTCTCACTCTCAGTCCCAGTCCCAGTCCCAAGCTATTCTCCCCATCAAGTCTGTGACAGAGACTTGCTAGAGGATCTTACTTTCCAATGCTTTCCAAAATCTAAAGAATGAGTTTCAAGAGGCTGGGGCCAGACTCTTCTCAGTGGTGCCCAGGGACAGGCAATGGGCACAAATGGAAGCCAGGAGGCTCCATCTGAACAGGAGGAGAAAGTTCTTCGGTGTGAGGGTGCAGAGCCCTGGAGCAGGCTGCCCAGAGAGGCTGTGGAGTCTCCTTCTCTGGAGAGATCCACCCCCCTGGCCACTGTGCTCCTGGGCAAGCTGCTGTGGGTGCCCTGCTGGAGCAGGGGGCTTGGACTGGGTCTGGATGATCTCTAGAGGTCACCATGCTGGGATACTGTGAACAATGTCTAATGCAGCATGGGAGTTTCAGCTCCTGGGGACAACTTCTGCATCCCAGTTAGTGATCTCCATCCTCTTCTGTGTGTGGAAGGGCTACAGAATGGGTCCTGAATAGAGAGACTTCAAGAGATATTTTAGTCTGCTGATTCCAAGCTTCATTTTCTTTGTGACCCTGAGAAGCAGTCAGTCAGAGCTAGAGTAAAATCCATATGGGAAGCCCAGGCAAGGGGCAGAAGGCATTGCTGATCGTTTCTGGACACAGGGACACTGAATGGAGGGTGCAGGAGGTTTGGACAACAGCTCCTAACTTCCAGTGGTTCCCACAGGTTAGTGCCCACCTTGCCCAAGGGAAGCTGCAGCTTCACAGAGCTGAGCTCAGCAGTGTCCAAAGAGCTGCAGATCTGGGCTGTAGGACTGGGAATTAATTTTGCCTTGTAAGGACAAGGGAAGGATCTAGAGCACAGCTTCTATGAGGAGCAGCTGAGGGACCTGGGGGTGTTCAGTCAGGAGAGGAGGAGGCTGAAAGAAGAGCTCATTGCTCTCCACAGCTCCCTGAGAGGAGGCTGCAGTCAGGCGGGAGGTGATCTCTTCTCCCTAGTCTCAGGTGACAGGAGGAGGGGAAATGGCCTGAAATTGTGCCAGGGGAAGGTTAGCTTGGAGAGGAGGAAGAATTTCTTTGCTGCTAAGAGTGGTCAGGGACTGGCACAGGCTGCCCAGGGAGGTGGTGGAGTCCCCATCCCGGGAGGTGCTCCAGAAACCTGTGGCCATGGCACTGGGGGCCAGGGTTTGGTGGCCATGGTGGGGCTGAGGTGCTGGCTGGAGTTGGTTTTGGAGCTGGTTTCCAACCTTACTGATTCTCTGACTTAATGGCCAAAGCAGGAGCAGTGTCTGCCTGGTAGGGGCATGGAGTACTCTGAAGAACAACATAAAAACCCAACCCAAGCACCCTACTGAATTGCTGGTTATAGATTAAAGAGAGAAGGAGGTGGCTTGGAGGAAAGGTCAGGCGGAGTGGACTGGGAGAAGGAAGAAAAAGAAAACCACTAAAGAAGAGAAACACAGAGCCAAAAGCCTTGGGGGAAAACTTGGAAACTTTCCTGAGAGTGGAGGCATTTGAATGACCTCAGAACAAAGGCTGCTGGCAGTCCTTGTGAGGAGAGAAAGCCTTGCTTCTGAGCCCCTCAAAGCTTGCTGAAGAATAGCTTTCTGCTTTGCTGATTCGTTGGAAGTTAAAAAAAAAAGAAGAAGAGCTGCAGCAGCCCCTGGGGAGTGAAAGGAACTTCCAGGCTGGGCAAAAGGAATGGATAAAGCTTCCATCTGTTTCTGCTGTTTCAAAGGGGTTTTCCTTCTGCACCGTCTGGGTTGGGGCAGTCCCAAGCATGAAGCCAGGCTGGGTGAGAAGTGGCCAAGAGCAGCCTGGAGGAGAAGGCCTTGGGGGTGTCAGTCGGTGACAAACTCCCCAGGGCCAGCAATGGTCTCTGGCAGCCCAGCAGGCAGCTGTGTGCTGAGCTGCAGCCAGAGCAGGGAGAGCAGCAGCACAGGGAGGGGATTCTGCCCCTCTGCTCTGCTCTGCTCACACCCCACCTGCAGCACTGCCTCCAGTTCTCCCCCCACAAGGAGGACCTGGAGCTGCTGGAGAGAGTCTAGAGGAGGCCACAAAGATGATCAGAGGCTGAGAACCTCCCAGATGGGGACAGGCTGAGAGAGCTGAGGCTGTTCAGCCTGGAGAAGAGAAGGCTCCAGGGAGACCACAGAGACCCAGTACCTGAAGGGGCTCCAGGAGAGTTGGGGAGGGACTTGTGACAAGAGCTGGGAGTGACAGGGATGAGAGACAATGGCTTTGAGCTGGGAGAGAGGACACTGAGACTGGAGATGAGGAAGAAACTCTTGAGAGTGAGGGTGGGGAGGCACTAGCACAGGTTGCCCAGGGAGGCTGTGGCAACCTCTCCCTGGAGGTGTTCCAGGCCAGGCTGGATGAGACCTTGAGCAACCTGGGCTGGTGGGAGGTGTCCCTGCCCATGGCAGGGGGTTGGCACTGGATGAGCTTTGGGGTCCCTTCCAACCTCTCTAGGGTTCTAGACTGGGTATTTGCAGAAGGGCTCTTTAGTAGCTGCCTTGGATCAAGTTTGCTTCCACCCAGCAATGTGTCTGCTGTTGTGACTTGCACAGAGAGCCTCCTGCTGCCAGCTCCACTTCTTCAGCAAGTGCCCACAAGCACTTTGGGTCAGGAACCCAGGAACTTCTTCTGTATTTATCCAAATGTTGTTGTTCTGGCTCCCACTCCCAACTCTCCCATCCCTTACTGCAGCTCAGGATAGGGATTGGGTGTGAGAACAGGGTGGGGAAGGAAGAGAAAAATGTAAGCAGGGAAGGAGCCTCCTCACTTCCCTGCCCAGAAACAGCCCTCGGGATGCCTTGCATAGGGCAGCCCTGCTCTGTAGTCTCCATCTAGTCTTAGCTCACCATGTTCATGGGCTTGCACCTCTCCTGGGCTCTCTGTTTCTTCTGTGATTCGCTGTGTTTGAGGCTTCAGATGGAGTAGCCACCAAGACCAATCAAGAAGTGGTGCTGGATGACTTCCTTGTGGACCGGTGCTAGCAGCACCAATAGGTCTGGCCTGGGGAGTCCCCAGCTTCAGCCAGCACATGTCCCCAGGCCCAGCTCTGGTTGATCATTTAGGCTGAGCTCAAACCACAGCTACCTTCACAAACTCCCACCAGGGTTGCAGTAAGGTGGGAGTTGGTCTCTTCTGCCTAGTCCTGGGTGATGGTAGGAGAGGAAACAGCCTGAAACTCTGCCAGGGGAGGGTTAGGTTGGAGATGAGGAAGAATGTCTTTGCTGCAAGAGTGTCCAGTTCTGGGCTCCTCAATTTCAGATACTTGAACACGTCCAGAGAAGGGCAACGAGGCTGGGGAGGGGTCTGGAGCTCAGCCCTGTGAGGAGAGGCTGAGGGAGCTGGGGTTGCTTAGCCTGGAGAAGAGGAGGCTCAGGGGACACCTTCTTGCTGTCTCCAACTCCCTGAAGGGAAGTTGTAGCCAGGAGGGGGTTGGTCTCTTCTCCCAGGCACCCAGCCCCAGAACAAGAGGACACAGTCTCAAGCTGTGCCAGGGGAGGGTCAGGCTGGAGGGGAGGAGAAAGTTCTTCCCAGAAAGAGTAATTGGCCACTGGAACGTGCTGCCCAGGGAGGTGGTGGAGTCCCTGCCCCTGGGGGTGTTCAGCAAAGGCTTGGATGTGGCCCTTGGAGCCATGGTTTAGCTGTCAGGAGGTGTTAGGTGTTAGGTACTAGGTTGGACTTGATGATCTCTGAGGTCTTTTCCAACCTGGCTGATTCTGTGATTCTATGACTGCAGTGGTCAGGGATTGGCACAGGCTGCCCAGGGAGGTGGTGGAGTCACCATGCCTGAAGGCATTCAAGAGGTGTGTGGCCATGGCACTTGGGGCCACGGTTTAGAGGCCGTGGTGGGGGTGGATTGATGGTTGGACCCAAAGGTCTTGGAGGGCTTTTTCAGCTGGAGCAATTCAGTGATTCTGTGACAATGATGGCAGTGGCTCAAGGACACCACAGCAAGGACATCCCTCCGTGGATGTGCTGACTCTGCCCTTCCCTGGCAGAGTGTGGGCTCTGCCTCAGCCTCTGCAGCTCCATTAACGTCACCTTAATGCACCTCATTGTATGCTGCCCCTCCTCCACGGTGAGGGGAAGAGGAGCCATTAACCCAGGGACCCCTGCACAATTGATCAGGATGGCTCTTCTGCTATCCAAACAGCCTTTGGGTTTTGAAGCTTCCCCTGCTGGGGACAGGAATTCACCTTTTGGGTGGATGCCACCTTGCATTTAACTCCAGAGGCCGACAGCACGGGCGGCGAGGCGGCACCGCCTGTGATCTGGAGAGGAAAGGGAGCAATCCAAGATCCCCAGAGCACACACAAAGCCTGAGGGCAGCCAAGACCGCAGGACAATGGGAAAGGCTCCAGGTGGACCTGACAAAGGCAAGGTGAATGAATAGGCTGGTGCTGGAGGAAATGGGAGACAGATAAGCAGCAGATGAGGAGGGATGCAATGGATACGGGCAGGCCAGGGAAAGCTCTGTGTGGTCAGCTGCAGGACAGCCCGAGGGAAAGCGTGGTGGTAGCAGGTAAGGGAGGAGGGATGTGATGATGGACTGTGTGAAGAATGGGACAGGAGAGGGATGCTGATAGGATCACAGAACTGTCAGGGCTGGAAGGGACCTCAAGGCTCAGCCAGTTCCAACCCCCCTGCCATGGCCAGGGACACCTCACACTGCAGCAGGTTGCTCACAGCCACCTCCAGCCTGGCTGCAAACACCTCCAGGTAGGAGGCTTCCACCACCTCCCTGGGCAACCTGTGCCAGGCTCTCACCACCCTCATGGGGAACAACTTCTTCCGAACAACCAATCTGAATCTACCCTCCTCCAGCTTGGATCCATCCCCCCCAAGTCCTATCTTCCCTGACCCCCTCAAAAGTCCCTCTCCAGCTTTCTTGGAGCCCCCTTCAGATACTGGAAGGCCCCAAGAAGGTCTTCTCAGAGCCTTCTCCTCTCCAGACTGAAGAACCCAAACCCTCTCAGTCTGTCTCCATGGCAGAGCAGCTCCAGCCCTCTGCTCACCCTCGTGGCCATTCTTTGGACATCCCTTCCTCTGCCTCTGGTGAGCTGCCCCAGTGTTTGCCACAGGCAAGCATGAGATTAACAACCCCTCCCCCCTTCAAAGCTGGCTTAAAGCCCTATCAATGAGCCCTGCCAACTCCTGCCCTGGAATCCTTGTTAGATAGATCACTGCTTCCCTCTTGCTGGGCACTTTGTCACCTTATTTAAGGGGGGGGGAAGACAAAGTGGTGATTCTGGAGAGAAGCAGTGAAGATAAGTGACCTGAAGACATTTCTGTGAGAGGACAAGCTGCACAGCCCCTTCCCTGCCTCTCTCTGATGCATGCCACAGACTCCATTTATCTTCCATCCTTTGCCTGCAAGTCACTTTGTTCCCTTCCTGCTCTCCATTATTTTGATGAAGCACTTTTGGGGGCTCTGATGTATGAAAGCCTCCATCTGAAGTGCACTGGAGCAGTGTTGCCCCTCCAGTTCCTGCTCTGCCTCGATTGTGCTCTTAGCCCTTTGTTTAGGTCTCCACTTAGTTCATTTGTCAGGATGTTGGAAAGTGGCCTTTGCTTTGAACAGGTTTGGTGGGGTGGCTTTTCCAACGGATTTTAGTTTGTTTTGTTACATGCACACTGGCCAAGGAAGTGATTAATAATGCTGCATTGCCTCCAAGGCTTGATGGAAAGCTTTGGCTGAAGCTTGAGGGGGGTTGAGAAAAAAACTGAGGCTGAGTTTGTGGAGCCTCTCCCAGTAGGAGCAGCTCTCTTCAACACTTTGAGAGATGCATTCATGGAGTCATTCACAGAATGGGTTGGGTTGGAAGGGACCCCAAAGATCAGCCAGTTCCAAGCCCCTACCATGGGCAGGGACACCTCCCACCAGCCCAAGGTGCTCAAAGCCTCATCCAGCCTGGCCTTGAGTGCCTCCAGGGAAGGGACATCCAGAACCTCCCTGGGCAACCTGTGCCAGGGTCTCCCCACCCTCACTCTCAACAATTTCTTCCTCATCTCCTCAGTCTCCCCTCTCCCAGCTCAAAGCCATTGCCCCTCATCCTGGCACTCCTAGCCTTTGGCAAAAGTCCCTCCCCAGCTCTCCTGGAGCCCCTTCAGGTACTGGAAGGCTGCTCTAAGGTCTCCCTGGAGCCTTCTCTTCTCCAGGCTGAACAGCCCCAGCTCTTTTATTATTATTATTGTTATTATTATTATTACTATTATTATTACTATTACTATAATTATTTTACCTTCAAATTCAAAGTGTCTGAAACCTGCAGGTTTTCTTTTCATTTGGAAATAGTTATTTTGATGCCTTTAGGGTAATGCCTTTGATATTCCTTAAGGAAACTCTAACCTGACCGTCTCATGTCTCTGATGTCTTCTGTGTGGGCTTCCCCAGGGAGGTTTTTGCATCCCATACAGTTAAGCAGCATCTTTGACTAATCCAAGCCATTTGCAGCTACCTCCAGCCACTGCAGCCCTGCAGTGACAGATCTCCAGCCGTTGCTGCCTCCTGTGTCTCTGTGAATGGATTTCACTATGCAAGTGCTGTGGCAACCCTCCTCTTCCATCATCTTCACAATGAATACTCTTCACCTCCAGGCTGTTTGCCAAGTGCCTCTAATGAACTCTCTAGAACCCTCCAGCACTGCTCCATTCCCCATCTGGGTGTTAACATGGAAAGGATGTGAGGAACATATGAAGAATATGGACTATAGAGGGGGTTGGAGCACCTCTGCTAGGGGGACAGGCTGAGGCAGCTGGGGGTGTTCAGCCTGGAGAAGAGAAGGCTCTGGGGAGACCCAGAAGCAGCCTTCCAGTACCTTAAGGGGACCTACAAGAAGGATGGAAAGAGACTGTTCCCAAAGACCTGCAGTGACAGCATGAGGACAATGGCTTCAAACTAGAGCAGAGCAGATTTAGATGGGATGTGAGGAACAAGTTCTGCACCATGAGGGTGATGGAACACTGGAAAGGTTGCCCAGAGAGCTGGTCGAGGCCCCATCCCTGGAGGTATTCAAGGTGAGGCCCTGGGCAACCTGATCTAGTTGGGGATGTCCCTGCTGAGTGTGGGGAAGTTGGACTGGATGAGCTTGGAGGTCCTTTCCAGCCTAGAGTATTCTATGATCTTTTGATTCTGTGGTATGAGGGACCTGGAGAGGGTTGATGCCATCACAGAAAGCCACCAAGCTTGTCAGACAGGATTTGCCCTTTGTGGAGCCACACTGGTTACCACCCATCACCTCTTCTTCATTTTCCATATGCCTCCAGCAGGGTCTGCTCCATGCTCTTGCCAAGCACAGAGCTCAGACTGACTGGCCTAGAGTTTTGGGAGTCTTCCTTTTTTCCCCACGTTTTCCTCTCCCCCACCCTTTTTCCCCTATTCCCCATTTTTTCCTCCCCTTTCCCCCCCTTCTCTCTTTTTTCTCCCTTTATTCCCCTTTTTTATATTTCCTCCCCCTTCTCTTTTCACAGAATCACAGAACTGTCAGGGCTGGAAGGGACCTCAAGGCTCAGCCAGTTCCAACCCCCCTGCCATGGCCAGGGACACCTCACACTGCAGCAGGTTGCTCACAGCCACATCCAGCCTGGCTGCAAACACCTCCAGGCAGGAGGCTTCCACCACCTCCCTGGGCAGCCTGTGCCAGGCTCTCACCACCCTCATGGGGAACAACTTCTTCCTGAAATCCAATCTCAATCTCCCCATTTCTAGTTTTGCTCCATCCCCCCCAGTCCTATCACTCCCTGACACCCTCAAAAGTCCCTCCCCAGCTTTCCTGCAGCCCCCCTTCAGATACTGGAAGGCCCCAAGAAGGTCTCCTCAGAGCCTTCTCTTCTGCAGCCTGAGCAGCCCCATCTGTCTCAGTCTGTCCTCAGAGCAGAGCAGCTCCAGCCCTCTGCTCATCCTCGTGGCCCTTCTTGGACACACTGCAGTCATTTCCCTGCTTCCCACCGCTGAGTGGCTCAAGGTGAGGGAGGGCCAGCAGGCTGGATGGGCACAGGAATTTATGACTTTTCCCACTAAACTCCTAGAGGCTCTGAAAGGAGGTTAAAAGATCTGAGGTCAGACTCAGAAGGCAGGTCCCTGTGGTGAGAAGGGGCTGGAGAAGGAGGCTGCAGCGTGGGGAGCAGAGCAGGATCCGTGTTTGTTTACAGTCCCTCATCTGGGAGGTCAGCTCCCTCCCTGCTGCTGTTTCACTTTGCCTTTCTATGCCAACGCCGAGGATGGTGATAGTGAGGGAAACAACTGCATCATAAACACTGACCTGGGGCCAGGCACACTGCAAGCGGGGACAAAGTCCATTTATTGGTTCCCCTAAGGGCCGTTTTGATCTTCTGCCATCTTCATTGCCTAGGAGCTTGAGATGACCTCTGCTGGCCCTGGTTGCAGTGCTGCCAACCTTCAGCTTCTGATCTGAGCTTGGATCTTCCTGCAGAAGAGCTGCACACCCACCCCGGCCTGCCTGTTGCCTGTGGGATGTGCTGCAGCTGGCTCCTGGCTCCGGGAGTGCAGAGCACGCCTGATGCTGCGTCCCAAACCCAACCTGCCCTGGGGTTTGTTGCCTTGGCACGTGCCCCAGCTGTGGCATCTCAGTTCTTTTAACACAGAGGCATGGAGTGGATGGGGTGGGGAGATCTGCACACAGCTCTTGTAGGCAAGAGGGAAAACACTCAGGGGGGAAAAAGAAATGCTAGAAAATGCAGAGGTCCTGCAGAAGGCATCAGCTCCAGAAAGCCTCCTCTGCTCTCCCTTCTCCTGGGACTCTGCACCCCACCTGTGACAGCAGCCAGCATCAGATGCATAGAAAGGCCAAAGAACTGCCCAGAAGAAGACAATCTGCTCCCCTTGCCCTTGCATCCATATGAATGGTCCAGACAGCCAAACCTGACAGCAGGTTTCAGCCTTAGGTGAGCTACCAGGGGAAGTCAGTGGAACCCTGGAACAGGAACAAGTTGCCCCACCCCTGGAGGCCACAGAAACATTCAGGTTGGAAAAGACCTTCAGGATCACAAAGTCCAACCATTATCCTCACTCTGCAAGGGTCACCCCTAAACCATAGCACCACATCCAGGTGGCCTTTAAACACAGCCAGGCCTGGTGACCACCACCTCCCTGTGCAGCCATTCCAGTGCCTGACCACTCTTGCTGGGAAATCTCTTCAGAGGCAGCTTGAGGCTATTCCCTCTTGTTCCATCACTAATTACCTGTGACAAGAGACCAGCACCAACCTCTCCACAATGTCCTTTCAGGTAGTCATAGGGAGCCATGAGGTGAGACTCATCAGGGCTCTGGGCTACCTGATCCAGTGGAGGATGTTCCTGCTGACTGCAGAGGGGTTTGGACTGGATCACCTTTGGATGTCCCTTCCAACCCAGGCCATTCTACGATCCTGTGATAAGTTCCTTCAGCAGCAGCCCCCAGCCCAAAAGGAGGAATCTGCAGGCAAGCCAACAGTAGGTTTTTACAGCACTGTTTGTCCTCTGCCAGCAGGTGAAGAGTCTCTGACCCTGGCCTCACAGGGACAAGCCTTAGCCAAGCCCGGTTGGGCAGGTGACCTGCATGTCCCTTCTGCTGGAGGCAGGCTGTAATGCCACCCCAGCACACATGCCTGCCACGGCCTGGGGTGTGCCTGCCTTGCAAAGTGTCTTTCTACTGACTCCATCCAACCTGCAAGGGGACAGCCCCAAGCCTGGCCTTGGTCTTGTAGCTTGACCCAATACAGTCAACAGCTTCAGGGTGCTCCAAACTGACCCTAGGTGTCCAAGGAAGCATTGCCTCCAAAGAGGTTAAGCTAATCCACACTTCACAGCATCACCTAGACTTGCCTTTAATACCAGACATGCTTCAGGGTGAAAATGAGTTTATTCTGGCAAAACAAGAGTTCAAATTCCTAATTGTGAAGGTTGAAAGAAGAGTCAAAACTAAAAACAAAACAAAACACCAAAGTAAATGAAAGACAGTCCCAGATGCTATTGAACAACAGGATTGCTTCTCACCTCTGCTATCTCTCACCTGGAATCTCTTGGCTGGGCTGCAGCTGTTGGCATGATTGGAGCAAGTGTGCACAGGGCAGAGTGGCTGTGGCTGTTGGAAGGGGATTGGGAGAGGTGTGGGGCTGAGGCTGGCTGAGAGCAGAGGCTACAGGGGGGTGAAAAGTGGAGGCTTGGCAGGCTGGCACTTCCCTGGGGACAATCAGCAGCAGCACTCCAGAGGCCAGGGGGGGTAGAATCAATGCACCTTTGTGTTGGGTCGAGGGGGGATAGACAAGAGGAACTTGAAGTCAAAAGCAACACAGTGACTGGGCTGAAATCCAAGGCAGTGAGAGCTCAGAAGTCTGGAGTGGTGGCAAGGAGGACAACAGCTTGCTTGGGAAGGGCAGATGAGGAGGACAGCAGAAGTCTTTGGCAATAGACTTGATCAAAAGCCAAAGGAAGCTAAAGACAGGTTTGAATAATGTGTTTGGGTGGAAATCAGAGACAAACAAAAAGAAACTCTTTGCAAGCACTTGGAGTGCCAGGACCAGGGACAATGGCTTAGAGCTGGGAGAGGGGAGACTGAGACTGGAGAGAAGGAAGAAATTGTTGAGAGTGAGGGTGGGGAGACACTGGCACAGGGCTGAGTCCATGAAAAGCAGGGACACAGAAGCCAGCTTGCAGGAACACCAAGTAATGAGGAGTTTAGGAGTGTCTGAGCAGCTAGCAGGAGGAAGAAACTTAGAAACAAAGGGCAATAGTCCTGCTGCAGGAGCAGACAGAAGCAGCAGGATTATCACTGTGGAGTCCTTTAACCAGACATGAAAGCAAAATATATGAAGAGAGGCAAATGATTAACAAGCAATGAGTGTAAAGCACAGGGTGATAATGCCAGACACCCTCAGGCCAAGGTGAGATATGGTCAGCAAAAGGTGAGTGGTCTCCTTCCTGCTTTAGCACGATCTCGTATCTGGAGAAAAGATAAGTTGGGTAGGTGGCAGCCTTCAGTTCTTCCCTGCTCCTGCCTTCCTGAGCACCCTGCTGACACAATTAACTGGTAGAGCAGATCAGAACAGGGAAGAAAGGAGCTTGGGGATACCCAGGCAAATGGTGACTCAGAGCACTGAGATGTGATGAGGGCTAGCACGGAGTGCAGCAGGAACTAGGTCATGGCAATCCCTGAAACCAAACCTCTGCGAGCTGTGGTGGAGGATGCTTAAGGTCCAAGAGGACTGAAAAATGGCAGACAGGGAAGTGCCACCTTGCAGAGCGGCAAGGAGGGCTTCAAGAGCTGCAGAGGACAATAACCCAGCCTGACCGAGTGCCAGCTTGGAAGGTCCCCCAAGGAGCATCTGCTCCAACCTCTCCAGGTGATGGAGCAGTTGCCATGAGCTGGCTCAGCACCCTGGCAGGCTGAGTCTGAAGCTGCCCAGTGCAGGAGACTCCGCTGCTGCCCCTGGGAGGTGATTCCAGACTCTGCCTGCTCTCGTGGCAAACATTTCCTTCTGGAGTGCAATGGGGGAATTTTGGGACAATATTTATTGGGAATAAAATATTGATGGAGAATAAAACCTGTCTAACCACTTTAGTGCATTTCTTTCACCTAGTGGCCATGAGACTTAGAGCAGCCTTCCAGTACCTGAAAGGGGAGTACAAGAAAGCTGGGGGAGGGACTTTTGAGGGTGTCAGGGAGGGATAGGACTGGGAGGGATGGAGCAAAACTAGAAGTGAGGAGATTGAGATTGGATGTGAGGAAGAAGCTGTTCCCCATGAGGGTGGTGAGAGACTGGCACAGGCTGCCCAGGGAGGTGGTGGAAGCCTCCTGCCTGGAGGTGTTTGCAGCCAGGCTGGAGGTGGCTGTGAGCAACCTGCTGCAGTGTGAGGTGTCCCTGGCCATGGCAGGGGGGTTGGAACTGGCTGAGCCTTGAGGTCCCTTCCAGCCCTGACAGTTCTGTGATTCTGTGAAATGTGAGGCCATGGCTCTTGGGGACATGGGTTAATGGCCATGATGATGCTGGGTCAGGGATTGACTGGATGATCTTAGAGAAGGAGACTCCACAACCTCTCTGGGCAGCCTGCTCCAGGCCTCCAGAACCCTCACACCAAAGGAGTGTCTCCTCATGCTGAGGTGGAACCTCTTGGGTTCCAGTTTGTGTCCATTGTTCCTTGTCCTCTCACTGAGCACCACTGAATAGAGCCTGGCAGCTTCATCCTGGCACCTCAGATAGAGATAAACATTGATCAGATCCCCTCTCTGCCTTCTCTTCTCCAGAATAAACTGCTCCAGGGCTCTCAGTCTTGCTTCACAGCAGAGATGTTCACAGAATCACAGAAGCATTCAGGCTGGAAAAGAACCTCAGGACAAGTCCAACCATTAACCCTACTCTACAAGAGTCATTCCTAAACCATATCTCCAAGCACCACATCCACATGACCTTTAAACACATCCAGGGTTGGTGACTCCACCACCTCCCTGGGCAGCTCATTCCAATCCCTGACCACTCTTGCTGGAAACAAAAAACCATTCCTGCTGTCCAGTCTAAACCTCCCCAGTGGCAGCTGGAGGCTGTTCCCTCTTGTTCCATCACTAATTACCTGTGAGAAGAGACCAGCACCAACCTCTCCCCAGCCTCCTTTCAGGCAGTTGTAGAGAGTAGTTCCAGTCCCTTCATCATCCTTGTTGCTCTCTTTTGGACCCTCTCCAGCAGGTCTCTGTCTCTCTGGAACTGGGGAGCCCAAAACTGGACTCAGAATTCCAGCTGTGGTCTCAGCAGGGTAGAGCAGTGGCAGAGGAGAACCTCCCTTGACCTGCTGGCCACACTCTCCTTGGTGCACAGACTGCTCTGGGTGCGAAGGCAGAAGAAACTCTCTCTGGGCTTTCTTCACTTTCTTCTGCTGCTGGCTTCTACCTGCAGACACCTCTGCACTTATGGATTAGCATTTCCTCTTTGATCACATTCAGTAGGTGTGTGTCTGACTCATGCCATGCAGAAGAGCTCTGGTGGGCACAGTGCTGGTTTGGCAGCCAGCCAAGAGGGGCATTTCATCAACAGGCAATAGCCTTGCTGGAAGCAGGAGGACAGGAACCAGTGCATAAAGCTTCTTGTTTTCTGAATCATGCTCCTGTCCTATCTTTCCTGGGAGATTTATGAGCCTCCAAATGTTGGACAAGCACCAAGAATAGTTAGACATTTTTAGCATCTGAATGCTTTGCTTTGCCTGGCTTCACAGGGAGAGACAAGTCCAGACAAGGTGGTCCTCCACAAAATGGTTTACTGGGACAGCATTCTGGCCTGCAGCCATGGCCCCTTGGGCAGTGATCTTATCAGACCTCCTAAACAGAGCAGGGTTGGGCCTGTTTGTTACTTCAGTGGAAGACCTCCGAGGAGAGCCTGGGTGTTGCAAGAGGTGGTAGCAGTTGTCCTCTGGGCAGTGCTGTCCCTGGAGACCAACGAACCCAAACTGCAGGCTAACTGTGCTGCTGAAATGGCACTGCTGCAGGGACAGGCAAAGCCCAGCTGAAGTGGGGATGGAAAGCAGAGGGCATAAGCACAGCCAGATCTGTGCTCTCAGTGGTGTTCAGGGAAGGGAGGGAGGGACTGGCCACTGATTTCCAAGGAGAGCTGGGTGCTAAGCGCCGAGCGTCCCTTTGGGCACGGCAGCCCAGCTGTGTGCCTTTGGAGTGTGCAGTGCGTGATTTGGCAGAGATGCCAAGGAAGATTTGCTTGTTTCTTATTTTAGCCACCTTTGATATGTGGGCTGAACTCTACCTTAACTCACAGTCCTCTGGAAGTGCTCTCATTCCATTTTCTCCTGAGTTCTGACTTGCCTGGCAGGTTCGATGCGAGCGCAGATAACCTTCTGCCGAAAACAACCACATCCATAACGATGACACTTCTGGCTTTGGCATGGCTGTGCCTTGGGGCTTGCTCAAGGTGTCTAAATATAGACTTCTGGTGACCTTTGAGACCCTTTGGGCATCTGAGACATCTGCATAGGCTGGCAGACAGGATGGGTCTAGAGAAGACCCAGTGTGCGCTTCGCTGGCAGCTGCTGGACAGCTGGGCTGCTGCTGTCCTCTTCATAAAATCATAGAATTGTAGAATGGTTTGGGTTGGAAAGGACCTTCAAGACCATCTTAGGTCCAATCACCCTGCCAGGTGGAGGGCTCTCAGCCTTTCCTCCTCACAGAGATGCTCCAGGCCCCTCAGCATCTTTGCAGCCTCCATTGGACTCTCCCCTGTAGTTCCCTGTCTCTCTTGAGCTGGGGAGCTCAGAACAGCACCCAGCACTCCAGATGTGTCCTTATTAGGGCAGAGTAGAGGAACAGGAGAACCTTCCTCAACCTACTGACCACACTCTTCTTCATGCACCTTCCAGCCCAAACCATTCTATGATTCAATGATTCTGTGACTCTATGATAAGTGCTCCTGTACCATCCCTTAGATGAAAGGGCAGACAAAGGAGCTAGAAGGAAAAGCAGCTTGCTGGAAGGATGTCTGGTGTAAAGGATCCTGCAAGACAGAGATGATATGAGTGTTTTTTTCTTACTCTTCTCTTCCTTCTTTGAGTGTAAAGGTTTGGGGTAAGGACTTTTCTTACCACTCACAAGTACAGATTTCATTAGAACTATAGATTCATGCAGTGGGTTGGAAAGAAACTTAAAGATCATCCAGCTCCAACCCCCTGCCATGGGCAGGAACACCTCCCACCAGCCCAGGTGGCTCAAGGCTTCATCCAGCCTGGCCTTGAACACCTCCAGGGAGGGGACAGCCACAGCCTCCCTAGGCAACCTGTGCCAGTGTCTCCCCACCCTCACTCTCAACAATTTCTTCCTCCTCTCCACTCTCAATCTCCCCTCTCCCAGCTCAAAGCCATTGTCCCTCATCCTTGTCAAAAGCCCCTCCCTAGCTCTCCTGTATCCCTCTTCAGGTATCAGAAGGCTGCTCCAAGCTCTCCCCATGCTAGCTGGAAGTGGGCTCAATCACACCATTGGAAAAATTGGTGTCTTTGGTGTCTTTGCATCTGCTGACAAGCCATCACCACCCCAAGAAATGACCCTAGCAGTAGAGGAGGATTCAATGAGACAGAGAGGAAAGCTTTCCTGTCTGGTGGTTACCATCAGATTTGTTTCTTACAGAGTCACAGAATGATGAAGGCCATAAAAGCCCCCCAGGATTGAGTCCAAGCATCAACCCAACCCCACCATGGCCACCAAACCCTGGCCCCAAATGCCATGGCCACAGGTTTCTAGAACACCTCCAGGGCTGGGGACTCCCCCACCTCCCTGGGCAGCCTGTGCCAATCCCTCACCGCTCATGCAGCAAAGACATTTTTCCTCATCTCCAACCTAAGCCTCCCCTGGTGCAGCTTGAGGCTATTTCCTCTTGTCCTATCACTTGTTCCTGAAGAGAAGACACTGCCCTCCACCTGGCTCCAACCTCCTTTCAGGGAGCTGTGAAGAGTGGCAGTGACAAGGCACTGAAAGAATGGTACAGATGAAGAGCAGTGTGGTAAGAAGCTAATCAGTGACAGTGTTTGGCTGGTCCCAGCCAAGTCCAGTCACTGCTGCTAAGTCTAAGCCACATTTTGGGGGTGGATGAATGAGACCTGAGTTCTAAAGTGAGTCCTTCTGGACCTCTAAATGACAAACTGTGCTTGGAAATGCTTCTCTTGTACTGAGGCTTGCCACCTTGGGCTGTTCACCTCGTTCCACACCTTGCTAGACATTCATGTGTCTGTTATGAGAAGTGTGTGAAATGTACCAAAAAATATCTTCAGGGCAATTCTGGTGGTTAAAAGGAAGAGCAGCAACACTATTTCCTAGAAGGCATCTGGAACAAATGCTGTCTACACCAGCCCTGCCAGGGAATTTCAGTTATCAAAGGTATGAGTGTTGAGGGAAGTTATCCTCTGCATCTACTCTGACCTAGTCAGTATTAGGTACAGTTCTGGCCTCCCCAGTTCAAGAAGCACAGGGAACTGCTGGAGAGAGTCCAGCAGGGGCTCTGAGGCTGCTGAGGGGCCTGGAGCAGCTCTGTGAGGAGCAAAGGCTGAGAGCCCTGGTGCTGAGAGCCTGGAGCAGAGCAGCCCCAGAGGGGGTCTGAGCAATGCTCAGCCAGAGCTGAAAGGTTGTGGGAGAGAGGCTGGGGCCAGACTCTGCTCAGTGGTGACCAGGGGCAGCACAAGGGGCAATGGGCACAAACTGGAACCTGGAGCAGGCTGCCCAGAGAGGTTGTGGAGTCTCCTTCTGTGGAGAGCTTCCAACCCCCCTTGGCCATTGTGATCCTGGCAAGCCGCTGTGGGTGCCCTGCTTTAGCAGGGGGCTTGGACTGAATGATTTCCAGAGGTCCCTTCCAATTTCTACCATGCTGGGATTTGGGAACTCTGTGAGAGTGTTCCCTTGCTCCTACTTTTCCTCAGGGCCACCTCTCAGAATTCATCCCTTTCCTGTTTGCTTTTATGCTGGGTTGTTGTCTTTTTTTCATCTAGACACCAAATAATTTCCCAGCCCCTGCGTTTGGCAGCATCCTGCACAAATGCTTCACGCTGCTCAGATCCCACCCTGCAGTCAGGGATCCCTTTCTCTCCATCTCCTTGTATTGATCCCCACGAGAAGAGGGGGTGATGAGGCCATTGATTTAACTTGATCTTTGATCAGTGATAACTGAGCCATCTTCTGGCCCAGCAGGGTGTAACTATGAGAACAAATGAGTCAATTTGCTGTGGAATCTAAGCTATGATCACTGTTGTTCAAACCTCGTCCATCAAGACTCCTGCTTAGAGTCATTGAGGTAATGCTAGACCTCAAAGAGAGGTAAGAAATATCACCTGGAAGCTAAGGGGGAGGGTTAGCAGGAGGCTGTGGGCTGAGGGGATGTTCTTTATGCCGTTCCATCAAGACTGATATGAGCAGCTTTGGCGTTGTCCTTAAAATAACCCTTCGTCATCAGGGGGTAGCTCAAATAATCACCATGAAAAATAGGGCCACCCTGGGCAGAAATGTGTGCTCTGAAGGGACATTTGTCTGCTTTATTGCAAGGTCACAGCTAAGTTCAGAGCATTTCCCTGATAAAGCAGAAAGCCTTGGAGAAAGCAATTGGGTGATCTTCATTTAAGCCTCAGCAGAGCCCGCAGTGTGACCTCTGTGGTCACTCTCCCTTCATCTCAACATCCCAGGCCATTCCCATGAGCAGGTCCTGAGTGCTTTTATGACCAGGTGACCACCTGGTGGATGTGGGGCAGGCTGTGGATGAAGTCTGCCTGGACTTCAGCAAGGCCTTTGACACCGTCCACAGAGCAAACTCCTGGTGGAGCTGGCAGCCCACAGCCTGGACAGCAGCACTCTGGGCTGGGTTAGGAACTGGCTGGTGCCTGTGCCCACAGAGTGGTGGTGAATGGTGCCACTGCCAGCTGGCAGCCAGGCACTAGTGGTGTCCCCCAGGGATCAGTGCTGGGCCCCATCCTGTTCAATATCTTTATTGATGATCTGGATGAGGGGATTGAGTCCATCATCAACAAATTTGCAGGTGACACCAAGCTGGGGGCAGGAGTTGATCTGTTGGAGGGTAGGAGAGCTCTGCAGAGGGCCCTTGCCAGGCTGGACAGAGGGGCAGAGTCCAACAGGATGACATTCAACAAGTCCAAGTGCCAAGTTCTACACTTTGGCCACAACAACCCCAGGTAGTGCTACAGGCTGGGGTCAGAGTGGCTGGAGAGCAGCCAGGCAGAAAGGGACCGAGGGTACTGGTGGCCTGGATCACAAACAGTGTGGCCAGCAGGAGCATTGGAATGAGCTGCCCAGGAAGGTGGTGGAGTCACCATCACTGGAAGTGTTTAGGAAGAGACTGAGTGAGGCACTTGGAGCCATGGTTTAGTTGGTTAGATGGTGTTGGGTGATAGGTTGGGCTTGATGATCTCAAAGGTAATTGGCCATTGGAATGTGCTGCCCAGGGAGGTGGTGGAGTCCCTGTCCCTGGAGGTGTTCAATAAAGGCTTGGATGTGGCCCTTGGAGCCATGGTTTAGCTGTCAGGAGGTGCTAGGTGTTAGGCAATAGGTTGGACTTGATGATCTCTGAGGTCTTTTCCAGCCTGGTTGATTCTGTGATCACCTGGCTAGAGCCTCTTGGGATGTTCCTGGTCACCAAAGTATGATGTGGAGGCCTCATTCTTTGGAGCCTGATCTACTTGGAGGTGTCCCTGCTGACAGCAGGGGGGGAGGACAAGATGACCCCCAAGAGTCCCATCCAGCCCAACGCAATCTGAATCATCAATGTCCATGGTCCTTTTACTGCAGCTCTCACCTTGGCTGATGCCCACAGCTATCATCTCCAACCTTGTTTAGAGATCCCAGGAAGCATTGGATTTTTCCAAGGGCTTGCAGTGCCAGGATGAGGAACAATGGCTTTGAGCTGGGAGAGGGGAGATTGAGAGAGGAGATGAGGAAGAAATTGTTGAGAGTGAGGGTGGGGAGACACTGGCACAGGTTGTCCAGAGAGGCTGTGGATGTCCCCTCCCTGGAGGTGTTGAAGGCCAGGCTGGATGAGGCCTTGAGCCACCTGGGCTGGTGGGAGGTGTCCCTGCCCATGGCAGGGGGCTGGAACTGGATGATCTTTGGGGTCCATTCCAACCCAAACCATTCTCTGATCTGTCCATGGGTTGCAGGAGCTCTGTGTCAGGGATGCCCTGGATTCCTACCCCTTTTATTTCCTCCTTGAGGGGCAGTTATTACACACAAAGTAAAACCACTGCCAGGCTCTGGACACTTTCTCTTTGGGGCTTTTTTTCCTCTTCAGGCTTTGAACTTGCTCTAGGCAAGAAGTGTGTGGGTAAGGAGCTGATCAGCAGAGGTAGGAAGGCAGGGCCAAAGCTGAAGGGATTGGATGCATCTGCAGGATGCAGAAAGCAAACAAAGCATGAGGGAATTGCAGCTTCACCAGATCAAAAACATGCTGATAGGGAAAGTTGGTTCATTCTGCTAAAAAAGCCAGGGATAGGAAATTAATGAATTACTGAAGGCTTTAACTGGGTCAGGGGGAGGAAGTTGTCCTGATAAGGAACTCCTCAAGCAGGAGGGTTTTGATGTTTGGAGACATCTGTTTATTTTCATTAGCCATCCAGATAAGATAACTTGGGGCTGTGTTGTGGAGCAGGTTAAAACAGTTTGGTAAACAGAGTCATTGATATGCATGAGCCTGCCTGCAGAGCAGCACACCTCTGGTTCCAGACATTTGCATAGCCTCAGCTCAGGAGGCTTTGCAATCATGATTAGGCTCTTCCTCATCAGAGAAGTCTTTTATCACCAAAAGCCAAATTTTCCAGACAAATCACTGTAATTATAGCTCCAAGACAAAGCCCTGAGGGGGTCCGGCCCAAGCAGGTCCCTCCACCTCTGTCTTGCTGCTCCGAGGGAGTCCAGCAACCTGCCAAGGCAGCCAGAAGGCTTCAAAGAAATTGGATGGGAAACCAAACCAGAGAAGCAGAGCATGACAGGATGGTAAGGGCTGGAAGGAACCTCTGGAGATGATGCAGCCCAACCCCACTGCCAAAGCAGGGTCACCCAGGACACCTCACACAAGGACGCAGCCAGATAGGTTTTGAAAGGCTCCAGAGGAGGAGACTCCACAACCTCTCCGGGCAGCCTGCTCCAGGCCTCCAGCACCCTCACAACAGAGAGGTTTCTCTTCATATTGAGGTGGAACCTCCTGGGTCCCAGCTTTTACCCATTGTCCTATCACAGGGCACTACCACAAGAGTCTAGCACATTCATCTGACACCCACCCCTCGGATATTGATAGACATTGATCAGATCCCCTCTCAGACTCCTCTTCTCCAGACTAACCAGCCTCAGGGCTCTCAGGCTTTCCTCATCACACAGATGTTCCAGTCCCATAATCATCCTCTTAGCTCTCATTGGCCTCCCTCCAGCAGGTCCCTGTCTCTCTTGAGTTGGGGAGCCCAAACTGGACACAGTATTGCATGTGTGGTCTCACCAGAGCAGAGTAGAGAGGAAGGAGAACCTCCCTGCACCTGCTGGACACACTTTCCTTGATGCACCCCAGAATACTATGGTCCCTCTTGGCCACATGGGCACATTGCTGTCCCATGGAGAACTTGCTGCCCATGAGAGAAAAGCCTAGCAGGTTGTATCTGCATCACTCCTTCACTCCAGAGATTCCCCAGTGATTGGCTCAGCTCGCAGGTGGAGCAGCTCCAGTCTAGGATCCCAGGGGAGGGGGAGCCTAGGAGGGCTTTGAGGAAGAGCTGACTCTGCCTTAAGAGAAGTTGTGGGCAGGACCTGGAGTGTGTCATTCTGAATTGAGGTGGTGAGCTGCACCTGCTTCAGCTAAGCTTTCAACCATCCATGCAGCAGCCTTGGAAGGATGTTGCATGGCTGCCTGCAAGCTTATCCGGAGTTCTGCTTGTTTGCATCTTTACTTACTAGCAGACTTCAGCACTGCTGGGCCAGGCTCTGCTTTTTGGGGTTGGTTGGTTGGTTTCCTTTATACATTCCACTGACATCTGCTGGAAACCTCTTCCCTCCCATTTTCTCTGAAAGGAGAATCAGTTAGCACAGAGCCCTTGGTCTCAGCATTGTACAACCACAGAATCGTTTCAGTTGGAAAAGATCTCAGAAATCACCCAGTCCAACCTTCAACCCAACCCCACCAAGGCCACCAAACCCTGGCCCCAAGTGCCATGGCCACAGGTTTCTGGAACACCTCCAGGGATGGGGACTCCACCACCTCCCTGGGCAGCCTGTGCCAAGCCCTGACCACTCTTGCAGCAAAGACATTGTTCACCATCTCCAACCTAACCCTCCCCTGGCACAGTTTCAGGCCACTTTTGTTTTCTATCACCTGAGACTAGGGAGAAGAGCCCAACTCCCACCTCACTGCAGCCTCCTTTCAGGGAGCTGTAGAGAGCAATGAGGTCTCCCTCAGCCTCCTCTTCTCCAGGCTGAACACCCCCAGCTCCCTCAGCTGCTCCTCCCCAGCCCTGTTCCCCAAACCCCTCCCCAGCTTTGTTGCCCTTCTCTGGACCTTCACCAGTCCCTGGATGTCCTTCTTGGAGGTGTGGCCTCAGCAGTGCTGTCCCCAGAAGGCAGAGCAGGCTCCTTGGCAGAGCCTGAAGGCCACCAACGCTGTCAGTGCCAGGAAGTGTACGGAACAGACGTATTTCCCTGGACGTGGCATTCAGGTAGTAGCAGGGCAAAGAGGGAACGTGTTCCTGTCTCTTTCACCCTGACAGAACAACTTGTTCCTCCTTCTCTCTTTGGCACAAAAATGGAACCATAGAATCAGAGAAAAGTAGGGGCTGTAAGGGACCTTCAGAGATCATTGAGTGCAAACCCCCTGCCAGAGCAGGATCACCCAGGGCAGGGCACAGGAACACATCCAGATGGGATTTGAAAGTCTCCAGAGAAGGAGACTCCACAACCTCTCTGGGCAGCCTGCTCCAGGCCTCCAGCACCCTCACAACAAAGAACTTTCTCCTCATGTTCAGGTGGAACCTCCTGGGTTCCAGTTTGTGTCCATTGCCCCTTGGGCTGTCCCAGGACACCACTGGCATGAGCCTGGCCCCTTCTTGCCCCCCACCCTTCAGCTCTCTGTAACCATTGCTCAGATCCCCTCTGGGGCTGCTCCTCTCCAGGCTAACCAGCCCCAGGGCTCTCATCCTTTCTCTCTAGTGTATCTCTGAGGTTCCTCTTGTACTGGGGAGCCAAGAAGTGGACAGCAAAGCTCTGCCCAGTGCCACCCCTCTGCTGCAGCAGAGGTGGGCTGAGGATCTGTGCTCCCTGAGCCTCCTGCCCTGCACTCCAACAGTTAAGGCTCCGCGGTGCTTTCAAAGGTTTCCTTCATTTCCTGCCTGACAGACAGGGGGGAGGAACTTGGTCTGCCAGTGAAGGAGAAAGATGTTTTCCTACAGTGCCGCAATCCAGCTCCATCCACACCCTCTGCTCAGAAGGACAATTGTTTCCAAGAGCAGTACAAAAACACAGCACTCACATGAAAATAAGGAAAACTCTTTTCCTGCTGCTCTCCAGCAGCAGAAGACAGCAAGGAAACCCTTGTGCTGTGCTCCAGAGGAGGAGCCTGCAAGGCAGGCTTGGTGCCAGGAGATGTTTCCACTGGAGGGGTCACCTTTCAGCATCGCTGCAGTGACCCCCTCAGAGCAACCTGCCCACGGCCACCGTGCTGAGCTCAGGAGAGCTCTCCCTTGAGGAAGCCTCCGCTCCCTGGCTTCCCCCCAGCACGGCAGGAGGAAGGTTGGACTGGATGGGTCTCCTGGCTGGGTGCCTGTCACCTTTGGCTTCCCCAGAGCTGAAACAACAGGAGGTCATCTCCCCACAGCCAGAGTGCTCAGCCAAAACCAGCAAGCTGCTCCTGATACCTTCAAAGCACTTTCTGCTGCTGCTTTCAGCCTCACGTTTCTTGTCCGCAGCTTGCCAGCCCCTTCTGCTGCTCCTCGTGGCAGAGGGCAGCCTGCTGGCTGCAGAGCCTTTCACTTCCTAAGGTTTCACTCACATCTGCCCTTCCATTTCCAAGAACTGATGAAAACCAGCAGCATTTTGTGGACAAACTACAGGACAGAGACACAGCTCTGCAGGGTGTGCTGGTGCTTAGGGCCCTGGCTTGCATTAGGCAATGATGAGTTCCAGCAGATTCAGGCACCAACCTTCTCCAGTGGTTGGCTGTTTGCCCTCCAGTGCTTGCTGCCCTCTCCTCTGTAAGAGCTCAGACAGGTTTCTCCTTTGGTCATTGCCTAGGAACATAGCCAAGTGTGACCACCAGGCTCATGTCACTGCCAAGGTTGGCTCAGCTGCCATCAGCTCAGGGGAGGGAGCAGAGCTGCCCTTGTCCCAACAGGAGCTTTGCCACCACGATGGTGCCTCCTGAAACACACCCAGGGCTTGCACTACAGAGTCTGGACTCAACCTAGCTAACTGTGAGCCTTGCTAGCATCTAGCAATGCAGCACCCAGCATAAAAGGGACATGCAGATGCTGGAGAGGGTCCAGAGGAGGCCACAAAGATGATCAGAGGGATGGAGAAACTCCCCTTTGGGGACAGGATGAGGGAGCTGGGGCTGTTTAGTCTGGAGAGGAGAAGACTCCAGGGAGACCTCAGAGCAGCCTTCCAGTACCTGAAGGGCTCCAGGACAGGTGGGGAGATTGAAACTGGAGATGAGGAAGAAATTCATGAGAGAGTGGGGAGGCACTGGCACAGGCTGCCCAGGGAGGCTGTGGCTGTCCCTTCCCTGGAGGTGTTCCAGGCCAGGCTGGATGAGGCCTTGAGCAACCTGGGCTGGTGGGAGGTGTCCTCCTGCGTGTGGCAGGGGTTTGGAACTGGATGGTCCATTCCAACCTAAAGCATTCTATGACTCTGAGTCAGAGCAGAGGTACAGCCCCTCTGCAGTGGTCAGTCCCTGTGGTGTGTGAAGACAGTCAGAAGGAGGTGTAGGCAAAGTGTGCATTGGCATCTGCCACAGGACAGCAAGTGGGAAAGGAAGGGCCCAGGCATCCTCCAGCTTTGCCAGCTTTGGTGGAATCTCCTTCAGAGGTGTGCTAATGCCTGGGGGCAGACACTGCAAAGCCCTGGAGTCAGGGCTTTGGGGAGCAGTGGTGCAAGGCAACCTACTGCTGCCTGCTCTGGACCTCTTGGCCAGCTGCCCTGGCCACGGAGGCAAGCAGCCTGTCCCTCCCGGCCAGAGAGCGTAAGCTCTGCGTGCTTGTGACCCAGGAGTAACACCCAGGCCGCCAGGGGCTCGCTCAGGAGCCCTTTCTGAGAGCAGAGAAACAAAACAAATGTTTGCCTCGTGTTTTCTTTGGAGCTCCTGACCAGGCAGCACCGCTAGCAGCACAAGCAGCGGCCGGCAGCCTGCTCAGCCTCCTCTGCCCCCCCAGCAGCAGCCTGAGTCATGGCTGTGGTCACAGACAGTGACACACTGCCATTGTCATCCCAAGAATGCTGCCTTTTCCTGCTCTGCACAAATATTTTGTACAGGGCATTTTCCCTGCTCTCCAGAGGAGACACTCTCTGGGCTCCTGCTGCAAGTGCCCCCGGGAGCTGTGCTGAGTAATCCTCCCTCTGCTCTCCTCCTGCTCCCCCAGCGTCCCCCAGTGATTGATGCTCAGCACAAGGAGCTGGGAGTCAAGGCAGCCGAGTGGATTTCCTGCGAGCAGCACGGGCAGGGAAGTGTGAATTCAGTCTCTCAACTGTGCACTGAGGTCACAGCACAGGAGCCAGCCCAGGGTCTAGGGTCTGGCTTGGAGGAGTTAGCTTGGACATACAGCCTGGATCAGGAACTCTGGGGCCAGCAGGAGCAGGGAAGTGATTGCCTCCTGCACTGGGCACTGCAGAGGCCACACCTTCAGTAATAAATTCTGGCTAGGGCACTGCAGTAAGAAAGACATTGAGGTCATGGAGCAGGCCCTCAGAAGGGCAATGAAGCTGGAGAGGGGTTCAGAGAGCAGATTCTTATGAGGAGAGGCTGAGGGAGCTGAGGTTGTTCAGCTGGAAGGAGTGGAAGCCACAAGGAGACCTCACTGCTCTCTACAGCTCCCTGAAAGGAGGTTGCAGTGAGGCTGGTGCTGGCCTCTTCTGACAAGTAGCTAATGAAAGGACAAGAGGAACTGGCCTGAAATTGTGGCAGGGGAGGCTTAGGTTGGAGGTGAGGAACAATGTCTTTGCTGCAAGGGTGGTCAGGGGTTGGCAGAGGCTGCCCAGGGAGGTGGTGGAGTCCCCATGCCTGGGGGTGTTCCAGAGACCTGTGGCCATGGGGACATGGCCTATTGGTCATGGAGCTGTTGGGTTGAAGGTTGGACTGGATGATCATAGAGGTCTTTTCCAACCTTAATGATTGTGTGATTCTCTGTATAGATAATACCACAGTAGTAGACAATTTGGCCTCCTCCTCCAGAGCTGGCCATGGGATGCCTCACCCTCTGCAGATGCCTCTCTTGCCATTTTGTCCTGAAGCAATGAGGCACCCAGCTCAGAGCAGCCACACTGCAGCCATGCTGCCCCTGCAAAGCCTCCTTTGATCACCAGCTGTGGTCCTGCCCTCTGTGCACACCTCAGGGGACCCCTCCAGACCCATCCTCTCCTCAAAGCTTGGAGATGCAATTGCATTTACTTGCTAAGACTGCAGATCTTCTGCTCTGGGGAGACCTCACCTGCAGTTCTGTGTCCAGCTCTGGGGCCCTCAACACAGGAAGGACTTTGACCTGCTGGAGAGGATCTGGAGGAGACCACAAAGATGATCAGAAGGCTGGAGAGCCTCCCCTGTGGGGACTGACTGAGAGGGTTGGGGCTGTTCAGCCTGGAGAAGAGAAGGCTCCATGGAGAACTTAGAGCAGCATTTCAGTATCTGCATGTGACAGGTTAGTGGCTGAGGTCAGCTGAGCTTTTGTTAATGAAGGTGGGTTAAACCATCACACTGCAGGGGACCTGCAGGCAGGCTGGGGAGGGACTGTGCAGAAGGGGCTGGGGAGATGGGACGAGAGGCAATGGTTTGAAACTGGAGCAGGGCAGAGCTAGGTTGGACATCAGGGCAGAGTTAGGTTGGACATCAGGAGGAAGTTCTACACAGTGAGGGTGGTGAGACACTGCAACAGGTTGCCCAGGGAGGTGGTCATGGCTCCATCCCTGGAGACATTCAAGATCAGACTTGATGTGGCCCTGGGCAGCCTGATTTAGCTGGAGGTGTCTCTGCAGACTGCAGGGGAATTGGACAAGATGAGCTTGGAGCATCCCTTCCGACCTAATCCATCCTACAGTTCTGTGTGGGACAGGTGGCTGTGGCCATGACAGTGCCTGTGATGGTTGCTCTCCATGAAGCTGATGTAAGCTCCCTCTGTGTCTCTGTGGGAGATGTTTGTGAGAGGAGTTAGTGAGTTAATGTGAAAAAGGAGGTGATTGGGTTTGCAGAGGTGTGCTGGCTGCCGTTTGGGTTTCCTCAAACTGTACTTAAACCAGGATCAAAGGAAGAGTCAACCTTCCTCATACCATAATAGCCTGGACAGAGAGTGTTTCCTCCCCAGATGGAGCACTTGTGTCACTGACAGCCTGGCAGGGAAAGCCAGGCTGGGGCTGGGCAGTCAGCTGGTGAAAAGCTACTGGTAGATCATAGAATCATGGGATGGCTTGGGTTGGAAGGCACCTCCAAAGCTCATCCAGGCCAACCCCCCTCCACTCAGCAGGGACATCCTCCACTAGACCAGGTTGCTCAGGGCCCTATCAAGCCTCACCTTGAATATCTCCAGGGATGGAGCCTCAACCACCTCCCTGGGCAACCTCTTCCAGTGCTCCAGCACCTTCCTAGTGCACAACTTGTTCCTCACATCCAATCTCAGTCTGCTCTGCTCTGGCCCTGTCACTGCAGGTCTTTGCAAACAGTCTCTCTCCAGACTTGCAGAAGCCCTTCAGGAACTGGAAGGCTGTTCTAAGGTCTCCCTGGAGCCTTGGCTTCTCCAGGCTGAACAGCCCCAGCTCCCCCATCCTGTCCTTGCAGCAGAGGCTGCTGCTGAACTGGAGGCTGCCGTAGGCAGTGGAGGAGCTGCGCGCTGCGCACGGGCAGCTGTGAGGGAGCAGACAGGATGTTTTGGAGCAGAAAGGTGATGCAGAAGACTTCCTGCCTCGGCTCTGAAGGCAAATAATTTGCATCCTGATTACAAATTATGAGGGTTTGTAGATTTCAAGGTCAGGAGGGACCATTACAATTCTGACAGCTGAGCTGCCCAAACACTGCAGCCTTGGGATGACCCAGGGGCATTCCCATGCCCAGGCCAGGGGCTCGTGGCTGACCTACAGCAGCTCCTTGATAAAGACTCAGAAACAGAGTTCTCTGTCCCTGACTCTGTGGCCTGAGAGAACCTCCCCTTTGGGGACAGCTTGGGGCAGTTCAGCCTGGAGAAGACAAGGCTCCAGGGAGACCTTAGAGCAACCTTCCAGTACCTGAAGGGCTCCAGGAGAGCTGGGGAGGGACTTCTGCCAAGGGCTGGGAGTGCCAGGGTGAGGGACAATGGCTTTGAGCTGGGAGAGGGGAGATGGAGAGGGGAGATTGAGAGTGGAGATGAGGAAGAAATTCTTTTGCAGTGAGGGTGGGGAGACACTGGCACAGGTTTGCCCAGGGAGGCTGTGGATGTCCCCTCCTGGAAGACATTCAAGGTCAAACTTGATGTGGCCCTGGGAAGTCTCATCTGGTTGGAGGAGTCCCTGCTGACTGCAGTGGGGTTGGACATGAGCTTGGAGGGTCCCTTCCAAGCCAATGCAATCAGTGGTTCTGTGATTTATTAGTCAGCTGCTTATCATTTACATGATGGTAGGGCCCAGAGCCCCCTGGTCAGGGTCTCATTGCACAGCAACTCAACTGCCATTACTACTCACAGCCCCTGCAATCCAGGAGCGGCAGAGGTGCAGCACTCCCACTAAACCACCAGCAATGTGGTTTAGTGGCAGTGCCTTAGCAGCCGTGGTGGAACTGTGAGCTCAAAGGTCTCTTTCATCCTCTGCAGTTCTCTGACTCTTTGATAGCCACCTGGCACTGGCACTGTGCTGGGACAGGTCCCAGCAGCACTGCAGCTCAGGGTGCCCTGCATGCTTGGCTGCAGCCTGCAGCTGCTGCCTGTGCCTTGCATGACCAGGTTTATGCAGCTCCTGAGCTCTGCACACGCTGGCAGCCTCAGCCCTGCTGACTCAGACAATATTTCCCCATGAGGACAGTCCAGGGTGGAGAGAAGAAAACAAAGCAAAGCAGCCATGCCCTGGGGCTGAGCTAGCAAAGGGTGGTGAGCAGATAGCGCTGGGCCAAGGGTGAGTGAGTCAAGCTGCAGGGGCCAGCAGAGATAAGCCTGCAGGAGGAGCTTCTGCCTCCTGCTCCTGGCTCTCCAGGCTGCTGACAGCCCTCTTACATCAGCCCTTGGCTGGTCAGTCCCCAGGCTCCTCAGGTGCACCCAGCCCAGGCCACACCGTTAGGTGTGCAGGGATCCTCCTCCCCCCACGCACAGGAGCTGCTTCCCGGGCTCCCTCTGGGTCCTTCCCAAGCCGGTGGCGAGCGGCACCTCTGGCACCTCTTCAACCTGGGACACAATGAGGATTAATCAGGAGCTGTCAGGGGCTGCTGTGTTTTTCCTCCGTCCTTATTTGCGTGCTGGAGGCTGGAAAACAGGATGGCGACGCTTTCCTGCCCCGCATTCCCCGAGACTAAACAAAGGAGGCTGCATTCCCAGCCTCCCCCCTGCCAGCTGCACCGCCGGCAGCCGCGCCAGCAGCGCCGAGAGGAGCGCTGGAGAGCTGCTCTAGAGGAGGGGGTGGCCACAGGTGCGACATCTCTGCCACGGGTGAAGGTTTCACAGCTCGCTGCTGGGGAATAACGGCCCAAAGCCAGGCCTGGGGTGCCCAGCCTGCCTGGCTTGCAATGGCCATGCTGGTTTGCTCTCATTAAGCTGGAAGAGGGGAGATTGAGAGTGGAAAGTAGGAAGAAATTGTTGAGAGTGAGGGTGGGGAGACTCTGGCACAGGCGGCCCAGGGAGGCTGTGGATGTGCCCTCCCTGGAGGTGTTCAAGGCCAGGCTGGATGAGGCCTTGAGCAGCCTGGGCTGGTGGGAGGTGTCCTCCTTCCCGTTGGAACTGGATGGTCTGGAATCTCTACAGAGGAGACTCCACAGCCTCTCTGGGCAGCCTGCTCCAGGCTTCCAGCACCCTCATACCAAAGAAGATTCTCTTCCTGTTCAGAACTTCCTGGGTTCCAGTTTGTGCCCACTGCCCCTTGTCCTGACCCTGGGCACTGCTGCCAAGAGTCTGGCCCCAGCCTCCGGCCCCCCACAAGTCCTTTATCTCTTGCTGAGCCTTGATCAGAT
>CM026895.1:7894029-7961804 GCA_015227895.2 Colaptes auratus
AGAACAATGCAAGGATTCTCCCAGAGGCTGAGGAGCCCTGTCAGGCCTTTAGAAAGGAGGACATTAACCCAGCTCATGCCTGCTCAGCTCAGCAGTTGCTCTTTGAGCCCTACCCATACTCCTCATGAGTGGTTGTCCTGTGGTCGAGGATCTGGCCAAGCATCTGGAGGCCAGGGCTCCCACCAGCACTCTGTCCACGTCCCCCTGCCCTCTCTCAGATGTCCTGGCACTTCCTCTGCCTGTCTAGCCGTGTGGGTGTGGACCAGAAGCCGCTGGGATGCTTCAGAGGAGAGATTGTTGCTGCTGGGGAGGGTTTCTCATCAGAGGAGGTTTCTCCAACCCAGGATGGTGTCTCTGGGAAAGGTATGGAAGGGATGAGTCACCCCAAAGCAACCCAGGGGTTAGGGCATTGGCAAAGGCTGAGGCACACCAAGTTCAAGCCACAGATGAGCTTCATTTGAGCTGGAATCCGGTCTCCCACATGCCAGATGATCATCCTAACCACAGGGCTGCTCCAGGAAGGACCTGTGGTGTCCATGAGACATTCCCAGAGCTCTCAGCTGTAGAACATGTCTCAGAAACCGACCCTCCGTTGTTGCAGGGCTTCTCTGCCCTGAGCACAGCTCCCTTGTTCTGTCCCTGTCCTGCATGGGTGCTGCCTAGCTCTGTGTGCACAGCCCCAGGCACAGCAGTGGCCCTGCAGCTGCGCGGTGTCCCAGGGGCAGGGAGCACAGAGGGAGGTGCTGTGCAGGCCATGAGGTGCTCTCCCCATGCTCCAGAGATGACTTGGGTCCTCCTGTGCCACAGAAGTGATGCAGATGAGCTGTTTAATGCTGCTGCTGCTGCTGCTTCCCATCATGCTTGGAGGTATCACCAGAGCAACCTGAGAGCAGCAAGGACAGGAGGATGCATGAGGCAGAGCAGAGCCTGGCTGGGGAGTGGCACAACCACAACTGAGCAGCGCTCTGGACAAGGGGATGCAGGCACCCTCAGTCACTTTGCAGAGAGCCCTAAGCTGGCAGGGAGGATTGGTCTGCTGGAGGGCAGGAAAGCTCTGCAGAGGGATCTGGCAAGGCTGGATGGATGAGCTGAGGACAGCGAGATGAGAGTCAACAAAGCCAAGAGCCAGGTTCCTGCCACTTGGAGCACAACCACCTCATGAATGCTCCAGGCTGGGGGCAGGGTGGCTGGAAACTGAGTGGCAGAGAAAGGCCTGGGGGTGTTCATCTACTGCAGCTGAAGATGAGCCAGGGAGTGCCCAGGTGGCCAAGAATGCCACCAGCAGCCTGGTCTGGATCAGCAACAGTGTGGCCAGCAGGATTGTGACCCTCTACTGGGCACTGGTGAGGCTGCACCTCCAGTACTGGCCTCAGTTCTGGGCTCCTCACTCCCAGAAGGACATTGAGGGCTGGAGCAGGTCCAGAGAAAGGCAACAAAGTTGGTGAAGGGTCTGGAGAACAGGGCTGGGGAGGAGCAGCTGAGGGTGCTGGGGGTGTTCAGCCTGGAGAAGAGGAGGCTGAGGGGAGACCTCATTGCTCTCTACAGCTCCCTGAGAGGAGGCTGGGGAGAGGTGGGGGTCAGTGATGAGTGATAGGGGAGAAATGGCCTGAAGTTGCCCCAGGGGAGGGTTAGGTTGGACATTAAGAGAAACCCTTGGCAGGGTTAGGGAATGGATGGACTGGGTGAGCTCCAAGAGCTTTTCCAGCCAAAAGATGATTCTGTGATTTCATGATTCTCAATCAGAAAAAGCTTCCCCTGCCCTGGGAAGCAGGAAGGAGAGTTCCAACTTCAGCTGGTCTGCAGCCTTAGCCTGTTCCAGACACAGCAAGGAAAGCCTGGGAGGCACCCAGGGCCAAGCCTCCTGCAGCACTGGTGCACCTCTCCCGGGGCACAGCCTTCCTGCCCCCCTGGAAGTCCTAACAGCTCGGTGCAGCAGCAGGGTCCTGGCCAGCTGAGTGCTGCAGGCATGTTGGCTCTTGCACACTGCAGGCTGCTCTCAGCAGATCCAGGCAGCACCTCTGCTTCTCCTGGGCCAGGCCTCTGTGTGCAACCTGAGCTGGAGCTCCACTCTGAGGTGCTCCTCACTCACAAGAAGGACCTGGAGCTGCTGGAGAGGGTCCAGAGGAGACCAGGAAGATGATCAGAGGGCTGAGAACCTCTGCTATGGGGACAGGCTGGGTGAGTGGGGGCTGTTCAGCCTGGAGAAGAGAAGGCTCTGGGGAGACCTTAGAGCAGCCTTGCAGTACCTGAAGGGGCTCCAGGAGAGCTGGGGAGGGACTTGTGACAAGGGCTGGGAGTGCCAGGATGAGGGACAATGGCTTTGAGCTGGGAGAGGGGAGACTGAGACTGGAGATGAGGAAGAAATTCCTTAGAGTGAGGGTGGGGAGACACTGGCACAGGCTGCCCAGGGAGGCTGTGGCTGCCCCCTGCCTGGAGGTGCTCCAGGCCAGGCTGGATGAGGCCTTGAGCAACCTGGGCTGGTGGGAGGTGTCCCTGCCCATGGCAGGGGCTGGCACTGGATGGTCTTTAATGTCCCTTGCAACCCAACCATGCTGTGCTTGTGTGACAGCCTTGGCACAAGGGACACCCTCCAACAGGGCTGTCAGGACTCCTGCTGCCAGCCCTCATGGCTGTGGGACTGCAGTGCAGTGGTCCCCAGCATGGTCTTGGCCTTGCACTTGCTGTCTCTTTGCATTGGCTTTGAGCTGGGAGAGTGGAGATTGAGACTGGAGAGAAGGAAGAAATTGTTGAGAGTGAGGGTGGGGAGACACTGGCACAGGTTGCCCAGGGAGGCTGTGGCTGCCTCCTCCCTGGAGGTGCTCAGGACCAGGCTGGATGAGGCCTTGAGCTACTGCTAATGTCCCAGATGTTCAATGCCTCTATCAGACCCTCTGGGAGCCGCCACCAGGGCTGATGTGCTGGTGGAAGAGTTTAAAGCTGGGGTGGGGGGAAAGCAATGCTGTGCCTCTGCTGTGAGGTGCAGTGTGATGCTTTGCCTATAACTCTTCCCTGCTAATCATGAAAACATCAGGACTGGGTTAATGGCTTTATCTTTCAAGTGCAGATTGCAAAATGCTCGTGGCTCTGACAGCAAAAGAGGGCCTGAGCCTCTAGATCAGGAAATAACAGAGAAAGATTAGGTTGGCTGTTAAAAATAGGAGGAGAGCCTGCAGCTGAGGTTGCATCATATAATCCATCCATAAATTGCATACTGCTGTGTCTGAAGGACAGTGAAGTGGAGAACAGAATCAGCTCTGCATAGCAAACCAACCCCAGCTCCCATCTCATGGATTCACAGAAAGGTTTGAGTGGGAAGGGACCTCAAAGCTCATCCAGTGCCAGCCCCCTGCCATGGGCAGGGACACCTCCCACCAGCACAGGTTGCTCAAGGCCTCATCCAGCCTGGCCTTCAGCACCTCCAGGGAGGGGACAGCCACAGCCTCCCTGGGCAACCTGTGCCAGTGTCTCCCCAGCCTCACTCTAAGGAATTTCTTCCTCATCTCCACTCTCAGCCTCCCCTCTCCCAGCTCAAAGCCATTGTCCCTCATCCTGCCACTCCCAGCCCTTGTCAAAGTCCCTCCCCAGCTCTCCTGGAGCCCCTTCAGGTACTGGAAGGCTACTCTGAGGTCACCCTGGAGCCTTCTCTTCTCCAGGCTCAACAGCCCCAACTCTCCCAGCCTGTCCCCACAGGGGAGGTTCTCAGCCCTCTGCTCATCTTTGTGGCCTCCTCTGGCCCCTCTCCAGCAGCTCCAGGTCCTTCTTGTGCTGTGGTGAGTGTCCCTGCCCATCCAGGGGGGTTGGAACTAGATGATCCTTGTGGTCCCTTCCAACCCTAACTGAAACTATGAAACTATGAAACTATGAAGTGGATGCAGTGCTGCAGGTGGATCTTCAGAGGTCTCTTCCAAGCCAAACCAACCCATGATGGTATGATTCACTCAGCTACTGCTGGATGGAGGAGAAATGGTGCTCACCATCCCTTGCATGACCCAGCTACTCAAAAACAATGCCAAAGGAAGCTCAGCAGTGGGGGAAGGAGCAGTGCTTGGGGCAGAAGATAGACATGTGCTCACATTTGGGGACAGAAGACAGAAAGCCCTTCCAGGTTTGAGAGCATCTTCCAGATTAAACCTCTGAAAAGGTTAAATTTACATAATGGAAAGAAGTTTTAGGAAGAAACCCAAATGGCATTTCAGGGCTTTGGTTTGTGGGGTTGATGGTGGGGTTGTTTTTTTTCCCCTCCAGGAAATCTGTCAGTTTTGAAGTGCAATTTTAGCTCCAATAACCCAAGAGAAGCTCCAAGAGCAAGAGTCCTGGGGCACAGGAGACACAGGAAAAGCCCTAGGAAAAGCCCCAGGAAAAGCCAAGGAGCTCCTGACCCACTGGGATCACTGGAGCCTCCCTTTGTGTGTGTGAAGCAATGCCAGAGCTCTTCAGTTCCTCCCACTGCAGAAGAGGAACCCAACCAAGCCCTTTGTACTGCAGGAGCAAGGGACTGCGCTCAGCACTGCTGAGGCTGATGTCTGTCTTGGAGCTCTCACTGCAAGAAGGACAGTGAGAGCTGGAGCAGGTCAGAGCAGGGCAGAGAGGGGGCAGCTGGGGAAGGGTCTGGAGAACGGGAGGAGCAGCTGAGGGAGCTGGGGGTGTTCAGCCTGAGGGAGACCTCATTGCTCCCTGAGAGGAGCCTGCAGCAAGGCTGGGGCTGGGCTCTTCTCCCAAGGAACCAAGTGGTAGGACAAGAGGTAATGGCCTCAAGTTGCCCCAGAGGAGGCTTAGGTTGGACAATTTCTTCCCCTTGAGGGTTGTCAAGGCCTGGCCCAGGCTGCCCAGGGCAGTGGTGGAGTGCCCATCCCTGGAGAAGTCTCAAAGCCATGGAGCTGTGGTGCTGAGGGCCATGGCTTAGTGGCGCCCTGGCAGTGCTGGGTTAAAGGCTCAATTTGATAACCTCAAAGGTCTCTCCCAGTCTGTGGTTCTATGACAATGCAGGTAAGGAGCTGGCCCTGCAGCTATGGAGCAGCAAAGTGTAGCTGCAAGGTTCTCACTCCATGCACAGAACAAGTGGGACCAGCATGGAAACTTGTGGTGGGATTCCTCCCTTGTTAGAAGAGGCATCTGCAGGGGAGGTGTCTCTGTGTGCTAAGCACAGAACTGAAGAAGAAACCTCTCCTGTTCCAATGGTCAGGGATTGAACAGGCTGCCCAGGGAGGTGGTGGAGTCCCCATGCCTGGAGGTGTTCCAGAAACCTGTGGCCATGGCAGCTGGGGCCATGGTCTAGTGGCCATGGTGGGGTTGGGTTGGTGGTTGGACTGGATGACCTCAGAGGGCTTTTCCAGCCCAGACAGTTCTGTGGCTCTGATTGCCCTTTAGGCAAGCAATGAACTTGTCAAAGAGCCACCACAGGGGTTTGGTGCACAGTAAGAGAAGGATAACAACTCCTGAGGAGAGCAATTCCTTTGGTCTGCATGATGCCACAATTCACCAGCAATATTTATAGCTCAGGTGTGGACCTTTGCTCTGTGGGGTTTGTTGTGGCATCATGGACAGCAAAACAGAAACAGGGATGGAAGGAGTCAGGCTGTGAGAACAGCAGGGCCTGAGGAACAATGGTCTGGAACTGCCAAACCAGCACAAGCAGGCATGGCAGCTTCTCATCCAGCCTGGGGGCAGAGCGGGCTGAGAGCAGCCCTGAACAAAGAGACCTGGGGGTGTTGGGTGCTGAGCATCTCCCCGGAGCCAGCAGTGCCCTCCTGCAGCCCAGAGGCAGCTGTGTGCTGGGCTGCAGCCAGAGCAGTGTGGGCAGCAGGGCAGAAGAGGGGATTCTGCCCCTGGACTCTGCTCTGCTGAGACCTCACCTCCAATCCTGCCTCCAGTTCTGGTGTCCCCACCAGAAGGAGGACACAGAGCTGTGGAGTGAGTCCAGAGGTGGCCATAAAGATGCTCCAAGGGCTGGAGCAGCTCTGCTGTGAGGCCAGGCTGAGGGAGCTGGGGGTGTGCAGCCTGGAGAAGACTCCAGGGGACCTCAGAGCTGCCTGCCAGTGCCTGAAGGGATCCTGCAGGAAGGCTGCAGAGAGACTTTTCCTGAGGGTGTCTGGAGACAGGACATAGGGGAAGGGTTTAAAGCTGAGGGGGAGCAGGGTTAGACTGGAGCTGAGGAAGAAGCTCTTCAGTGTGAAGATGGTGAGACTCTGGCACAGGCTGCCCAGGGAGGTTGTGGCTGCCTCCTGCCTGGAGTGCTCAGGACCAGGCTGGATGAGGCCTTGAGCAGCCTGGGCTGGTGGGAGGTGTCCCTGGCCATGGCAGGGGAGATTTGAATGGGTGATCCTGAGGTTCCTTCCAACCAGAGCCATTCTAGGATTCATGCCTCCTGGCTGCCTCCCCTCCAGAGCGCCGCAGCGCGCTCCCAGCAGGCTGTCACACAGTGAACCAGGTGCTGGTCCCACGCTTATTCTCCTGCAAGTAGAATTATTTCAGTTGGTGAAAGCTTCCAGATCTCCTAGCCCAGCCTTCTGGAGCCTCTTTGGAGACCACACCTCCTGCTGGAGAATTTGTGGCCAAGCAGGCTAATGGCACCCTGGCCTGGATCAGCAGCAGTGAGGCCAGCAGGTCTAGGGATGACATTGACCTCCTCTATATGGCACTGGTGAGGACACACCTGGAGTCCTGGGTTCAGTTTGGGCCTTTCACTCAAACAAGGACATTGAGGGGCTGGAGCATGTCCAAAGAAGAGCAACCAAGCTGGTGAAGGGCCTTGAACACAGGTCCTGTGAGGAGCAGCTGAGGGAGCTGGGGTTCAGTCTGGAGAAGAGGAGGCTGAGGGGAGACCTCATTGTGCTCTACAGCTCCCTGAGAGGAGGTTGGAGTGAGGTGGGGGTTGGGTTCTGCTCCATAGTCTCGGGTGATAGAAGGAGAGGGAATGGCCTGAAATTGTGCCAGGGAAGGTTCAGGTTGGGTATCAGGAACAATTTCTTCCCAGCAAGGGTTCTGAGGCACTGTCCCAGGCTGCCCGGGGAGGTGGTGCAGTCACCAGCCCTAGAGATGTCTAAAAGCTGCGTGGATGTGGTGCTGAGGGCTGTGGCTTAGTGGCAGTGGCTCAGCAGCAGGGATGGGATTGTGAGCTCTGGGTAAGTGACTGGATTTGATCATCTGCAAGGTCTCTTCCAAGCTCTACAGGTCTCTGATTCTATGAATTCTTTTTCCCTTCTAAGCAAGCAGAGAGCAGGCAGAGCCCAGTCCCAGCCTCCTCTCCTGCCACAGCTGGGGAAGCTGTGAGAGCAGGGAAGGAGCAGGATGAACCCTGGCACTTCCCACCAGGTGAAGAGGCACTTGGGGGCTGCTGTCTGGGGCAGGCTGGGCTGCTGCCAGGCTGGAGCTGACTTCTTGAGACACCTTTTGCTGAGCTGCCAAGTCAAATCTTGTCGAGGCACAGGGAGCCGACTCCAGGAGGGAGCCGAGTCCAGGAGGGAGCCTCGTCTGCACGAACAGCTCCTTAGGGAGCAGGGTTGGGGATCTCCAGGCCTGCTGCCCATCTGTTAGATGGGGACACCTCCCCCAGCGAGCAAGCAGAGGCAGGTCCCCCAGCAGAGGCATGCGGAGCTCCGGGGCCGTGCGCTACCACAGCAGCACCCGGCGGCCCAGCTCCGCACCGTGCCCGGCTGGATAATTGTGCCCAGGAGCCGGGAGGCAGCTGGCAGCAGCAGGGTTCCCCAGCTCTGCTGGTGCTGTAGCCAGGAGGGAAGGTGCAGTAGCATGAGTTCAGGCAGAAGGTATGATGAAGTCACCCTGCTTTATGAGAAAGGAGCAGGGCCCTGAGCAGTGAGTCAGGGAGCGCAGCTGAGCCCGGGCAGGGGCAGCGAGGCACTGCCTGCCCTGCCCGCAGCTCTGCTGGAGGGAGGGGGCAGGAGGTCTGCTGCCAGGGGGGGGAGCACAGCTGCAAGAATCCTGGAACCACAGAGTGGCCTGCTTGGAAAAGGCCTTAAGGTCATGGAGTCCAGCCTTAACCCAGCACCTCCCTGCGCACAGCTCTCAGACCACGGCCCTCAGCTCCTCATCCAAATGCTTTTAAAACCCCTCCAAGGATGGCCACCTTCAGCTACTGGGCAACCTGTGCCAGTGTCTCCCCACCCTCACTCTCAATTTGTTCCTCATCTCCACTCTCAATCTCCCCTCTCCCAGCTCAAAGCCATTGTCCCTCATCCTGGCACTCCCAGCCCTTGTCACAAGTCCCTCCCCAGCTCTCCTGGAGCCCTTCAGGCACTGGAAGGCTGCTCTGAGGTCTCCCTGGAGCCTTCTCTTCTCCAAGCTGAACAACCCCAACTCTCTCAGCCTGTCCCCACATGGGAGGTTCTCCAGCCCCCTGATCGTTTCTGTGGCCTCCTCTGGACCCTCTCCAGCAGTTCCAGGTCTCTCTTGTGCTGGGGCCCCAGAGCTGGACCCAGTGCAGGTGAGCTCTGTGGATTTCAGTGTCAAAGGCAGGGCCTGGTGACAACCATTGATCAGTCTTTCTGTTAATTTATTTCCAGTGGCTCCCAGCTTTGATTTTCAGCCTCCAGCCACTGGAATGTGAACTGCAGAGTCATCTGCTCTAATGTGTCACCATTCCACATCTCCAAAAGACCAGGCTCTGGGGTTTGCTGGCAGCTGAACCTCCTCACTGGGAAGATGTCACTGGAAAGTGCCTCACAGTTGTTCTTTCAAACATAAATCCTTGGAAAGTCCTTTGAAAACCTATCCCAGCAGGCTGATTTGAAGCAAATGATGTTGGTTACTGTTTCAGAGACCCATGACACAAGCCCTTAACAGCCTTGGGATCCCTCCAGAGCTGTTGAGCAACTGATTCAATACAACCATACAAAAACTCTCACACTCCTCTGGGTCAGCACCTTGGCAGCAGAACCAAACTCCTGACCACTCTGCACCCTTGACAGATGCAATCCCTGCAGGAGCTCAGGGCCCCATGGGCAGCAGAATCACCCTGCAGAGCAAGGGTCTTACCTGCCCCAGCACAAGGAGGACATGGAGGCCCTGCTGGAATGGGTCCAGAGGAGGCCACGAAGATGAGCAGAGGGCTGGAGAACCTCCCCCATGGGGACAGGCTGGGAGAGCTGGGGCTGTTCAGCCTGGGGAAGAGAAGGCTCCAGGGAGCCTTGCAGTACCTGAAGGGGCTCCAGGAAAGCTGGGGAGGGACTGTTCAAAAGGGCTTCAAGTGAGAGGACAAGAGGCAATGCTTTGAAACTGGAGCAGGGCAGAGTGAGGTTGGACCTCAGGAGGAAGTTCTGCACAGTGAGGCTGGGGAGACACTGGAACAGGCTGCCCAGGGAGGGGGTGGAGGCTCCATCCCTGGAGATATTCAGGATCAGACTCACTGAAGCCCTGGGCAGCCTGATCTGGCAGGAGATGTCCTTGCTGACTGCAGAGGGGTTGGCCAAGATGGCCTTTGAGGGACCCTTCCAACTAGAAGCCATCTGCAAAACTGTGAATCTTTAAGCAGAGTAGGTACAGAAAGAACTTTGCAGAAGGAAAAGGAGAAAGGGAAAAAGGGAAGAGAGAAAGGAGCAGAGCACTGAGAGGGAGCACAGGAGACACCTGAGGCTGCTCCCTGGTTTGTTGCTCTTCTTTTCCTGGAGTGACCTCACAGCAGTTGGAGAAATGACAGCCTCAGCGCCGGAGAGATGCCCACCTGCTGCCTCCCTGCCCTCTGCTGCCGCTGGTTTTCCATGAGCCTGCTGCCCTCGGGGCCCTGTGAAACAAGTAAGTTACATAAGCACCCCGGCAGGAGCTGGGCGGCAGCAGCCTTCAGAGGCACCTCCGCAGGCATCCCCACGGCACGGCCGCTGGGGGGCTGCAGGGGAAGGACTCCCTTGGTGGCCACAGTGACTCCAGCTGCCCCTTCTCTGCCTCTCTCCCGAGATGGCAGTGCTGGGTTTAGGATGAGAGGTGATTGATGGACTCATGGATTGGTTTGGGTTGGAAAGGCAGGGACACCTCCCCACCAGCCCGAATTGCTCAAGGCTTCTTCCAGCCTGGCCTTCAGCACCTCCAGGGAAGGACATCCACAGCCTCCCTGGGCAACCTGTGCCAGAGCCTCCCCACCCTCACTCTAAGGAATTTCTTCCTCCTCTCCACTCTCAGTCTCCCCTCTCCCAGCTCAAAGCCATTGTCCCTCATCCTGACACTCCCAGCCCTTGTCACAAGTCCCTCCCCAGCTCTCCTGGAGCCCTTCAGGCACTGGAAGGCTGCTCTGAGGTCTCCCTGGAGCCTTCTCTTCTCCAGGCTGAACAGCCCCAGCTCTCCCAGCCTGTCCCACATGGGAGGCTCTCCATCCTCTGGTCACCTCCAACCCAGTGTGATTCCAAAGCTCTTTTTGCAAAGCAGTGAAGCAGAGGCAGCAATGTGTACAGGCACCTGGTGAGCCAGAAACCAGCAGGCTCATAGAAGGAGGTCTCCAGTGATGGGATCTGCAGCTGCCTGGGGTCACACCACAGAGCAGCTTGAGGGAGTAGAGGTCTCTTGTGGCTGTGCATGGTTAAGGACAGAGAGCCTGTGGTTTGCCCTTTGGTCAGCCATGATGGGGAGGAGCTCAGGATGAGCCTCTGCTGCGCTGCAGGACAGATTCTGCTTGAGTTGAGGGCAACCTTTGGGGAAGCAACTTCCTGACTCGTGGCCTGTTTATATAGTGGAGTATCTGCGAAGGAGAGAGACCTCACCTGGAATAGTGCTGGGCTCCCCAGTGCAAGATGGACAGGGAGCTGCTGGAGAGAGTCCAAGAGAGGGCTGCAAGGATGCTGAAGGGACTGCAGCACTGCCTGGGGAGGAGAGGCTGAGAGCCCTGGGACTGTTTAGCCTGGAGAGGAGAAGACTAAGAGGGATCTGATCAATGCCTATCAATAGCTGAAGGCTGGGAGGGAGGGGACAGGCTCTGCTCAGCTGCACCCTGGACAAGGGGCAGTGGTTGGAAACTCCAGCACAGGAGGTTCCACCTCAACAGGAGGAGGAACTTCTTCACTGGGAGGGTCCCAGAGCCCTGGAGCAGGCTGCCAGAGAGGTTGTGGAGTCTCCTCTCTGGAGCCTTCCAGCCCTGTCTGGATGTGTCCCTGTGTGACCTGTGCTGGAGTCTATGCTCCTGCTCTGCAGGGGTTGGACTGGATGATCTCCAAAGGTCCCTTCCAACCCCTAACATCCTATGATCTGTGATCCTGTGAGAGGTTATGGGATGGGACCTTTACAGGTGAGCTGCTGGGAATTCAGAGGACTCTCTTTGGAGCTCCTCACCAGGAGATGTTAGCCAGGCAGGGGGGGATTTTCCCTCACCACTACTCAGGGATGAAACAGTCCCAGGGAGCTTGGCCTAGATTGTCCTCTGTACCTTCAGCTCCCAGCAGGCAGCACATGGAGGTCTCTTCTGAAGATGTGAGGACGTGCCAGGAACCTCAGGGAGCTTTTGTGGAGCACACAATGAGCAGAGCTGTCCCCCTGCTCCGAGTCCTGCAGCACACACAGCTGAGGCTGCTCAGCAAGAGGAGGGTTTCTACCGAGCAGCCAGCAGAGTCCCTCAGGAACTGCTCTGAACAAAAGCATCCCACAGGATTTCACAGGCTGTAGCCTCCTTTCCTGGGTTTTCCTTCTTCACCAATGTTTCACAGAGCTTTCTAGCTCCAGCTCAGACCTTAAAACCCCACAGAGAGCTAATTGCTGGGGGTCTGCATAATCTTCCAAGTCCCCAAGAACAGGACTGACCTGTTGGAGAGCAACACTGGGGAAAGGGACCTGGGGGTCCTGGTGGATAGAAGGTTCACCCTGAGCCAGCAATGTGCCCTGGGGGCCAAGAAGACCAAGGGCATCCTGGGGGGGATTAGAAGGGCTGTGGTGAGTAGGTAAGAGAGGTTCTCCTGCCCCTCTACTCTGCCCTGCTGAGGCCACATCTGGAATATTGTGGTCAGCTCTGGTCCCCTCAGTTCAAGAAGATCTTCAGGGAACTGCTTGAGAGAGTCCAGCACAGAGGCACAGAGCTGCTGCAGGCAGTGGAACATCTCCCTCAGAGGCCAGGCTGAGGCAGCTGGGGCTTGGAGGAGAGGAGCCTGAGGGCTGCCCTCATTGCTGGGGATGAAGATGTGCAGGGCTGGAGCCAGGCTCTGCTCAGGGATGTCCAAGGGCAGCACAAGGGGCACTGGGGGCAAACTGGAGCAGAGGAGGTGCCAGGGGAACAGAAGGGAAAAGTTTGAGGGTGCTGGAGCCTGGAGCAGGCTGCCCAGAGAGGTTGTGGAGTCTCCTTCTCTGGAGCCTTCCCAAACCCACCTGGATGTGCTCCTGTGTGCCCTGCCCTGGTGACCCTGCTCTGGCGGTGGGGTTTGGACTGGAGGAGCTCCCTTCCATCCCCTGTGCTGCTGTGGCTTCATGCCCAGCAGCCCAGCCCTCCCCCTGCCCAGCCCTCCCAGCCGCTCCAGTGGGCTCCTTGCTTCCGTACGACACTGCCCTCTCATGGAGCAGCACGGACCTGGCACTCCCCCGTCCCCTGGGAGAGGGGATGGAGCAGCCCCCGGTGGGATGTGGGGAGCTTATTTTGGAGCTGGAAGGCTCATCAAGAGAGGCGATTGCTGCAGCAGAGGGCCCAGGACCCAACGTGGTTCCTACTCTGCGGTTTTGTTCTGAGAAGCAAGGGAGGCCCAGAGCAGGAGGAGGGGAGATACAACTGAGAGAGGGCCAAGGGCTGGTACAAGAGGAGAATCCTTTGGCAGATGGAAATAATAGAATCACAGAATCAACCAGGTTGGAAAGACCTCAGAGATCATCAAGTCCAACCCATCACCTAATAGCTAACACCTCCTGACAGCTAAACCATGGCCCCAAGTGCCACATCCAAGCCTTTGTTGAACACCTCCAGGGACAGGGACTCCACCACCTCCCTGGGCAGCACATCCCAGTGGCCAATGACTCTCTCAGTGAAGAACTTTCTCTTCACCTCCAGCCTAAACTTCCCCTGGCACAGCTTGAGACTGTGTCCTCTTGTTCTGATGCTGGGTGCCTGGGAGAAGAGACCAACCTCCTCCTGGCTACAGCCTCCCTTCAGGGAGTTGGAGACAGCAAGAAGGTCTCCCCTGAGCCTCCTCTTCTGCAGGCTAAGCAACCCCAGCTCCCTCAGCCTCTCCTCACAGAGCTGTGCTCCAGACCCCTCCCCAGCCTCGTTGTCCTTCTCTGGACACATCCAAGTGCCTCAGTGTGCTTTATTGAGGAGAAGCAGCCAGACTCTGGAAAACAGAGGTGAGATGAGCAGGGTGGTTGCTAATTTGCCAGGCTGGAAGTTGCTGGAAGCTGCAAAGGATGTTAGGGGTTGGAAGGGACCTCTGGAGATCCTCCAGTCCAACCCCTGCCAGAGCAGGAGCACAGAATCCAGCACAGCTCACACAGGAACACATCCAGATGGGGCTGGGAAGGCTCCAGAGAAGGAGACTCCACAACCTCTCTGGGCAGCCTGCTCCAGGGCTCCAGCACCCTCACAGTGAAGAAGTTCCTCCTCCTGTTGAGGTGGAACCTCCTGTGCTGGAGTTTACATCCATTGCCCCTTGTCCAGGGTGCAACTGAGCAGAGCCTGTGCCCTCCCTCCTGACCCCCAGCCCTCAGATATTGATAAACATTGATCAGATCCCTCTCAGCCTTCTCCTCTCCAGGCTAAACAGCCCCAGGGCTCTCAGCCTCTCCTCCCCAGGCAGTGCTGCAGTCCCTTCAGCATCTCTGTAGCCCTCCCTTGGACTCTCTCCAGCAGCTCCCTGTCCCTCCTGAACTGGGGAGCCCAGCACTGGATGCACTATTCCAGGTGAGGTCTCACCAGGGGCTCCCCTGCTCCTAGAAATACACCTCTGAGACAGGTACCTGGAGGTCTGTGAGCACAAAGCAGCTGGCCAGATGTTGTAGATGGTGGCATGCAACAACTGAGCAGGAGGATGGTGCAGGGACACCCCAAGGTCCCTTCCCACCTGAGTTATCCTCTGCTCCCATGAACTCTGTTCAGGGTCCCCGAACTGGAGGCCTGGGCTGCAGACTGCAGCTTGTGGTAAGCTCCCACTGGTGGTGTTGGCCCTGCTGCCCGTGGGCAGTGCTTCATCTGCCAGGTGCTGGAGGAAGTGAGAGAGTTTGCTGCAACGTGGAAAGGAGGCCTGGAGCCAGGTGGTGTCTTGGACGCTCCAGAGCAGGTGCTGCAGGGAGGTTTGCAGGTTGAAGCTTGGTCTTGGGCAGACATTTCCTTGTGCTCAGGCAAAGACAGAAGAGACTTGGCAGAGGAAAGGGGAGAAAAAAAAAAGGCTCCTTCCACCCAGAGCATGTCAGCACTTCTCATCTGAGTGGGAAGTGTTCAAGAAGCTCAAGCTTCCTGGAAACCCTCGCAGCCAGCAGCAGAGCAGCCTCTGCTATCAAAGGCAAAGGCTCTGATTGCTGCCTTGGCTGTCAGCTCTTGCAGCTTTACACACTGTAGCAGAGGGCTATCAGCTGCTCACAAGACAGCTTTTATTAAGGCTTTCAGGCTGGGTGTCTTTGACAGCCTCCTCCTGCTGGGGCTGCTATGTTTTATTGATGTAATAGGAAAGCTTTTTCCCTTCAGATGTCTTTTTAATGCCTCCTGTCTCCTCCTATCATGGAGCTGGAGAAATGGAGACACAAAACACCTCTGAGGTCAGGAGAGCTTGCCTGTCCTCAGCAGTGCTGAATCGAGATGGGCAGAGCCATTGCATTCCTGTGGCATTTCATGCCCTGGCCACAAGTCCTCTGCTTGTGGTCAAAGCAAGCAGATCACGAGGCACAAGCCAGAGGATCTTCCCCTTTCTCCTGAGCCTTTGTTTCCAGAGCTTCATTAAACCTCCTGGCATGGTGAGGTCATTGCCTTTCCTCATCTCAGAGCCTCTCATTACAAGGCAGCTGAACCTCTTCTGGTCTGCTGGTTCCCATGTCTGGCACTGCCACACTCAGCTGTGACCTCAGGTGGTGCTGGGGGAGTCCAGCCAAGGGCACATCTTGCCCACACCTACTAATGCCTCCCTGGATCAGCAATGGTGTGGCCAGCAGGAGGAAAGGGCAGTGATGGTGCCCCTCTGCTGAGTGAGCACTGGTGAGGCTGCACCTCCAATACTGGGTTCAGGTTTGGGTCCCTCACTCCAAGAAGGACCTTGAGGGGCTGCAGTCTGTCCAGAAAAGGGCATCAAAGCTGGGGAAGGGTCTGGAGAACAGGGCTGGGGAGGAGCAGCTGAGGGAGCTGGGGGGGGTTAGCCTGGAGAAGAGGAGGCTGAGGGGAGACCTCATTGCTCTCCACAACTCCCTGAGAGGAGGTCTCTCCTCTGCCTTCTCTTCTGAAATCTACACTGGGAGTCCTAGTGGAGAGCCAGTTCTCGGTGGGAGAGCAGCGTGCCCTTGGAGCCAAGAAGGCAAATGTTATCCAGGGGTCCATCAAGAAAAGGGAGGCCAGCAGGGCTAGGGAGGTTCTCCTCCCTCTCTGTTCTGCCCTGGGGAGACCACATCTGGAGTATTGTGTCCACTTTTGGACTCCCCACTTCAAGAGAGACAGAGGCCTGCTGGAGAGAGTCCTGCAGAGAACAAGGATGGACTGGGGGATGAATATCTCTCCTGTGAAGAAAGACTGAGAGCCCTGGGGCTGTTTAGTCTGGAGAGGAGAAGGCTGAGAGGAGAGCTGATCAATGTCAATAAATATGAGGGGTGGTAGCAAGATGAAGGTGCCAGGCTCTTTGCAGTGGTGCCCTGTGACAGGACAAGGCACAGCTGGCACAAGCTGGAGCCCAGGAGGTTCCACCTCCACACAAGGAGAAACTTCTTCGGTGTGAGGGTGCTGGAGGCCTGGAGCAGGCTGCCCAGAGAGGTTGTGGAGTCTCCTTCTGTGGAGGCTTCCAAGCTCCCTCTGGATGTGGTCCTGTGTGCCCTGCCCTGGGTGCCCCTGCTCTGGCAGGGGGCTTGGGCTCAATGATCTCCAGAAACCCCTTTCAACCCCTCCCATCCTGTGAATGACTTTGTGCCTCATTGGGTTTGGATATCCTACAGTGATTGTTACTGTTACTATTGCTGTTGCCGTTCCTGTCATGGTTGTTGCTGTTCCTGTCGTGGTTGTTGCCATTTTCCCTTTCTGGGTTGTTAAACTGTCTGTGTCTCAACCCAAACTTTTTACCTGCTCTTCCCTGATTCTCTCCCCCGCCCCGCTGCGTGAGCAGCTGCCTGGGCTAAACCACAACAAGCACCCAGTCCTCAGGCACTGCTCTCTGCAGCTCCAGCACTATGCCCTCCCGTCCTTCCTGAAGAGAAAGGTTTCAGCCCCTGAGGACCAGCCCCGTTTTGCCAGCAGTTAGATACCAAAGGTTTCAGCCCCTGAGGACCAGCCCCGTTTTGCCAGCAGTTAGATACCAAAGGTTTCAGCCCCTGAGGACCATCCCTGTTTTTCCAGCAGCTAGATACCAAAGTGCAGCCAGGAAGCCCTTTGAGGCTTTGGAATGCTTCATAGGTGCCTGTGTTTAGTGCCACTGAATCACAGAATCACCAAGGTTGGAAGAGACCTCGAGGATCATCAAGTCCAACCTGTCACCACAGACCCCATGAGTACTAAACCATGGCACCAAGTGCCACGTCCAGTCCCCTCTTGAACACCCCCAGGGATGGTGACTCCACCACCTCCCTGGGCAGCACATTCCAGTGACTAACAACTCTCTCAGTGAAGAACTTTTACCTCACCTTCAGCCTAAGTTTCCCCTGGCACAGCTTGAGACTGTGTCCTCTTGTTCTGGTGCTGCTTGCCTGGGAGAAGAGGCCAACCCCCTCCTGGCTACAACCTCCCTTCAGGGAGTTGTAGAGAGCAATGAGGTCTCCCCTGAGCCTCCTCTTCTCCAGGCTAAACAACCCCAGCTCCCTCAGCCTCTCCTCACAGGGCTGTGCTCAAGGCCTCTCCCCAGCCTCCTTGCCCTTCTCTGGACACCTTCAAGTATCTCAATGTCCTTCTTAAACTGAGGGGCCCAGAACTAGACACAATACTCAAGGTGTGGCCTAACCAGCGCTGAGCACAGGGCAGAATGACTTCCCTGCTCCTGCTGGCCACACTGTTCCTGATGCATGCCAGGATGCCATTGGCCTTCTTGGCCACCTGGGCACTCTGCTGGCTCATCGTGGGCTTCCCAAGGCATGGCTGGAAGTGATATGGAGAGACCTGTTCCCTCCTGCCTGGGGCTTGCTGGCTGCTGAGCTGGAGTGTGTCCACTGTGCCTCAGCTAGGCTCTCAGATAAGTAATCACTCCTGAGACCTGATAACTGTGGTCAAAATGCAGGAGGTAAGTTGAAATCTTTCTGTTGCTGCAGTGTTCAAAACCTTTGCCTGGGTACCCAGAAGGTTCTGCTCAGTTTGCTTTGCATTCCCAGGAAGCAAGAAGAGGAAACACCAAAATGATCCCACGTTTATCACCTTGGGACTTTCTGGCTCCATCCAGCTCCACCAGCCTCAGAGTGGCTGGAGACAGCTGAACTGACTTCAGATGAGCACACTGGGGCAGTGGGAACACCAATGTGCAAGCATTTGGAGCACAGGATCTGGTTATTCTGCATGTTGGGTGGGGAATTAGCCCCCACTGGCAACTTGGAGACCACAGACAGGTCCTACACCTGGGTCAGGACAATTCCAAGGACAAATCCAGGCTGGGTGAGGAATGGCTCAAGAGCAGCCTTGGGGGTGTCAGTTGATGACAAACTCCCCAGCAGCCAGCAACGGTCTCTGGCAGCCCAGCAGACAGCTGTGTGCTGAGCTGCAGCCAGAGCAGGGAGAGCAGCAGCACAGGGAGGGGATTCTGCCCCCCTGCTCTGCTCTGCTCAGACCCCACCTGCAGCACTGCCTCCAGCTCTGAATCACTGAATGGTTTAGGATAGAAGGGACCTTAAGGCTCATCCAGTTCTAACCTCCTGCCATGGGCAGGGACACCTCCCACCAGCCAGGTTGCTCAAGGCTTCATCCAGCTTGGCCTTCAGCGCCTCCAGGGAAGGACAGCCACAGCCTCCCTGGGCAACCTGTGCCAGAGCCTCCCCACCCTCACTCTAAGGAATTTCTTCCTGATCTCCACTCTCAATCTCCCCTCTCCCAGCTCAAAGCCATTGTCCCTCATCCTGGCACTCCCAACCCTTGTCCAAAGTCCCTCCCCAGCTCTCCTGGAGCCCTTCAGGTACTGGAAGGCTGCTCTGAGTTCTCCCTGGAGCCTTCTCTCCTCCAGGCTGAACAGCCCCAACTCTTGTATCCTTCTTACCCCCATTTTCAGAGGCACCCTTATCCCAGCAACTGAATCGTTCAGCAGCACCACTCTGGCACAGCCAAGCACCAAGATGAAAGCTGAAATCCTTTCAGGCCAAGTGATTTGCTTTTGCTACTGATAGATCCAAAAGGCTGCTGCTAAGCAGAGCTGAGTGACTCAGAACGCAGCAGAGAATTCCCACCCTGGACCTGCCCAGTGTGGAACAGGTCTGCCTTGTTCCTCTCCAGCTCAGTCCACATCTAATGGGAATGAAAGCAAACAAAGGCAGGTTCTGAGGGAGCTGTGCTATCTGTGCTGTGATAAATGGGCAGCAAGGAACCTTGTCGGCTCGGGGCCACGCAGCCTTCCCCGCGTGTCTGCGAGCTGCGCTGCGCTCCCACTGCTGCTTTTGGCCCCGCCGACGATCACAGTATCACCCAGGTTGGAAGAGACCTCGAAGACCATCGAGTCCAACCTGGCACCACAGACCCCATGACTAGACCATGGCACCAAGTGCCACATCCAATCCCCTCTTGAACCCCTCCAGGGATGGTGACTCCACCACCGCCCTGGGCAGCACATCCCAATGGTGAATGACTCTCTTGGTGAAGAGCTTTCTCCTCACCTCCAGCCTAAACTTCCCCTGGTGCAGCTTGAGACTGTGTCCTCTTGTTCTGGTGCTGGTTGCTAGAGAGAAGAGACCAACCCCTTCCTGGCTACAACCACCCTTCAGGGAGTTGCAGAGAGCAATGAGGTCACCCCTGAGCCTCCTCTTCTCCAGGCTAAGCAACCCCAGCTCCCTCAGCCTCTCCTCATAGGGCTACATAGATGCTATCTAGCCTGGCAAACCCGGCCCAGCTTCTGCACTTTTGGCCTCCTTATCTGTGGAACAGCTCAGCCTGAACAAGAGCAAGCACCCTGGGCACCCACAGCTGGCATTCCTGGGAGCAATCATGGCGCTTTCTAGACGAACAGGCTCGAGGATAAAGGGCTCTGCTTGGCCAAAGTCTGGCACGCTCCGGACCGGCTCAGCAAAGCTTCCGGGGTGGCTTTGTGGGGAACTTCATCCATCAGCAGAGCTTAAGCAGTCAGCAACTCCTTCCTTCAGGTGCAAAATCTGGATGGCAAATGTGCCCAGCCGTGGCATCTGGGAGCTCTGCTAGCGGGGACTGTGCCTGAGCCCTCCCTGTCGGAGGCTTTCTAGGGAGCAGCAGCTGCTTACAGCCCTGATTGAAGAGCCAATTACAGGCGGTGTGGAATCCCTCTTATTTAACTCAATAATGTGTAATGGGCTCAGCTGGGATTTCTTTTGTTTGGCTGAGAGGGGGGGAGGGGCGTTAATATCATCCATTTAAATCCATTTGCAACAAAGACCCTCTGTCTGAGGAGACACAGGAGGTGCTGGGGGACAGGGGTGGGCTCTGCTATCACAGATTGGGCTGGGATCTTAAAGATCATCCAGCTCCAACCCCATTTGTCACAGGCAGGGGCACCTCCCACCAGCCCAGGTTGCTCAAGGCCTCATCCAGCCTGGCCTGGAACACCTCTAGGGAGGTGACATCCACAGCCCCTCTGGGCAACCTGTGCCAGTCTCCCCACCCTTACTCTCAATAATTTCTTTCTTGTATCCAGTCTAATTCCACACTCCTGATCTGAAGCCATAGGAGGTCTGAGAGCTGGCAAAGGTGAAAGGAATCTCCAGACAGGGCAGGTTGGGTTTGGAGAGCAGCCAGGCAGAGAGGGACCTGTGGGTACTGGCCAACAGCAGCTGAACCTGAGCCAGCAGTGTGCCCAGGTGGCCAAGAAGGCCAGTGGCATCCTGGCCTGGATCAGGAACAGTGTGGCCAGCAGGAGCAGGGAGGTCATTCTGCCCTGTGCTCAGCACTGGTTAGGCCACACCTTGAGCCTGTGTCCAGTTCTGGGCTCCTCAGTTTAGGAAAGATGTTGAGATGCTGGAAGGTGTCCAGAGAAGGACACAAGGCTGGAGCCTATGGCTTGGGAGGGGTCTGGAACACAGCCCTGTGAGGAGTGGCTGAGGGAGTTTAGCCTGGAGGAGGCTCAGGGGAGACCTTATTGCTGTCTACAACTACCTGAAGGGAGGTTGTAGCCAGGTGGGGGTTGGTCTCTTCTCCCAGGCAACCAGTGGCAGAGGGAGAGGACACAGTCTCAAGCTGCAATCAGGGGAGGTTCAATCATAAATCACCAGGTTGGTTGATCAACCTCAGAGATCATCAAGTCCAACCTATTTCCTAATACCCAACACCTCCTGACAGCTAAACCATGGCTCCAAGTGCCACATCCAAGCCTTTGTTGAACACCTCCAGGGATGGGGACTCCACCACCTCCCTGGGCAGCACATCCCAGTGGCCAATTACTCTTTCTGGGAAGAACTTTCTCCTCACTTCCAGCCTAAGTTTCCCCTGGCACAGCTTGAGACTGTGTCCTCTTGTTCTGGTGCTGGTTGCCTGGGAGAAGAGACTAACCCCCTCCTGGAGCCCAGAACTGGACACAGGACTCAAGGTGTGGCCTAACCAGTGCTGAGCACAGGGCAGAATGACCTCCCTGCTCCTGCTGGCCACACTGTTCCTGATCCAGGCCAGGATGCCATTGGCCTTCTTGGCCACCTGGGCACACTGCTGGCTCTCAACTAGTACCTCCAGGTCCCTCTCTGCCTGGCTGCTCTGCAGCCACTCTGTCCCCAGCCTGTAGCACTGCCTGGGGTTGTTGTGGCCAAAGTGCAGCACCCAGCACTTGACTTGTTAAATGTCCTCACTGTGTGATCCTTTGCAGGAAACACTCAAGCTCTGGCTTAAAACGTGGTGAGGTGAGTCCCACAACTCCTGCCACACCTCTTCAAGTCCTAGAAGCCTCTTTAGTGTTTCAGGACACATTTGTGCTCAGCTCCTGGCATCACCATGGTCCTCAAGTTTAAATGCTTTGCAGCCCTGCTCCCTGGTGTGTTTGCAGAAAACTGTGGTCTTTGTTCTCCTTCCTAAGTCTCCAGTCCTTGGTGTATTTACAGAAGGTATTAGTCTTTGTTCTACAGGATGAGAGGAGTGAAGGCTTTGGCCTTCTCCCCTGGAAACAGTGGCGAGGGTGTAGCTTTGAGACCTCCCTGCCTGAATCGGAGGGCAGCTTTCAGTCCTACCCAGACCAAAACAGAATGTATCAACAGCCACTTCCCCTCACAGAATCAATAAGGTTGGAAAAGACCTCAGAGATCATCAAGTCCAAGCCGTCACCCAACACCTCCTAACTAAACCATGGCTTCAAGTGCCACATCCAATCCCCTCCTGAGCACCTCCAGGGACGGTGTCCCAACAGCAACATCCCTAAGTATGTTGCTGGGGAGGGACTTTTCAGACTATCAGGGAGTGATAGGACTAGGGGGAATGGGATGAAGCTGGAGGGGGGGAAGATTCAGGCTGGACATGAGGAGGAAGTTCTTCACCGTGAGGGTGGTGAAGGCCTGGAATGGGTTGTCCAGGGAGGTGGTTGAGGCCCTGTCCCTGGAGGTGTTTAAGACCAGGCTGGACGAGGCTCTGTCCAGCCTGATCTAGGGTAGAGTGTCCCTGCCCATGGCAGGGGGGTTGGAACTAGCTGATCCTTGTGGTCCCTTCCAACCCTAACTGAAACTATGAAACTATAAGTATCTGTTTCTTACTGTCCACTCTATAAAACTTGAGGGCTTGGGCAGAAGCAAGCAAAACAAAGCACCCACCACAGAATCTCACTGAATCACAGAACTAGCCAGGCTGGAAAAGACCTTCCAGATCACCCAGTCAAACTTAGCACCCAGTGCCATCTAATAACTACACCGTGGCTCTGAGTGCCTCATCCAGGCTGTTTTCAGGTGCTTCCAGTGATGGGGACTCCACCACCTCCCTGGGCAGCACATCCCAATGGCCAATCTCTCTTTCTCTGCAGAATTTCTTCCTCACATTCACCCTCTCCTGGGTGGACCTGCTTCATCAGGACCATGCCCTTCCAGGCTTCAGACCTGGATGCAGCACTGCAGGGGAGGTCTCACCAGACAGAGTAAAGTGGCAGAAGCAGAGTGAAGTGGCAGTTCTTTGGAGCTTGGACATATCCTGACTGGGGCTGACAGCCCAGCAGAGCTGATTTGTACCTTCAGGTTGAAGCTGTGCTGATGTCTCCATGGAAATCTGGGCTGTGAGAATTGAGGCAAAGCCAAATGACTTGGATCTGTTTGCTCTTCTCTTCTTCAAACCCCTATCAAGGAGTTTGATAAGACAGAAACAACAGAGCCCTCAGATCTCTGCACTACAGGAGGTGAGAACTGAAATCCAGAAGATCAGAAGCTGCTTACAGGACATTTGCCACTTCTGCTGCCCAGCTTGCCCAGTGCAGCCCTGAAAGAGGCTTCAAGGCAGCCACAACAGCAGAGGGTGTCACCAAACCAGAGAATGTAGGGGGTTGGAAGGGACCTCCAGAGATTATACAGTCCAGCACCCTTGCCAGAGCAGGGTCACCCAGGGCAGGGCACAGGAACACATCCAGAGGGGTCTTGAAAGGCTCCAGGGAAGGAGACTCCACAACCTCTCTGGGCAGCCTGCTCCAGGCCTCCAGCGCCCTCACACCAAAGAACTTTCTCCTCACGTTGAGGTGGAACCTCCTGGGTTCCAGTTTGTGTCCATTGCCCCTTGGCCTGTCCCAGGACACCACTGGCATGAGCCTGGCCCCTTCTTGCCCCCCACCCTTCAGCTATTTGTAACCATTGCTCAGATCCCCTCTGGGGCTGCTCCTCTCCAGGCTAACCAGCCCCAGGGCTCTCCTCACACAGATCTTCCAGGCCCTTCAGCATCCTCATAGCCTCCCTTGGACTCTCTCCAATAGTTCCCTGTCCCTCTTGAACTGAGGAGCCCAGAACTGGACACAAGACTCCAGATGTGGTCTCGCCAGGGCTGAGTAGAGGGGGAGGAGAACTTTCCTTGAGCTGCTGGCCAACACTCTCTTCATTAACTCTCCTCAATGTCCCCCAGGATCCCATTGGCCTCCTTGGCCACCAGGGTACATTGCTGTCCCATGGAGAACCTTTTGTCCACCAGGGCTCCCAGCTCCTTCTCCATGGAGCTGCTTTCCAGCAGGTCAAAGCCCAATCTGCACTGCAGGAGGAGAAACCTTCCCCTTTGTGTTTCAGAGCCCTGAGCTGGCTCAGAGGTTTCCTTCTCCCCAGCAATGGAAATGTCTCAGGGCCTCAGACACATAGCAGGCAGGGGGGGCTTAGGGAAACAAAATGCTCACCAGGCTGAGCTGTTTCCTAGGGCTAAACATGGAAAGATTAAAAACAAAGTGGCTTTAATGACTTCACTGAGCAAACAAAAGAAAGTGAGGAAATGAGAGGAAGATAAGACAGAATAAAGAGAGGGAACTAACAGGAGCTGGCTGTGCAAGAGCAGCATTGCAGCAGGGAGGGAGCCATCACCCACCCTGCCAGAGGAGCAGTTGGGAGGTGGAGGCCACTCATGGAGCACCAAGGGCTGCAAAGTTCTGCTGCAGTTTTCCTTCTAGAGAAGGAAATGGAAAAATAGGAACAAAAAAATGGGGGTTGGGGGGTGGGAGGGAGGAAACGAGGAGGATTCTCTTGCCTGAAGAAGAGTCCTGAGCTGGCAATTCAACATCCCTGGTTTAACTGCAGCAATGAAAAAAGACTCTTCCAAAAATGTTTTCTGAGGTCCAAAGAGAGCACAGCAGCCACTGGGACCTGCTGAGTGCAGTGCATTGGCACAACAATGCTCCTCCCTCAGCTGGAACAGAGGCTCATGGAATCACAGAAGGGTTTGGGCTGGAGAAGCCCCCTGAGATCATCCAGTCCAGCATCAACCCAACCCCACCATGGCCACCAAACCCTGGCCCCAAGTGCCATGGCCACAGGTTCCAGGAACACCTCCAGGGATGGGGACTGCACCACCTCCCCTGGGCAGCCTGTGCCAGTCCCTGACCACTCTTGCAGCAAAGAAACTTTTCCTCATCTCCAACCTGAACCTCCCCTGGCACAATTTCAGGCCATTTCCTCTCTTTCTGCCACCTGAGACTAGGGAGAAAAGACCAACCCCCAGCTCACTGCAGCCTCCTCTCAGGGAGCTGTAGAGAGCAATGAGGTCTCCCCTCAGCCTCCTCTTCTCCAGTCACTGGTGAGGCCACACCATGAATCCTGGGGTCAGTTTTGGGCCCCTCACTGAAGAAGGACATTGAGTTGCTGGAGCAGATCCAAAGAAGGGCAGCAGAGCTGGGGAAGGGTCTGGAGAGCAGGGCTGGGGAGGAGCAGCTGAGGGAGCTGGGGGTGTTCAGTCTGGGGAAGAGGAGGCTGAGGGGAGACCTCATTGCTCTCTACAGCTCCCTGAGAGGAGGCTGCAGTGAGCTGGGGGTTGGACTGTTCTTCCAAGCAAAGAGTTATAGAACAAGAAGAAATGGCCTCAGATTGCCACAGAGGAGGATCAGGTTGGACATCAGAAGTAACTTCCTCACTGAAAGGGTCCTTGGGCACTGGCCCAGGCTGCCCAGGGAGGTGGTTGAATCCCCATCCCTGGAGGTGTTTCAAAGAGGCAGAGATGTGGTGCTGAGGGCCATGGCTCAGCCCCAGCTTGGCAAGCTTAGAGAATGGTTGGAGTGGATGAGCTGAAAAGGCTTTTCCAACCCAAACCATTCTGTGACTGTTTCCTGGCAGTTTCACTCCTGGCACTCCCTGCACACTGCTCAGCAGCTCCTCCCTGGCCTGCCCCTGCATTTCCAGCTCTCAATCTAGGCTCTGCATGGCCCGGGAGGATCTGTGGGAGATGTCTGTTCTGCTCTCCTGGCTGACCATGGCTCACCTTTCCCATGCCCGTGTGGCAGCTCTGCAAGGCTCTGGCCATCCTTCTTGGTACAGCCAAGGAGCACAGGGCAGGCACCTCAGGGACAGCAGTCAGGGTGATGTTTGCCATAATGATTCCATGCAGTAAACCCACACAATCCCTTGGACAAGGGCAGCCTTAGCAGGCCAGATGCACTGCCCCAATCACACCACAGTATCTCTCCTCAAACAAAGGCTCCTGTGAGGATTGGGTTTGGCCCTTCTCCAAGGCAAACTCAAGGTAAGTAAACAAGGCAACCAAGTGCAGTAAGTCAGCTTCACTCAGCTGGAGTGCAAACGACAGACAAAAGCTCTGGTGGTGACTCTGACATCCTCCATGGTGACAGGTGGAGCACTGGTGAGGGTCAGACAGCTTAGTACACAGCAGTGAGGAAAAGCCATCAGGACTGACAGCTTATTAAAACCTGCTGGGTCATGAGCCAGAAAGCACTGTGCTGCTGTTAGCTGTGTGTCCCCCTTCCTCCACTCACCATCCATCATCTCAGCTCCAAGTCAATGAAACAGAACAAATGTTTCTGAAGGAGGGGTGAGACTGGCAGGTGCACCACAGATGGAAAGAGAGCAGCTGTCTGTGGCAAGGAGACCCTCCAGAGCCCAGGCCCAGGGGATGAGGAGCACACAAGCCAAACACATTCTGAGTTCTGGGCCACAGCCACCCCATGAAACATTCCAGGCTGGGTGCAGAGTGGCTGCAGAGTTGCTCAGTCAAGAAGGACCTGGGGGTGCTGGTTGATGGCCACCTGAACGTGAGGCAGCGCTGGGCTCAGGTGGCCAAGCAGCCCAGTGGCATCCTGGCCTGCACCAGGAATAGCATGCTCAGCAGTCCAGGGATGTGATTGCCTCACTCTGCTCAGCACTGGTGAGTCCTGGGGTCAGCTTTGGGCACCTCACTCCAAGGACATTGAGGGGCTGGAGCATGCCCAGAGAAGAGCAACGAAGCTGGTGAAGGGCCTTCAACAGAGGTCTGGTGAGCAACAGCTGAGGGACGTGGCTGTGTTCAATCTTCAGAGGAGGAGGCTGAGGGGAGACCTTACTGCTCTCTATAGCTCCCTGAAAGGAGGTTGCAGTGAGGGGGGGGTTGGGCTCTTCTCACGTGCAGCAGTGTCAGGACAAGAGGAAACAGCCTTGAGATGATTGCCCATCAGCCACATCTGGCTGTGGTGTTGCCCTTTACCCTGAGCATCCAGCTCTGGATCCTGCTCATGGCTGGCTGCTAGGTAACATCATCTGTTCAGACAGTATGAGCACCACCAGAGGTGGACATCATCAGCCTGTCCTGATGTGACAGCAGCCAGGCTCCCACACCCAGGAACGTTGCAGGGAGATACCTGCTGGATTTCAGCTTGGCCTCTTCTGGTGCACCATGATCCCACCAAGCAATGCTAAGGTGAACCTCACCTGGGGGTCCCAGGTCATCACATCCCCATCACCTTCAGGTGGGAACAGACACCAAGCTTGGCTTGTGCTCTCCACGAACATCTGAAGCAGCACAGGTGAGATCCTTTGCTCCTGCCACTCCCAGTCCATCTCTCCTCAGGCTGGTGATGTCACTCTGGACCAAGCCAACCTCTCCCTTTCAGATCAATGCCTGTTGGTGCTGTCATTAGGATGTGTTTCATATTCCCCTCCCTCCTGTGCAATAAAATTGAATTCCTTTTGCATCTCCACAAGGAGTGTCAGAAGTTGCTGTTGAAGTGGCTACCCAGGGGAGAGACCAGGAGGTGCAGGTTGTGAGATGCCTCCTACCATGCAATTAAGGGAGAGGAGTCAGAGCTGGTGCGAGCCTGGGATTAGCTCTTGGGCTCTTTGGGTGGATGGAGAAGCCAAGGAGCAATGCTTGGGTTTGATCTGGCTTCAAAGTCCTAATGAAGGTGAGGCTCCAAGTAAAGCAAAGCACTTTCCCATGGAGAAATAGCATCTCCACTCCATATGGCTGGAACCCAGCTAAGTCCCTCTCCCGCTGAGGCAAGTGGCTGATGGGAGTTCTGAACAGAGCCAGGAGGGTTTCTTTAGCTCGGTGTGCCCTCAGTGAGGCTCCTGCAGGCCATGAGTCATTGCTGCCACGTTATGATGATTATGATTATCCTATTATTACCACTGGGAGGAATCCACGAGCAAGTCATGAGCTGGAGCCTCCTGGTCAGGAGTGCCCCTGGGGTAAGGCTGAGTGTCAGCTGTGTTCTCCTCTAGGTGTCTGCAAGCGGCTGAGAGGTGCCTGGCTCCATCTGAGAGGCAAGAGCAGGCTGGGTGCTCCAGGCCGAGCGCCGGCCGTGCTATCTCCAGGCAGCAAATTACACGGCAATTGGGCTTTGAATTACCCGGTAATTGGGAAGATAATTAGCAGGTAACCTGCCCCAACCTGCCATGGCTACCCCGTGGACAGCGTGTGCATGGCATCTGCTGTGTAATTAAAGAGCAGGTCGCTGGCTGGACGTGTTCCAGGAAAGAAAAGGATACCTGAAGTGTGACTAAGAGGAACGCAGAGGTAATGCCTGGTGTGCTTCGGAACATGAGATGTGTCATCTGCCTTGACTCCAGGCCAAGTCCAAACCACTGCCAGGCTGCCCTCTGAAGCTGCCTGAGTGAAAGCCACATTCCAGCAGCTCTGCCCTCGAGAATGAACATTTCTGAAGGCAGCCATCGAAGGAATCAGCTCAGTGTCACCCACCCGCCCTGCAGCCGGGGGCTGCCTGCCTGCACCTCACACACCACAGCTGACTCATGCAAACAGCACAGCTTCTGCAGAGCTGCTGCTGAGAATGAACATTTCCTGAAGGCAGCCATCGAGGGAATCAGCTCAGTGTCACCCACCCCGCCCTGCAGCCGGGGGCTGCCTGCCTGCACCTCCACACACACACAAGCTGAACTCATGCAAACAGCACAGCTTCTGCAGAGCTGCTGCTGAGAGTCCTTCAGCTGCAGTCCTTGTTCCACACCTGGGGCAGGGCAATTCCAAGCACAAATCCAGGCTGGGTGTGCAGTGGCTCAAGAGAGCCTTGAGGGGAAGGACTTGGGGAATTTGTCACCAAATGACAGCTCCAGGAGCCAGCACTGGTCTCTGGCAGCCCAGCAGGCAGCTGTGTGCTGAGCTGCAGCCAGAGCAGGGAGAGCAGCAGCACTGGGAGGGGATTCTGCCCCTCTGCTCAGACCCCACCTGCAGCACTGCCTCCAGTTCTAGGGCCCCCAGCATGAGAAGGACCTGGAGCTGCTGGATAGGGTTCAGAGATGATCAGAGGGCAGGGGGTTAGAACTGGATGATCTGTAGCCCCCTTCAGGTACTGGAAGGCTGCTCTGGGGTCTCCCTGGAGCCTTCTCTTCTCCAGGCTGAGCACACCCAACTCTCTCAGCCTGTCTTCATAGCAGACATTCTCCAGCCCTGTGGCCTCCTCTGGAGCTTCTCCAGCAGGTGCACCTCCTTCTTGTGGTTGGGTCCCTGCTTCCTGCTCTTCTCTGGTCACTGGGCATGACCCATCCACTCTCCATCTCCACTCTTTTGCAAGGCCTGGGCAAGCTCTGATGGAAGGACTGCTGCTGTGCCTGGGTGATTGATTCTCATTAGCAGTCAGCCAGTGTTCCTCCTGGTGACTTTTGTATTCTGGCCTCAGAAAGCTCAAACCAACTGCTCCCAATGGCTTTTCCCTGTCCTAAAAACACCTGGGAAGAAAGGCTGGCAGCAAGAAGGCTTAGCAGAGCTCTCTTCAAAGAGCAGGAGCCATGAAGAGGCAGTGACACTGATGAGCCTTCTGCAAGGACAAATGACAGTTAAAGTCTGATGGATGGTGTGGAGCCCAGCTCTGCTGGGGAGGGTCTGTGCCTGTACATGTGTCTGACCTGGGGGGAAGGGGTGGATTCAGTCATCCTCTCCTCTGTCACAGTGTGGGGTTTTAATCCATGTGGGGAAATGAGTTGTGAGATTGCTACAGGCACGCTTCACCAATCGACAGCCAAGTGAGGAATGGATCTGAAATCCTGCCCCAGGGTGAGAATCCCATCCCTGCTTTTGTACAGTGCATAATTAACCAGTGGAACTCATTTCTCTGATGTATTACAGAGGCAAAACACTGTAGCAAGCTCCAAATAACGATTAGATGGTAGTGGGAAGCAGAAAAGTTTCACAGAGCAGTAAAAGTCTGCAGGTCCCACAGCTAAGAGCAAAGCTGAGCCCAGCTCCATTGCATCAGGGCAGCCAAAGGGACCTGCAAAGCATCTCTGCCACCAGCCAGCATGGCATGGGTGATGTGCCAGCTGTATGGACCAGCAAGCTCAGCCTCCTGCTTCTGCCTGAGGAGGCACAAAACCAGCTTCTGGCCTCATCTGCCTCATGCTAGTTTTAATCTGAAAAGGTCTACAGATGGATCTTCCTGGGACAGATGAAATCAAAGTGACAGAGGTCAAAACACACTCTGGCAGGCAGTTCTAGATATATGCTCTCTCTATGTTCTGTGGCTACCTCTTATCCTCACTTAGAATCAGAGAATTGCTTGGGTAGGAAAAGCCCTCTGAGATCATCCAGGCCAAACATCCACCCCCATCCCCAAGTGCCATGGCCACAGGTTTCTGGAACACTTCCAGGGATGGGGACTCCACCACCTCCCTGGGCAGCCTGTGCCAATCCCTGACCACTCTTGCAGCAAAGAATTTCTTCTTAATCTCCAACCTAACCCTCCCCTGAAATCCCTTTGCACTTGTAAAACGTTTGTTTTCATACTGCCCCTGTACAGCTGCTGGCAGAATCCTACCAGTAACATCCCATCATGAACGAGTTCCATCTGTGTGTAGGTTTACTCCTTGCTCTTCAACCAGGGGCAGCCCTTCCTTCTCACCTCAGGCCAGGTTCATTTCTGAAACAGCCTTCCATGAGAATCCTTCCCAGAAGACCACTTCAGAGATCCATCTGTGCTGTCTTGAGCAGATCACAAGTCCAAAGGCAGAGCAGTCACTTCAGAGAGCTCTGCTGTATCTGGAAGGCACAACTTCAAGTTGTGAAAGCTGTGTGGGTTTCTCCCCAGGACACAACACTGATCTCAGACTGGCTGTATCCCTTCAGTTTCCATCCTCTTCTTTATTGAAAGAATAACAAATACTTGTCTGAAGTCCACAAGATGAGTTCTGTAACACTTTGAAAGGACTGGGTTCAGGTTGGAGCCTCTCACTCCAAGAAGAACATTGAGGGGTTGGGTGCGAGGCTCCTGCTCCACCACCACCATTTCTGCACCCATCCCAGAGCCAGGGGCAAGGCCCTCACCAGTCAAGATACCACCCAGAGGAGCTCAGCCCCAGCCAGGAGCCCCAGCCAGCACCCGTGGATGAGAGTGAAGCAGTCATCAATCCTTGCCCTAACAACCGGGGGGCCACCAGGCCCCCCGGCCTTTGTTGTCACCACCACCATCACCCAGTGTGCACCAAGGGCACTCACCAGAGACGAGAGGAGGATCCTCAGCCCAGATGGGCTCAGCTTAGGGCTGCTGCCCTTCCTGAGGGGGATTAAATAGGGCAGTGGGTGGGGAGGGCCAAGTGACCACACCTGGGGTGGGAGGAGACTCCAACAGAGCCCAGGTGGAGGTGTTTAAAATAAGACTGGATGAGGCACTTGGTGCCATGGTTTAGCTGATTAGATGGTGTTGGGTAATAGGTTGGACCTGGTGATCTTGGAGGTCCCTTCCAGCCTGGTTGATTCTGTGGTGCTGCTGGGGAGAAGGAAGCCAACAGGAAAGTGAGGGGAAAGGCTAAAGCCTACAGCAGTCCAGGTCAGGGAGAAATGTGCCCACTGGCTTCCAGGGCTCCAGAGCTGCCGTGCAGGGGTCCCCATCCCCGGCCCCGTTAAACTCGCTGCATTCCTGCAGAATTCCACCCCCAGGCAGCTGCTTTGCAAGCAAGGCAGAGCCGAGCATGAGCCCAGAGCGGGCCTGGGGCAAACACCGCTGGGCACAGCCCAGGGGGTGCCGCCAAGGCAGGGGCAGGAGCAGGGCTGCAGCCGGCAGCTGGGAATGTGCCCTGCTCTGAGGACACTGCCCCGTTCCCGGGCCCGGGCCGCGGCCCTCGCCCCCTCTGCCTGCGCCTGGCGGGGAGGAGTAGTCGAAGTACTGAGTGATGCATTCGCCCCGCGGGGCACAGGGCAGATGGAAGCTTCGCCCACAGCTCGACTCCCAGCAGTTGATGGTAGCTCCACTCCTGCCACAGACACAGCAACTCTGGAAAGAGCACAGCAGCCTTCATCAGCATCTGCTCAGCACCTCCACAGCCAGCCCCTCGCCCCTTGGCAAGGAGCAAGACTTTTGCCCCAGAGCTGCTGGGAAGGGCTGGGCCTGATTTCTTGGGGTCTTGTCTGAGCTCCTGCAAACCTTGGGGCTGGACTCAATCAGGGATTAGACCCTTCCAACCTCTACTGTACTGAGATACTGTGAAACCTCCCCTGGCACCAATCTCCCTGGTTTGCCAGGTCCTCACCTTCTGTGCTGCATTGTTGATTATTCTTTGAATATGAGAGAAGTAGTAGCCCACCCAACCTGATGGGCTAGCAACAGCATAAAGGTCACTGGCAAAGTACTGTAGGAGAGAAGAGAGAGCAGAGAAGGAGCTGCTGAGGAGAGTGTGGCAGGGCCAGGCTGTGGGAGGGCAGGAGGGAGCCGCTGAGGCACTCACCAGGCAGCAGTCATGGACACACAGCCCGTCCTGCTGTCTCTTCCATCCATAGAGATCGGGGTCCAGCTCCGCCCGGAGGCACAGCTGGCAGGCTGCAGGGGACAGAGTGAATGGCAGCAGGATGAGCACCTCTGTGGGGCCAGGGGAAGCCTGCCAGAGGGGTTGTGCCCAAGCAGCCCTGTGCCAGGCTGTGTGAGGGAAGCTTTGCTTTCACCTTGCTGCCTTGGGTTGGTGGCCATCTCCTTCCTGGCACTCGTCACCGCTGAGCCTTTGGAGTGTCCTTGACACCGCAGTGTTGAGGCTTCTCCAAATGCTGCTCTGCTGACTTTGAGGGAGAAGCAGCACAGGGCTGCCTGGCTCAGGGGGCTGCTCCCTGCCATGAGGGCTGTGGCTCGGCTGCCCTGGTGGCATCTCTGGGGCCGGCTGTAGGGTTGGTCCTGGGCACGCCGCTGCAGGCGGGAGCCGACTCGCACCCACACGGGCCCAGGGGCGGCGCAGCGGCTGCTGCCCTCGGGCCCTGCGGAGCTCTGGAGAGGCCCCGATCCGCCTGGCTGGCACTGCTGGGGGCAGCAGTCTCGGAGCTGGCATTGGAAGCTGCAAAGAGAAGCAGGAGGGTGAAGGGCACAGCCTGCATGGCTGCAGCAGGCCAGGCCAGAGCAGTGCCCTGGCCCTGCTGGAGCAGAGGGGCTCTGCCAAGCCAGCCTGGGCACTCAGTGCCAGGACAGCAGCCCAGGGACACCCCAGGGCTGTGTTTCTTACCAGTGCTGGGGCCAGCACAGCCTTGGCACTCCCAGCTGTCTGCGTCATCCCTCAGGCTGGAGCAGCTCCTGTGGGTTCCTTCAGCAGCACAGGAGCTGCACAGAAGCAGCTGCCAAGGCCTGGGGAAGCAAAGGGGTTGCTGGCTGGGAGGACAAAGTGACAGCAGCAGGGCAGTGTCCAGCAGGGCTCTGGATCTTGGAGCTTCTGCTTTGAGACCTAGGCCAGACACAGCCCTTGTGCAGAGCCTGAGGCGCAGTGCTGGGGACTTACCCTTCATCCTCTCCCCATTCCCTGCCTGCTGGGCACAGGCACTGGCTGGCATCACACCGGCTGTGCCTTGCCATGAGGCCTTCGACTGCCTCAGCAGTCTCCCATGCAGGTGGTCTGATGGAGAAAGGAAAGTTGCTGAGCACTTGCTGGCCCAGCATGGGGTGGGTGCAGGGTGTCCCTTGCCTCCCCCCTGCCCCGTTTCCCACTCCCCCTGTAGCTGAAGGCAGCCTCATGAGACAGTGGAGGCTGAGGGGTGCACAGGTAGCCCCCGGCCTGGCACAGCCCTGGCACCCTCCTGTCTTGTGAGCTGTGAAGAAAAGCAACCAACCTCCTGGGGATGCGGATGCCCATCCTGAGCATTTCCTGCTGGAACAGCTCTTTATCCCTGCAGAGCAGGCACTGGAAAGCTGAAATGCCAGCACGCAGAGCATGGCCCTACAGGAGGAACAGGAGGAGCATGAGGGAGGCCCTGGTGCTGCTGAGACTCTGCCGTGCCCCTGGGCTGAGGGAGCAGCTCATACCTGGATGCAGTGCCTGTGGAACCAGGCGTGCTGGCACACTGGGCACACCATGGTGGTGTAGGACTTGCTCTCATCCACAGCCTCTAAGCAGAGCAGGCAGTCGGTGTCGGGCTCTGGGTCCCTGTCCACCGCCTGCTGTGGGCGGTGGTGTGAGCAGAAGCCCCTGTGGGGAAGAGCAAAGGGGTGGGCAAGGTGTGTGGTGCTGGCTCCTTCCCTGCTGGTGAGGAGGATGGCAGAGGAGGTGTGAAGCAGCCCCAGGGCTCGGCCAGCTCTGGCTGTGCCTGTGCCTGGCCTTGGGCAGTCCCAGCAGGCTCCTTTCTGGTGTGCCTGAAGCTGGCAGGAAGGGGACTGAAGGTGAGGAGCCTCCCTGGGCAGGGCCATCAGCACTTACTTGAAGTAGTCAAAGTATTGAGTGATGCATTCGCCCCGCGGGGCACAGGGCAGATGGAAGCTTCGCCCACAGCTCGACTCCCAGCAGTTGATGGTAGCTCCTCTCCTGCCACAGACACAGCAGCTCTGGAAAGAGCACAGCAGCCTTCATCAGCATCTGCTCAGCACCTCCACAGCCAGCCCCTCGCCCCTTGGCAGGGGGTGGTAGATACCCACTGCTGTGGACAGCCCCAGCTCCGCCTGGCACATGCGCCCTTGTGGAGCTGCTGGGAGCAAGACTTTTGCCCCAGAGCTGCTGGGAAGGGCTGGGCCTGATTTCTTGGGGTCTTGTCTGAGCTCCTGCAAACCTTGGGGTTGGACTCAATCAGGGATTAGACCCTTCCAACCTCTACTGTACTGAGATACTGTGAAACCTCCCCTGGCACCAATCTCCCCGGTTTTGCCAGGTCCTCACCTTCTGTGCTGCATTGTTGATTATTCTTTGAATATGAGAGAAGTAGTAGCCCACCCAACCTGATGGGCTAGCAACAGCATAAAGGTCACTGGCAAAGTACTGTAGGAGAGAAGAGAGAGCAGAGAAGGAGCTGCTGAAGAGAGTGTGGCAGGGCCAGGCTGTGGGAGGGCAGGAGGGAGCCGCTGAGGCACTCACCAGGCAGCAGTCATGGACACACAGCCCGTCCTGCTGTCTCTTCCATCCATAGAGATCGGGGTCCAGCTCCGCCCGGAGGCACAGCTGGCAGGCTGCAGGGGACAGAGTGAATGGCAGCAGGATGAGCACCTCTGTGGGGCCAGGGGAAGCCTGCCAGAGGGGTTGTGCCCAAGCAGCCCTGTGCCAGGCTGTGTGAGGGAAGCTTTGCTTTCACCTTGCTGCCCTTGGGTTGGTGGCCATCTCCTTCCTGGCACTCGTCACCGCTGAGCCTTTGGAGTGTCCCTGACACGGCAGTGCTGAGGCTTCTCCAAATGCTGCTCTGCTGACTTTGAGGGAGAAGCAGCACAGGGCTGCCTGGCTCAGGGGGATGCTCCCTTCCACGGGGGCTGTGGCTTGGCTGCCCTGGTGGCATCTCTGGGGCCGGCTGTAGGGTTGGTCCTGGGCACGCCGCTGCAGGCGGGAGCCGACTCGCACCCACACGGGCCCAGGGGCGGCGCAGCGGCTGCTGCCCTCGGGCCCTGCGGAGCTCTGGAGAGGCCCCGATCCGGCCTGGCTGGCACTGCTGGGGGCAGCAGTCTCGGAGCTGGCATTGGAAGCTGCAAAGAGAAGCAGGAGGGTGCAGGGCACAACCTGCATGGCTGCAGCAGGCCAGGCCAGAGCAGTGCCCCTGGCCCTGCTGGAGCAGAGGGGCTCTGCCAAGCCAGCCTGGGCACTCAGTGCCAGGACAGCAGCCCAGGGGCACCCCAGGGCTGTGTTTCTTACCAGTGCTGGGGCCAGCACAGCCTTGGCACTCCCAGCTGTCTGCGTCATCCCTCAGGCTGGAGCAGCTCCTGTGGGTTCCTTCAGCAGCACAGGAGCTGCACAGAAGCAGCTGCCAAGGCCTGGGGAAGCAAAGGGGTTGCTGGCTGGGAGGACAAAGTGACAGCAGCAGGGCAGTGTCCAGCAGGGCTCTGGATCTTGGAGCTTCTGCTTTGAGCCCTAGGCCAGACACAGCCCTTGTGCAGAGCCTGAGGCGCAGTGCTGGGGACTTACCCTTCATCCTCTCCCCATTCCCTGCCTGCTGGCATCACACCGGCTGTGCCTTGCCATGAGGCCTTCGACTGCCTCAGCAGTCTCCCATGCAGGTGGTCTGATGGAGAAAGGAAAGTTGCTGAGCACTTGCTGGCCCAGCATGGGTGGGTGCAGGGTGTCTCTTGCCTCCCCCCTGCCCCGTTTCCCACTCCCCCTGTAGCTGAAGGCAGCCTCATGAGACAGTGGAGGCCGAGGGGTGCACGGGTAGCCCCCGGCCTGGCACAGCCCTGGCACCCTCCTGTCTTGTGAGCTGTGAAGAAAAGCAACCAACCTCCTGGGGATGCGGATCCAAGCGACAGCAGCACTGCGCTGTCCAGCAGAGCTCCAGATCTTAGTCTCTGTAGCTGAGATCCACATCCTCTGACCCTGCCTTGATACAACTGCAGCCTCCTCTTCTCCAAGCACCTCATTCTTTCCTCATTGAGCCAGCTCACCTGCCTGTACAGCAGCGTCTGCCCTCGCTCCTGCTTCCATTTCATTCTTCCTCTGCTTCTTTTTCTGTGTCTTTTCCTTCTCCACTTCCTCCCCATTCTGATCATCGTTATAGGCAACAGCACTTCACGAATAAATTGTCCTCCCTGCCACCCAACAACTTTCTGTCCTTCCTTTCTAATATCCAGAGCTAAGTGGCCATAGGCAGAGCATGTTCAGCGTCACCCTACTATTTCCCTCCTGGTCTGGATCAGACAAGCCTGGGCAGCATGGGCAATCTCCTGAAGAAACAGACCTCCTGGCTCCTGCCTCATTGTCTGCTTCAGGGCATTTTTGTGGCTTTTGCCCCTTCAGGACAGTGAGTTACTCACGACCCGCCGAGCTGTTGGTCACCAAAACCTTTGCTGGATGAGGGGATACTCTGAGTTACAGTTTGTAATGCAAAAGGCAGGAAAAACCCGAAATTAGAGGAAGTGAGAGAGAGAGGAGGAGAGAGCACTCTGCTGTGGCAGAGATCTGTGACTCAAACACGATGCTGCTCGAACAAAAGAAGCTAATTGCCCTGAAGACAGGAGCACAAAGTAGGTGCTTGTAGTCCTCTGGAATCCCATGAACGAGCAGGGGCTGGGCTCTCAACTCATCCTCTATAAATGCCCTTGTTGAAATCTGAACGGCCCAACGGCAGATCACCTATTCAAATCCAGCCCAACCAGGTCAAAATGCTGCCTGGCAGCAAACTGCACACACCTCGAGCAGCCTCTGACACGTGCAGTTGCCTCTCTGAAACGTGAGGCTCGGGGTCTGGCTTCCAGCCCCCCAGGCAGCCTCGAGGGTGCCTGCCTGTTGGCTCCTCGACCTCAAACCTGGACCCTGCAGCAGGGAGGGAGGAGAAAGGGCAGCGGCCAGAGAGGTTTACCTGGCTTGCTAACGCCTCTTCCAGGACAAGGGGAACGGGGGCAGCGCTCGGGGCCAGCAGAGCTCAGGTGCCTGGGCGCTGTCCGGGCCGGCTGTAGGGATTTGTGGCGTGACGGCGCAGGCTGGAGCGGCGTGTGCCCCGCACGGGCCTGGCAGGGCTGGGGCAGCTGCGGCCGCCAGCTGCTGGGGAGCTGGAGGCAGCTGCTGCTGGCAGCCGGCTGGCGGTGCAGGGGCTGCCGGCCTGGGGGGGCATCGACCTGCGGGGCAGTGCTGGCGCTGCCTGGCTCCGGGGCCTGCTCCCTTCCATGGGGGCTGTGGCTCGGCTGCCCTGGTGGCATCTCTGGGGCCGGCTGTAGGGTTGGTCCTGGGCGCGCCGCTGCAGGCGGGAGCCGACTCGCACCCACATGGGCCCAGGGGCGGCGCAGCGGCTGCTGCCCTCTGGCCCTGCGGAGCTCTGGAGAGGCCCCGATCCGGCCTGGCTGGCACTGCTGGGGGCAGCAGTCTCAGAGCTGGCATTGGAAGCTGCAAAGAGAAGCAGGAGGGTGAAGGGCACAGCCTGCATGGCTGCAGCAGGCCAGGCCAGAGCAGTGCCCTGGCCCTGCTGGAGCAGAGGGGCTCTGCCAAGCCAGCCTGGGCACTCAGTGCCAGGACAGCAGCCCAGGGACACCCCAGGGCTGTGTTTCTTACCAGTGCTGGGGCCAGCACAGCCTTGGCACTCCCAGCTGTCTGCGTCATCCCTCAGGCTGGAGCAGCTCCTGTGGGTTCCTTCAGCAGCACAGGAGCTGCACAGAAGCAGCTGCCAAGGCCTGGGGAAGCAAAGGGGTTGCTGGCTGGGAGGACAAAGTGACAGCAGCAGGGCAGTGTCCAGCAGGGCTCTGGATCTCTGGAGCTTCTGCTTTGAGCCCTAGGCCAGACACAGCCCTTGTGCAGAGCCTGAGGCGCAGTGTGGGGACTTACCCTTCATCCTCTCCCCATTCCCTGCCTGCTGGGCACAGGCACTGGCTGGCATCACACCGGCTGTGCCTTGCCATGAGGCCTTCGACTGCCTCAGCAGTCTCCCATGCAGGTGGTCTGATGGAGAAAGGAAAGTTGCTGAGCACTTGCTGGCCCAGCATGGGGCAGGTGCAGGGTGTCCCTAGCCTCCCCCCTGCCACGTTTCCCACTCCCCCTGTAGCTGAGACAGTGGAGGCCGAGGAGTGCACAGGTAGCCCCTGGCCTGGCACAGCCCTGGCACCCTCCTGTCTTGTGAGCTGTGAAGAAAAGCAACCAACCTCCTGGGGATGCGGATGCCCATCCTGAGCATTTCCTGCTGGAACAGTTCTTTATCCCTGCAGAGCAGGCACTGGAAAGCTGAAATGCCAGCACGCAGAGCATGGCCCTACAGGAGGAACAGGAGGAGCATGAGGGAGGCCCTGGTGCTGCTGAGACCCTGCCATGCCCCTGGGCTGAGGGAGCACTCATACCTGGATGCAGTGCCTGTGGAACCAGGCGTGCTGGCACACTGGGCACACCATGGTGGTGTAGGACTTGCTCTCATCCACAGCCTCTAAGCAGAGCAGGCAGTCGGTGTCGGGCTCTGGGTCCCTGTCCACCGCCTGCTGTGGGCGGTGGTGTGAGCAGAAGCCCCTGTGGGGAAGAGCAAAGGGGTGGGCAAGGTGTGTGGTGCTGGCTCCTTCCCTGCTGGTGAGGAGGATGGCAGAGGAGGTGTGAAGCAGCCCCAGGGCTCAGCCAGCTCTGGCTGTGCCTGTGCCTGGCCTTGGGCAGTCCCAGCAGGCTCCTTTCTGGTTTGCCTGAAGCTGGCAGGAAGGGGACTGAAGGTGAGGAGCCTCCTGGGCAGGGCCATCAGCACTTACTTGAAGTAGTCAAAGTATTGAGTGATGCATTCGCCCCGCGGGGCACAGGGCAGATGGAAGCTTCGCCCACAGCTCGACTCCCAGCAGTTGATGGTAGCTCCTCTCCTGCCACAGACACAGCAGCTCTGGAAAGAGCACAGCAGCCTTCATCAGCATCTGCTCAGCACCTCCACAGCCAGCCCCTCGCCCCTTGGCAGGGGGTGGTAGATACCCACTGCTGTGGACAGCCCCAGCTCCGCCTGGCACATGCGCCCCTGTGGAGCTGCTGGGAGCAAGACTTTTGCCCCAGAGCTGCTGGGAAGGGCTGGGCCTGATTTCTTGGGGTCTTGTCTGAGCTCCTGCAAACCTTGGGGTTGGACTCAATCAGGGATTAGACCCTTCCAACCTCTACTGTACTGAGATACTGTGAAACCTCCCCTGGCACCAATCTCCCCGGTTTTGCCAGGTCCTCACCTTCTGTGCTGCATTGTTGATTATTCTTTGAATATGAGAGAAGTAGTAGCCCACCCAACCTGATGGGCTAGCAACAGCATAAAGGTCACTGGCAAAGTACTGTAGGAGAGAAGAGAGAGCAGAGAAGGAGCTGCTGAGGAGAGTGTGGCAGGGCCAGGCTGTGGGAGGGCAGGAGGGAGCCCCTGAGGCACTCACCAAGCAGCAGTCATGGACACACAGCCCGTCCTGCTGTCTCTTCCATCCATAGAGATCGGGGTCCAGCTCCGCCCGGAGGCACAGCTGGCAGGCTGCAGGGGACAGAGTGAATGGCAGAGGGCTGAGCACCTCTGTGGGGCCAGGGGAAGCCTGCCAGAGGGGTTGTGCCCAAGCAGCCCTGTGCCAGGCTGTGTGAGGGAAGCTTTGCTTTCACCTTGCTGCCTTGGGTTGGTGGCCATCTCCTTCCTGGCACTCGTCACCGCTGAGCCTTTGGAGTGTCCCTGACACGGCAGTGCTGAGGCTTCTCCAAATGCTGCTCTGCTGACTCTGAGGGAGAAGCAGCACGGGGCTGAGAGAGCAGCAGGACACAGCAGGGCCTGCAGCACGACACAGCTGGGCCTGCAGCACAGGCCCTGAGCTCTGAGGTCTGGGGCCCAGTCCTCCCTCGGCAGCCCCACACCAGTCCTGTCCCTCCCCTGCCCTCTGCTCAGCTCACCAGGTGCAACTGACCAGGGACCTGAGCCCAGTGCTGCCTTTTATAGGCCATCCCACAGGTCACCGTGGCCATTGTGTCATCAGCACTGCCCTGGACGCACCCCAACCCTGGGCACCGACACCATTGCCCAGCAGCCCTGAGGTGGCCCAGGAGCCACCAGCTTGCCAGAGCTGGGGCTGCTGGTCCTGTCTTCCACACATGCAAGACAGAGGAGCAATTCCACCTGCTGAGCTCAGGTGCCAGGGAAGAGTGGAAACAGCACAGCCCTGCCCGGCTGGCACTGCTGGGGGCAGCAGTCTCGGAGCTGGCATTGGAAGCTGCAAAGAGAAGCAGGAGGGTGAAGGGCACAGCCTGCATGGCCTTGTCATGAGGCCTTCAACTGCCTCAGCAGTCTCCCATGCAGGTGGAATGATGGAGAAATGGGGCAGCTGCAGTGCGTCCCTTGCCTCCCCCCTGCCCTGTTTCCCACTCCCCCTGTAGCTGAAGCCAGCCTCATGACAAGTGGAGGGCGAGGAGTTCCGGGGCAGCCCCTGTCCTGGCACAGCCCTGGCACCTTCCTGTCTTGTGAGCTGTGAAGAAAAGCAACCAACCTCCTGGGGATATGGATCCAAGCGACGGCAGCACTGCGCTGTCCAGCAGAGCTCTCGATCTTAGTCTCTGTCGCCGAGATCCACATCCTCTGACCCTGAACACCCTGGGGCTGCTCAGCCTGGAGAGGAGGAGACTCCAGGGAGACCTTAGGGCAGCCTTGGAATACCTGAGGGGATTCTGCAGGATTGCTGCAGAGGGAGTTTTCCTGAGGGTGTCTGGAGTCAGGCCAAGGGGGAATGGTTTGAAGCTGAGGCAATGCAGGGCTAGGCTGGGGCTGAGGTTCTTCAGTAGGAGGGTGGTGAGACCCTGGAATGGGTTGTGCAGATTGGATGAGGCCCTGGGCAACCAAGTCTAGCTGAAAGGTGTCCCTGCCCATGACAGCGGGGGTTGGAGTAGACAATCCCTGAGGTCCCTTCCTACCTAAGCCATTCTATGACTGTGAGCTGTGCTCAGTGCCTCTGGTGTAAGAACTTTCCTGTGTGTGGGTGAGGGCAGAGCAGCTCAGCTTTCCAGCACGAGCAGCCAGATGCCTCTTTAAGGACAAGCACATGCTGGGGTGGTGGCCCTCTGGCTCACAGGGACTGCCCTGCTGCTGGGCTCCTTGCACTGAGAGGTGCTTCCTGTCTCTTCTACTGCCAAGACACTTCAGCCCATAGGTTGCTGTCAGCCTCCTTGGTGTCAGTCCATCAATCAGAGAGCTTTAATGAAGGAGAAGCTTCAATCGTGTTCCTTCCTGCAACTTAGCTGCTACCTGTAGGGCTGGGAGGCAGTGGAGCAGGTCCTAGGGAGGGCTCCAGCTGGCCAGAGTTAAGGACCTTTCTCCACAAGGAGTGTGGGACCTTGGATAAACCCTCTGCTTGTTTTGCTTCTCCATCTGTGAAAGGGCTCTGGTAGTTTCCTGTCACTGGCTTTCAGCAGTGGCTGGTAGGGGGGAACCAAACCTGCTGAATTTGGATCAAAACTTCTCCTCCCAGATATTGTGGAGAGCCTCCACAGTTCACAGATCACTCTCCATGAACAAGGACCTCCACAGGTCCTGAAGCTCTTCCTTCTCCTCTGCAAGGCATGAAATAGAAATGGTTTTGTTTACTTGGTGTGTTGAAGTCTCATTCCCCCTTCAGTTTCCTGCTTGTTCAGTCTGTGCCCTCTTTATCTTCCCAGACAATCTCTTTTGCCTTTGTTTGGCTTCCAGAAAATCTCTGTTCTAGCTGGGCAGGAGGAAAAGCAAATTCAATGCTTCCCCTCACAAAGAGGGGGCTTGGAGAAGGCAAGGCCCAGAGCAGTGTTTTGCTCATGCCAGAAGCCACAGGAGCTCCCTGGATGAGGGCTTAAAGCCTGGCCAAGAAGTAACCATAATCCTTGCTTAGCTTTTTAAACCAGTCATTTCTTTGCCAGTTCTTCTGGTAAGATACAGACCTGGGGAGGTGTGATTGGAAAGCTGCAACCAGGAGAGAGACCTGGGGATGATGGTTGGCAGTCCCTGACCATGAGCCAGCAGTGCCCAGGTGGCCAAGAAAGCCAATGGCAGCCTGGCTTGGGTGACACCAGAGTGGGCAGCAGGGACAGGAGGTGTCCACCCCCTGTGCTCAGCACTGGGGAGGCCACACCTCAAGTGCTGTGTTCAGCTCTGGGCCCTCACTCCAGCAAGGACATTGAGGGCTGGAGCCTGTCTGGAGAAGGGCAACAAGGCTGGGGAAGGTCCTGGAGGCCCTGGGCTAGAGGAGGGGCTGAGGGAGGGAGAAGAGGGAAGGATGTGTAGGGATTGCCTTGCTGGATGGGTGCTTGGGGGGCAGGAAGATATTGTGGGCTGCTTTGAGGTATTTTTCTGTTTTCCTCCCAATCCCTGCCTCATGCCCAGAGCTTTGGTGAGCCCTGGGTGGGTGCTGTGATTGGATCCGCTGAAGCAAGCAGCTCCGTTTGCCCCTCCCTGCTCACCCACAGCTGCATCTCCCTGCAAACTGGAGCAGTGCAAGGCCCCTGCTCCAGGGCTGGCAGTGATGTCTGAAGCTGTGTCTTTGGCTTCTCCTGTAGGCCTGAAGAGGAAAGGAATGAGGGTGGAATTGAACAGAGCCACGTTCAGAGTTGTGTGAAGTGAGAGACTTTGCAAGGCAGAAGCAGAGCAGAGCCTCATTACCAGCTTAATTGTATTAGTGTTGCCAATTAGAGACAGAGCCCGAGCTGCTCAGCAGGAGGATTCTGGGATGCAAGGAAAAGGCAACTTATCTGCAGACTCCTTGTTTTGTCCTTGTGAATCAACCAGCCCCAAGGTGCTTCGCTGTGAATCTCTCATCCTGATCCCTGAGCCTTGGCGAGGGAGTGAATTTAGGAAAGGCTCCCCCAGGCCTGCTGGGCTTTGTCCCAATGAACACAGACAGCAAATTGCTGATTTGATTTGGTATTTTATTTTATTTTATTTTATTTTATTTTATTTTATTTTATTTTATTTTATTTTATTTTATGTTTTAAACTGCTCCCTGCCCTGAAGATTTCAACTGGGCCCCAAATCAGTGCATTTCTTATCTCAGGGGATCTTCTCAATGGCTAGAAATAGCTGAGGGGTGGGTGTCAAGGAGAAGGGGCCAGGCTCTTTTTGATGGTGCAAGGAACAACAGGTACAAGCTGGAGCCCAGGAGGTGCCACCTCAACCTGAGGAGAAACTTCTTTGGTGTGAGGGTCCCAGAGCCCTGGAGCAGGCTGCCCAGAGAGGTTGTGGAGTCTCCTTCTCTGGAGCCTTTCCAAACCCACCTGGATGTGTTCCGGTGTGACCTGCCCTGGGTGATGCTGCTCTGGCAGGGGGTTTGGACTGGATGGTCTCCAGAGGTCCCTTCCAACCCCTAACATTCTGTAATTCTGTGATTCTCTGATTTCTGCTCAGAGGAGAGCTGGAGAAGTGTGTTGAGTACATTGATGGCGCTCTGCAGCTTGTGCTACCCCTCTGAGCACCACTGAAGTGAGACAAAGCAGCTGGAGCCCCATTCAGGGCATGAATGCCCCTGATAGCTCTCTTGGTCACCCTCCCACGGTTGACACCCTGCTGTCTCCCCACGTGGAGTGGCAATGATAGGGGGAGAGTCCTGGCCTTTGTGTGGAAAAGCAGGGTGCAGGGCAGGAGCCCCCAGACCAAGGGTAGCACTGCAGCTGAACTAACAGGATGAGAGGAAATGGCCTCAGGTTGCCCCAGGGGAGGGTTAGGTTGGACATTAGAAGAAACTTCTTCCCTGAAAGGGTTCTCAAAGCCTGGCACAGGCTGCCCAGGGAGGTGGTTGAATCCCCACCCCTGGAGGAGTTTCAAAGAGGCAGAGAGGTGGTGCTGAGGGCCATGGCTTAGCCCCAGCCTTGGTAGAGTTAGAGAATGGTTGGAGTGGATGAGCTGAAAGATCTTATCCAACCAAAACAGTGCTTTGATTCTAAACCAGCTGTGTTGCTGTGTTCCTTCAGGTTTCTCCCTGGTGAGGAGCTTGGCAAGGGGTGCTGGTGGGACTGGAGGTGTTTCAAAGAGGCAGAGATGTGGTGCTGAGGGAGGTGGCTTAGCTCCAGCAGGGGGAAAACCTCAATAAACTGAAAACATTGCAGAGACAGAAATACCAGGCAGGAAAAGTCACCTTGTAACTGCTTCCTTTCTTTAGTAAGTGAGAAGAAACAGACTCAGAGAACTGAAAATATAAGATTGGAAAGAGACCAAGTATGAAGTGAGGCACTGGAACAGGCTGCCCAGAGGGGCTGTGGGGGCTCCAACCTTGGAAGTGTTCAGAGCCAGGCTGGATGGGGCCTTTAGCAAGCTGGGGAGGTAGGAGGCATCCCTGCCCATGGAAGAAGGACTGGAACTAAACCCTTTCAACCCAAACCACCCTGGAATTCCATGGTGATCTATGGAATAAGCCAACACCCCCTGCTGGACGTGGAGTTTCCTTTTGGGAATGTTCTCTAAGAGCATCACTCTAGACCAGACCCTGCCTGAAAGCAGCAGCTCTGTCCCAGGGCTCTGGAGCAGCTGCTGACATCAAGAGCAGGAGGTCACTGATGGCAGCTGCCTGCTGGTGCTGGAGATGCGTGAGACTGACCCAGTGCCGCCTGGATGCTGGTGCTGGTCCTGCTGGTGCTGGAGCATCGCAGGAGGGCTCTGGTGCTGCCATGTGGCTGGTGCTGAGGCTGTCGGTGATGCAGAGCTGTGGGAAGAGCCAGCTGGAAGCGATGCCCAGCTGGAAGTGCTGGGCCTGGCACACTCTGGGCTGGCACTGAAGGCTTGCACTTGAGCTGCTGGCTGACTTTGGTTCCCTCAGCCACTAATTGTGCCACTGCCCAGCCTGGGCTCTGCTTGCTGAGGAAAAGAAGGGAGGGGACATAGTGAATGGCAGAGGGCTGAGCACCTCTGTGGGGCCAGGGGAAGCCTCCGGAGGGGTTGTGCCCAAGCAGCCCTGTGCCAGGCTGTGTGAGGGAAGCTTTGCTCTCGCCTTGCTGCCTTGGGTTGGTGGCCATCTCCTTCCTGGCACTTGTCACCGCTGAGCCTTTGGAGTGTCCCTGACACGGCAGTGCTGAGGCTTCTCCAAATGCTGCTCTGCTGACCCTGATGGAGAAGCAGCACAGGGCTGAGGGAGCAGCAGAACACAGCTGGGCCTGCAGCACAGGCCCCAAGCTCTGAAGTCTGGGGCCCAGTCCTCCCTTGGCAGCCCCACAACAGTCCTGTCCCTCCCCTGCCCTCTGCTCACCTCACCAGGTCCAACAGACCAAGGACCTGAGCCCAGCATTCTGCAGCCCCACAGGTCACTGTTGGCACCAGGGCAACAGCATCCCTGCCTGCATGTGTCTTGGGTAGGGACAGCCATTTCCTATGGCAATAAACTGCTTCTGAGTCGGTGCCAGCCTCATGCCGGGGGCAGAGACCTGCAAGTGGCTGTTGGGCAGCTTTGGAGGGCACGGGCAGGGATGTGGAGCTGCGGGAGGGCAGGAAGGGGCTGCAGAGGGGGCTGCACAGGCTGGAGCGATGGGCCTGGGGCTGTCAAGCCCTGCAGCAGGCTGCCCAGGGCAGTGCATTGCTTAGAAATTGGAATGTGTGAGTAAAAATAAAGAAACCTGAATGAAATAGGAGTCCTGTGTCTAATTCATGTGTGGGGGCAGGCTGAGGGAGTTGGGGCTCGTCAGCCTGGAGAAGAGAAGGCTCCAGGCAGACCTCACAGCAGCCTTCCAGTGCCGGAAGGGGCTCCAGGAGAGCTGGGGAGGGACTTGTGACAAGGGCTGGGAGTGACAAGGTGAGGGACAATGGCTTTGAGCTGGGAGAGGGGAGACTGAGACTGGAGATGAGGAAGAAATTATTGAGAGTGAGGCTGGGGAGACACTGGCACAGGTTGCCCAGGGAGGCTGTGGATGCCCCCTGCCTGGAGATGTTCCAGGCCAGGCTGGATGAGGCCTTGAGCAACCTGTGCTGGTGGGAGGTGTCCCTGCCCATGGCAGGGGGTTGGAACTGGATGATCCTTGAGGTCCCTTCCACCCCTGACAACTCTATGAATCTAAGGGCTTTGGAGCTCTGCTAAGATCATTTCCACTGCTGCTCTTCATGGTCCCTTCTGTGTCCTCGCTTGCCTTGGGCATTGTGAGTGTTGCTTTCAGGGGCAAGGATCATGCTCTGAGCACAGCATCCAGCACCTCATGGTCGTAGCCAGATCCTGAAGGTTCCTTTGCAGTCACATTTTGGAGGTGTTCAGGAGGAGACTGGATGGGGTGCTTGGTGCCATGGTCTAGTTGTTTGGGTGGCTTGGATTGGTTGATGGGTTGGACACATGATCTTGAAGGTCTCTTCCAATCTGCTGTATTGTATTGTATTGTATTGTATTGTATTGTATTGTATTGCATTGCATTGTATTGTATTGTATTAATGAAGTGTTCAGCATCCTCTCATTGAATGCCAAGGAAGGAGTGACCCTCAGGAGAGCTCTGAAGGGGATTCCTCCAAAGAAAGGAGAAGATCATAGAATCAGTCAGGGTTGGAAGGGACCACAAGGATCATCCAGTTCCAACCCCCCTGCCATGGGCAGGGACACCTCACCCTAGAGCAGGCTGGCCAGAGGCACTGGAGCTGGACCCTTGCAGCCTGGCTGCAGGCACATCTGTGAGCTCTGCTGAGGGGGACAGGAGGCTGAGTAAACACACCAGAGGGGAGGGCACTGAAGCCAAAATAACTGCCATGAAATTCTTTCCATTGTGTCTCACTGCACACAGAAGCCTGGATGATGAAGCCCTGAATTCCAGAGCAGGGGCACCTGGAACAGGGCCTGTGAGGAAGAGGAAAAAATACTGCAAAACATAATGATCAAACAGTAGGGGAGAGCAGGGACCACGAGAACATCAAAAGCCCTGGCAATTGTTTTGGAGGAGAATGTTTTGTAGGAGTCCCTGTTTGTGTTGGACAGCAGGGCTTGCTTTGAACAATGCAGGACCTTCTGCAGAGCAGGCAGAATCCTCTCAGCTCACCACTGGGAGCTGCTTTTGATTTGCTTGGAAAAATAGATTGATGTCTTTGTGAAACCTGTGCACGTGGAACAGGCTCTGATGGCTTTGTGCCTTCCTCTGACTCTCTTTGTGCTGTTCGCCTTTAGAATCCAACAAGGCCAAGCTTAGAGTCTTGCACCTGGGAGAGAACAACCTCTTGGACCAGGATAGGTTGGGGACTGACCTGCTGGAGAGCAGCATAGAGGGGAGGGACCTGGGGACCTGGTGGACAGAAGGATGCCCTTGAGCCAGCAATGTGCCCCGGGGGCCAAGAAGGCCAAGGGTATCCTGGGGTGGATTAGAAGAGCTCTGTGGTGAGTAGGTAGAGAGAGGTTCTTCTCCCCCTCTACTCTGTCCTGGTGAGGCCACATCTGGAATATTGTGTCCAGTTCTGGGCCCCTCAGGTCAAGAAGGACCTCGGGGAACTGCTTGAGAGAGTCCAGCACAGAGCCACAGAGCTGCTGCAGGCAGTGGAACATCTCCCTGTGAGGACAGCTGAGGGAGCTGGGGCTCAGGGCTAGGAGCAGAGGAGCCTGAGGGCTGCCCTCATTCCTTGAATATCTCCAGGGATGGAACCTCAACCACCTCCCTGGGCAACCTGCTCCATGTTCCACCACCCTCATGGTGCAGAACTGGTTCCTCACATCCAGTCTAAATCTGCTCTGCTCTAGCTTGAAGCTCTTGCCTCTGGTCCTGTCCCTGCAGGCCTTTGGAAACATCCTTCCTATAGCCCCCTTTCAGCTACTGGAAGGCAGCTCTAAGGTCTCCCCAGAGCCTTCTCTTCTCCAGGCTGAACACCCCCAGCTCCCTTTTAGCCTGTCCCCACAGTAGAGCTGCTCCAGCCTCTGGTCATTTTCATGGCCCTCCTCTGGACCTGCTCCATCATCTCCATGTCCTTCCTGCGTGGAGGGCTCCAGACCTGGACACACTACTCCAGGCAAAGGCTCAGCAGAGCCCTTTGGGACTATTCTCTTGCACACATGACACAGAAACACAGCAGCACCATGCTGCTGCTGCCTGTCCAGCCATGAGCTGTCCCTGCCATGACACCACTCAGAGCACAGCTCTGCAAGGACCTCCTTCCCTCCCTGCCCAGTGCAAACACTGGGTGTGGGGGAGGACTGGCACAGCTTGGTAGCCCTGCAGGCCATGGCCTGTTCAAGAGAGCTTTCCCCTGTGGCCCCTGGACAATGGTTTGCTGTTGCTGGAGTGCCCCACACGTTCCAGGGTGCCTTGGGCCTCCCAAGTTCAATATTTGGTCTTTCCTGAGTCTGAATGCTTGCCCAGCTCCTGGCTTTGTGGTGTTCATGCATTCAGCATTGCTGCCCTTGATTAGAGCAGGGGGGGCTGGAGATAGAGCTTCTGTTCTTGGCAGAAAGTGGCCTGCTAGGAACATTCCTTATCAGCAGTGTGTGGGGTTGTGTGACTCTGCTTAAAATAAAACCTCTCTCTGCCATCCTGGGCTTGGCTTTGGCTCCCAGCCACCTGCACCATGCTCTGAGCACAGACACCCCTGCTGGGGGGAGCACAGAGTCGCTGAGGCACAAAAGGATTTAGGTTGGAAGAGACCTTAAAGCTCATCCAGTTCCAACCCCCTGCCATGGGCAGGGACACCTCCCACCAGCCCAGGTTGCTCAAGGCCTCATCCAGCCTGGCCTGGAACACCTCCAGGCAGGAGGCATCCACAGCCTCCCTGGGCAGCCTGTGCCAGAGTCTCACCACCTTCACACTGAAAACTTCTTCCTCAGCTCCAGTCTAACCCTGCTCTGCCTCAGCTTCAAACCGTTCCCCCTTGGCCTGTCTCTAGACACTCTCAGGAAAAGTCCCTCTGCAGCCTTCCTGCAGGATCCCTTCAGGTATTCCAAGGCAGCTCTAAGGTCCCCCTGGAGTCTTCTCTCCTGTAGGCTGAGCACCCCCAGCTCCCTCAGCCCGTCAGAGGCAGGTTACTGCCCAAGAGCCTCTGCATGCCCCAGACCAGCAAAGGTCCTGGTGCATGATCTCAGGGTGATGAACAGTGGGCAGCAGGAGCAACAGCACTGAAACACAGCTTGCTGTCAGCATTGTCCCTGGGAGGCATCAGAAGGGAGAAGCCCTTGCTGGGCACCCTGAGTGCAGTGCTGAAGCACAAGGTAGACAACGACACCTGAAGGCAGCAGGCTCCAGCGCCCTGCAGCCCTGGCAGTGTTTTCTCTGAGTCATCTGAGGGTGTCTCAGGGCTCTCCCACTGTTCTCTCCCTGCCAGCAGCTGACAAGCAGCCCTAGTTAAGCTTCCCAGCAGCATGATTAATAATTAGCAGGGCTCGGGAAGGCCTTGCTTGCAGCTCGGCTGCGTGCGGAGGTGCTAATAAGAGCACAGGAGGAGCAAGAAGCGTTTGGCACTCGCAGCAGCTGCAGGATGCTTCTCCCCTCGTTCCGCAAGCAGCATCACTCACCGGCTCCAGGCTGATGGCAGCAGTGCCAGGAAGCTCCTCTTGGTGGCCCCAGGAGTGAGGGACCTTGAGGTCAGCTAAATGGGCTCCAAACTGCGTGGAGGGGACAGACCACCTCAGCCCTGCCTCCGCCAGGGAGCTTTCTGCCCTCGCCCATGCTGGCTCCGTCCCTCCTGCTCTGTGCAGGCAGCCTCCAACCATGTCCTGACAGGGGCTGTCCACTGCCCTGCTCCTGCTGAAGCTTTGCCAGCAGGCACCATTCCCCCTTTTGGCCAGGGGCGTGTGACAGTTCAGCAGGGCTGCCCTGGGCCTGTGCTCCCCACTTCTGCCTTGCTCCCCACCTCATGGCTGCTGCCAGCCCTCCCCTCCCCTCCTGCTCTGCCTCCCCTCCTGCTCTGCCTCCCCTCCTGCTCTGCCTCTCCTCAGTCTCACTCAGCCTTCTGGAGATGGCCCTTACCAGGGCACCTTCAGGAGCTCCACAGCTCTGGGTTGCAGCCTTCAGTGCTGTATCCAACCCACCAATCTATTTCCTTGCTCATTTTCATCTCAGCTTCATCTATTCTCCATTTCAGCCCATCCATAGCTGTCCTTATTTTCAGGCCATGCCAGACTGGCTCCTCCTCTTTGTGTACATTTGTTGCCACCTTTCAGCCTCCCTCACACTTCCCTTTGCTCTGCCTTTATGGCCTTTTATGATGTTTTTGTTACTTCAAGGAGCTTTCCCTTTTTATCTCCTTCCAGCCCCTGGATAATTATTCTTCCATCTGTGGTTTTACTGCCTGCCTTTATCAGGAGTGTTTCTGTGGGTGACAGGAGTGTCTGGAGCACACAGCCTCTGTCTGCAGGCTGCCAGAGCACCTCACATGTGGGCCAGGACCGAAGAGGCTTTGCTGGTGGACTGCACAGCACCTGCTGCACCTTCCCTGTGCAGCCCCTGAGACCCCTTGCTTGAGGCTACAAGAAGGCTGCAGAGGGACTGTACTCAAAGGCCTGCAGGGACAGGAGAGGGACAATGGTTTGAAATGAGAGCAGAGCAGCCTGAGATTGGATGTGCACCATGAGGGTGGTGGAACACTGGAACAGGTTGCCCGGGGAGGTGGTTGAGGCTCCATCCCTGGAGATACTCAAGGTGAAGCTCAGCAGGGCTCTGGGCAACCTGATCTAGAGAAGGATGTCCCTGCTGACTGCAGGGAGGTTGGACTGGGTGAGCTTTGGAAGTCCCTTCCACCCCAAACTATTCTATGCTTTAGAGATGGAAGTGAAGTGAATGGTGAGGCAAAAGGTTGAGATTAGCTGAGGAGACTGGAGATAGGATGAGGAAAGGGAGGAGAAGACCTCCTCAGGGACAAGGAGGAAGAGTGTCTCTAGCTCTTCCCACTTTCTCTCTAGCTATAGGGCACAGCCACTTAGCCTCTTTGCACAGCCAGTGGTGGCTGTTGGCTGGCTGGGTCCTGCTCTCCCATCTACAAGATGCAAGCCTGGACCTGGCTGGGGTCAGGCTGAGATCCAGGTCTTCTGGGTGAGCAGCAAAAACCATCTAACAGCCTTGCCCTGGGCCTACACGGGACTGGGAAGGCCACAGGATGGTGCTCCCAGTCCCAGGGGGAGCTGAGAGAGCCTGAAGGTGCTAAGCCCTCATTGCACCCCCATGGTGTGGAACGGGGTGCAGTCAGAGCACCTCACAGCCCTGCCCCGTGTGCTGCCCCCTTCCAAAGGGCAGGAGCCCAAGCCTTGTGTTCACAGGATCACAGCTCACAGGAAGTTAGTGGTTGGAAGGGACCTCAGAGGATCATCAAGTCCAACCCCCCTGCCAGAGCAGGACCACAGAATCCTTCCTGTTCCTTTCTGTCTCACAGCACAGCTCTTTCCCTTGCAGCTGCTGGAGTCACTGAATGCAATGGGAATGCTGGAGCTCGCTGCTCTCCAAGGGCAGGAGCCACAGCTTGGCACCTCCAGGCCAGGCAGGCTCCTGGGGAGCCACTCACACAGCACCACTGACACCCTGCCCTTGACTCAGAACTCTCCTGAGGACAGCTTCAAAAGAAACTCCCTCTCAGAGCAGCTCCCTGCTGCAGAGCAGCCCCACAGGCAGCTCCCTGCGCGGGGCCCTGCCACCCTGGCAGCTGCGGGCACCACGGGGCCGAGGCAGCCCTGCCCGAGGGGATGCCGAGCTCCCTCCCGTCTCTGGCTCCAGCCCATAGCAACCAGCCCTGAGTCAGCGGCAGGGCAGCTGCTGCAGCTCTGGAGCCTGTGCCCAGGGCTGTGCTGAGCAGCCTGGGGCACCCCCAGCAGCATCTCCTTGTGCCAGAGGCGCTGGGAATGTGGGGTAGTGTGCTGGCAGGGCTAGGACAGAGCCTGAGAAAGTGAGCAACAAACCCTGGAGCAGGAAAGAGTCCCTCTCCCCTCCTGCCCTGCCAGCCCAGTGCTCTCTTGACTCCCTCCTGCCTCTTTCTTCTCTCCTCCCTCCTTTCAGCATCTCCAGCCAACAGCTCCACTTCTCTAAAGACAAGGAGAGATCACTGCCCTGGTCCTGTCAGCAGGCTGGGACACTCACCATGTCCCTTGGCCATTGGAAGGTGCTGCCCAGGGAGGTGGTGGGGTCACCATCCCTGGAGGTGTTTAGGAAGAGACTGGATGGGGTGCTTGGTGCCAGGGTTCAGTTGATCAGATGGTGCTGGGGGATAGGTTGGACTCGATGATCTCAAAGGTCTTTTCCAACCTGGTTAATTCCATTCCATTCCATTCCATTCCATTCCATTCCATTCCATTCCATTCCATTCCATTCTATTCTACTCTATTCAGCCCCCACCCCTCTCCTGGCCAAAGCATGCCCCATGCAATCTCCCCCCACTTGCCCACATCCCAGGGCCTCCCAGGGCCTTTCTCCCAGCCTCCTGCAAGGCACCTGTGCATGCCAGGTACCCTCTGCCCTCTACCACCACCACCTCTGCCAGCCAGCAGGCAGCCAGTGCCCCTCCTGCCAGCTGCAGCCCAAACTCCACATGCTCAGCCCCCCCACACCATCCCCCACAGAGAGGTCTGGAGCGAGCAGAGGAGATGTAACATCTCCATTGCCTTCTCTCTGCTGCTTCCCTATTCCTGCCTCTCCCAGAGGCAACCTGAGAGCAAAAACAAGCCCCAAGGAAAGCCTCAGATCTTTTCAACTGAAGGAAAATCCCCTCGGGAAGAGAGAGACTCCGAGGCACAGCTGCTGCCAGCAGGGAGCTGCTGCCAGCAGGGAGCTGCTCCTCACCAGCATCTCTGGCTGCAGGCAGTGCAGCAAGAATCAGCCCTGGGAGAAGAGCAGCAGCAGCAGAGGGCAAGCAGGGCTGGGAGGGCACCCACCAGGAGCAGCTTTCCTCTGCCACTCCTCTGGAGGAGCTGAGTTCCAGGCTGCTCTCCCTACATTCCTTGGGGAGCACATCCCGAGCAAAGCCCAACTCAGCTGCAGGAGGGATCACAGAGTCACAGAGCCACAGCATCCCCTGGCTGGGAAAGCCTTTGAGATCCTGGAGTCCAACCCCAACCCAGCACCTTCCTGCACACAGCTCTCAGGCCATGGCCCTCAGCTCCTCATCCAAACGGCTTCTAAACCCCTCCAGGGCTGGTGACTCCAGCAGCTCCCTGGGCAGCCTGGGGCAGTGCTTGAGAACCCTTTCAGTGAAGGAATTGTTCCTAATCTCCAACCTGAAGCTCCCCTGCTGCAACTCGAGGCCATCTCCTCTCATCCTATCAGGAGAAGAGACCAACCCCCACCTCTCCCCAACCTCCTTTCGTGATGGTGAGCTCCTGGAGGACCTCCCAGCCATAACCAGCCAGGGCTCCTGAGGGGCAGACTTCCAGTAAGAGCTCAAATGCGAGCGCAGGCCGGTGGCAAATACCCCTGCCAGCACCACGCAGGGAGTGCTGGGGCAGGGAGGAGTGGAGCTGCAGAGATGCCCCGGGCACAGCTGTGTGCCCCAGGCAGCTGAGAGCTGCGGCTCCCAGGGGTGCCTGTGCTGGAGGCAGAATGCAGAACGCAGCAGAAGGCTGCCTGCAGCTCCGGGAGCAGACAGGGAGGAATGTCAGGGTACTGCCACAGCTCCGGGAGCAAGCAGCATGGCAAATCCTGCCCAAGCCCCTGCCTAAAGGGCACTGCTGTCACACGGGGCTCAGGCTGCCAGCCCCTCCTAAGGATCACCCAAAAGAAAGCAGAGCTCCCAGGTCAGCTTGGGAAAGATCCTGGTCCCTGAAGACAGCAGAAGAAGTGAGTGGGAATGGCCAGCACTGAGCCATGGCCTGCAGGGACAGGACCAGGAGCAATGAGTTGAAAGGAGAGCAGAGCAGATTGAGATTGGATGTGAGGAACAAGCTCTGCACCAGGAGGCTGCTGGAACACTGCCACAGGCTGCCCAGGGAGGTGGTTGAGGCTCCACCCCTGGAGATATTCAAGGTGAAGCTCAACAGGGCTCTGATCTAGTGGAGGATGTCCCTGCTGGGGGTTGGACTGGATGAGCTGTGGAGGTCCCTTCCAACCCAAACCATTCTTTGATTCTATAAGTACTGAACCAGAGGCTCCCCATGAAGCCCTCTGCTTCCCAAAGGGAAGAGAAAGGGAAGAAGAGAGAGAAGCTGATGGGGTGGGAAAGAAACTAACCCAGCTGGGATGGAAAGAAGGTCAATGCCATGGAACAGAGACACAGAGACACAAACCAAAGTGGAACCCAGCCCCTGATGGCAGTGAGGGCACCACTGGCACCACTGCTGCTGAGGCAGGCACTGGGCAAGTCCCAGACTGGACTCAGCAGCAGATGGGAACAGGACTCAGGAGCTGGGTTTGGGAGCTGGATTCAGGAACACAGGGATGGAGATGGAAGTTGAATGGACAGAGTCCTCCTGGGACACCAGCCAGGGGAGAAGTGGCCTGATCCTGGGGATCCCTCAGCTTGCTCCTGAAGATGCCCTCCCTGGGCTGCAATCCCTTGTTGGGCAGTTGAGGGTCACCTGTCTTGTCTGCTCCTCCCTGCAGATGTTGCCTTTTACTCTGTACCCCAAGGGGGCAGTGCCCTTGGCCTGCCCCCAGCCCTTGGCAGGATCTCTCCCCAACAGCTTCTCCCTGCTAGCAGCAGCCCCTGGCTGCGCCAGCCTGCCCTGAGCTGCAGAAGGTGCCTCAGTGAGCAGAGCCTGAGCTGGGAACTCACAGCACTGGTCCAAATCAGTTCTGCTGTATCTCAAAGCAGGACATTGGGTCAGGATCCCTCTAAGGTTAGCTGAATGCCCACCCACAGGCAGCTGAGGGGGTTGTACCCCTGGGCATGGGCTGGTACCCAGGGGTGGGCAGAGGAAGGTGGCTGTGGTGGGGAGGGCAGTTTGGGGAGCCTGGTTCTTCCCCCAGCTCTGCAGGCACCTCCCCACAAAGCACCCTGCTGCCCGAGGACAGCATGCCCAGGCCACTGGGCAGTGCAGGGGAGGCTGGTGCAGGAGGGGAATGAGCCCTGCAGCACTTTGCTCCTGGGCCTTATCACTGCTGCTTGCTTCATGGCCCTTTTAATCTGCTGGGGAGGAGGAAGGGCAGGAGGACATCGTGTGCTGGGACACAGGGCAGCTCCCCCTGCTCCATGGAGACACCCCTGCCATACCTGTGCTCCCTGCCAGACCTGTGCTCCCTGCCAGACCTGTGCTCCCCGCCAGACCTGTGCTCCCCGCCATACCTGTGCTCCCCGCCAGACCTGTGCTCCCTGCCAGACCTGTGCTCCCTGCCAGACCTGTGCTCCCCGCCAGACCTGTGCTCCCCGCCAGACCTGTGCTCCCCGCCCTCCAGCACCTGGCCCATGGCCTCAGCCCTTTGGGGACAGGCAGTACCACAGCACCCAAGAGTGAGTGGAGCAGAGTGAGCTCCCCAGGGGATCTCTGGGTGCTGTGGGAGCAGCAGCTCCTTCCAAACCCACTGCTGAGAGCCTCTGGCTTTGCTGCAGTGTGCTGAGCACAGGGATGTCCTGGGGCAGGTGCCAGTGAGCCAGAAGAGCTCATGTCCTGTCCCAGGGAACAGAGGTTGAGGGAGCGTCTCCTCCTGCTCTGCTCTGCCCTGGTGAGGCCAGACCTGGAGTCCTGGGTCCAGTTCTGGGCTCCCCAGGTCAAGAGAGACAGAGAACTGCTGGGGAGAGTCCAGTGGAGCCTAAGAAGATGCTGAGGGGCCTGGAGGTGCTCTGTGAGGAGCAAAGGCTGAGAGCAGCCCCAGAGGGAAGCTGAGCAATGCTAAAGGAGCTGGGGGAGGCAAGAGGCTGGGGCCAGACTCTTGTCAGTGGTGCACAGGGACAGCACAAGGGGCAGAGGGCACAAACTGGAACCTAGGAGGTTCCTTTTGAACAGGAGGAGAAATTTCTTTGGTGTGAGGGTGCTGGAGGCCTGGAGCAGGCTGCCCAGAGAGGTTGTGGAGTCTCCTTGTGTGGAGAGCTTCCACCCTCCCCCGGGCACTGTGCTCCTGGGCAAGCTGTTGGTGGGGCTTGGAAGGGACCTCTGGAGATCATCCAGTCCAACCCCTCTGCTAAAGCAGGGCACCCACAGCACTTTGATCTCTGCTTTGCCATCCAGGCAGTGTTGCTCTCAGCTTTTGATAGTCAGTGAGAGGCTCAGAGGAGAGTAGAGGGAGGGGAAGGAGAGACCTTATTGAATGAGCATCATTAATATTGCAAAGCCAAGTACTCAGCTGATGGAAGCTTTAGATTGTCTGTCTCATGGAGCTGGCCTTCAAAGATCTGTTAGCAGAGCTTAGAGGGCTGGGCTGCTCCCAGGGGTGGGAGAGCTGTCTGCATAGGATCCATTGATCTACTAAAGGTTGTGAGCTCTCCTCTGCTTTGGATCTGGAACAAACCAGGCAGAGAAGTGACATGGGCCAAGTGTCCTCCCTCAGGAGAGCTTTCCTGGAGAACCAGGCCTTGGAGGTGTCAGTTGGTGACAAACTCCCCCAGCAGCCAGCAACCTTTACTGGCAGTCCAGCAGGGAGCTGTGTGCTGAGCTGCAGCCAGAGCAGGGAGAGCAGCAGCACAGGGAGGGGATTCTGCCCCTCTGCTCTGCTCTGCTCAGACCCCACCTGCAGCACTGCCTCCAGCTCTGGGGCCCCCAGCACAAAAAGGACCTGGAGCTGCTGGAGAGGGTCCAGAGGAGGCCACAAAGATGATCAGAGGCTGGAGAATGTCTTCTATGGGGACAGGCTGAGAAAGTTGGGGCTGTTCAATCTGGAGAAGAAAAGGCTCCAGGGTGACCTCAGAGCAGCCTTCCAGGACCTGAAGAGCTCCAGGAGAGCTGGGGAGGGACTTGTGACAAGGGCTGGGAGTGCCAGGACGAGGGACAATGGCTTTGAGCTGGGAGAGGGGAGACTGAGAGTGGAGATGAGGAAGAAATTGTTGAGAGTGAGGCTGGGGAGGCACTGGCACAGGTTGCCCAGGGAGGCTGTGGCTATCCCCACCCTGGAGGTGTTCCAGGCCAGGCTGGATGAGGCCTTGAGCAACCTGGGCTGGTGGGAGGTGTCCCTGCCCATGGCAGGGGCTTGGAACTGGATGAGCTTTGAGGTCCCTTCCAACTCAAACCATTCCATGCATCTCTGAGTCTCTAAGCAACAGTTTGTGTTTATTGCTATTCCTGCCAGTCCCTGTCAAAGAAGAGTTCCCTTTCCTGCTTAGCTTTATTGTTTGCACAGCACAGATTTCCCTTGATGCAGAGAGAGAGGATTGCATTCTCCCTTGAAAACAAGCTGGGCTCCCTTTGGGAACAGCACAGCGTGGCTCAGCCCTGGGATACCTTTATGGAGCCAAATGAACCTCCAGCTCCACTGCTCTGTCCTGGTGACCTCTCTGTCCTCACTGCAGACCACATTCAGCCTTCCCTGGAAACCTGGGGCATTTTTCCAGTGATCTGACCTGGATTTGCTTTGAAGTCAGCTTTCCTGTTCCACTGACAGTGGTTTAGTTTGGTCTGAATTGAAAAGTGAGCAAAAACACAGGAAGAAGTCCCACATCAGGATACAGCTTTGATGGAATGGAGATGTTTGGGCTCTGCTTCAAATCTGTGCCTCACCACAAAAGGAAATTCCAGCAGCTCTGAAGTGGACTCCTCTGACCTCACTGAAATGCTTTGGTCCCTCTGACCTCACTGAAATCCTTTGGTTCTTCTCTTACTGAAATGCTTTGGTCCCTCTGGCCCTACTGCAATCCTTTGGTTCTTCTCTCACTGAAAGGTTTTGGTTCCTCTGACCTCACTGCAATCCTTTGGTTCTTCTCTCACTGAAATGCTTTGGTTCCTCTGTCCTCACTGAAATGCTTTGGTCCCTCTGACCTCACTGAAGTCCTTTGGTTCTTCTCTCACTGAAATGCTTTGGTCCCTCTGACCTCACTGAAATGCTTTGGTCCCTCTGACCTCACTGAAGTCCTTTGGTTCTTCTCTCACTGAAATGCTTTGGTCCCTCTGACCTCACTGAAATGCTTTGGTCCTCTGACCTCACTGAAGTCCTTTGGTTCTTCTCTCACTGAAATGCTTTGGTCCCTCTGACCTCACTGAAATGCTTTGGTCCCTCTGACCTCACTGAAGTCCTTTGGTTCTTCTCTCACTGAAATGCTTTGGTCCCTCTGACCTCACTGAAATCCTTTGGTTCTTCTCTCACTGAAATGCTTTGGTTCTTCTCTCACTGAAATGCTTTGGTTCTTCTCTCACTGAAATCCTTTGGTCCCTCTGACCTCACTGCAATCCTTTGGTCTCTCTGACCTCACTGAAATGCTTTGGTCCCTCTGACCTCACTGAAATGCTTTGGTCCCTCTGACCTCACTGAAATGCTTTCGTTCTTCTCTCACTGAAATGCTTTGGTTCTTCTCTCACTGAAATCCTTTGGTCCCTCTGACCTCACTGAAATCCTTTGGTCCCTCTGACCTCACTGAAATGCTTTGGTTCTTCTCTCACTGAAATGCTTTGGTCCCTCTGACCTCACTGAAATGCTTTGGTTCTTCTCTCACTGAAATGCTTTGTCCCTCTGACCTCACTGAAATGCTTTGGTTCCTCTGACCTCACTGAAATGCTTTGGTTCTTCTCTCACTGAAATGCTTTGCTCCCCCTGACCTCACTGAAATGCTTTGGTTCCTCTGACCTCACTGAAATGCTTTGGTCCCTCTGACCTCACTGAAATGCTTTGGTTCTTCTCTCACTGAAATGCTTTGCTCCCTCTGACCTCACTGAAATGCTTTGGTTCCTCTGACCTCACTGAAATGCTTTGGTTCTTCTCTCACTGAAATGCTTTGCTCCCCCTGACCTCACTGAAATGCTTTGGTTCCTCTGACCTCACTGAAATGCTTTGGTCCCTCTGACCTCACTGAAATGCTTTGCTCCCTCTGACCTCACTGAAATGCTTTGGTTCTTCCCTCACTGAAATGCTTTGGTCCCTCTGACCTCACTGCAATCCTTTGGTTCCATCTTTTTATCCAGTGCTGAGGTTTGCCAAAATTCCCTGGAGGAAGAAAAAATGTGCTTTGCTGAGCAGGTGCTTTCCAAGAGAGGTCTGCTCCATCCCCAGGCATCCCCCGGTGCTAGCAGTGGAGCCCCAGAGCCCCAGAGCCCCAGAGCTGCAGGCCCAGCTCTGCAGGCAGCAGATGTCTCTCACTAGCCTCTGGCTAACTTGGCTGGCAGGAAGGGCTCCTGCACAGCACTTCTGGAGAAGCAGCCCTGAGGAAAAGGGCTTGGGGGTGCTGATGGATGAGAAGCTGGACAGGAGCAGGCAGGGTGAGCTTGCAGCACAGAAGGCCAAGGGCAGCCTGGGCTGCATCCAAGGCTGCATTGCCAGCAGAGCCAGAGAGGGGATTCTGACACTCTGCTCTGCTGAGACCTCACCTGCAGTGCTGTGTGCAGGTCTGAAGCCCTGATCATAGGAAGGACCCTGAACCATCCCATGATTCTATGATTCTCTCCTAGTGCAGCCTCAGTGAAGTCCTCTCCTCTTACTAAGTCATCCTGACTGATTTGGTGTCAAGCAGGTGACACCAAACTGTGTGCAGCCTGGCCCTGCAGAAGGGACAACCATCCTCCAGGGAGGCTTGGACAGGCTTCAGCGGTGGGCTAGAAAGAACCTTAGGAAGTTCAGTGGGGACACAAGTAGGATCTTGCAGCTGGGAATGCATAACCCAGGAGTGCAGCTCCTAGAAAGGTTGGACCAGAAGATGCTAGGGGTCCCTTGCAACCTGGCATTCTGTGATTGACAGAGTCACAGATTACATCAGGATGGAAGGGAGCCTCAAAGGACCTCCCTGCAGTCACAGGGACACCTTCAGCTAGAGCAGGCTGCACAGGGACACATCAAACCTGATCTGGAATGTCTCCAGGGATAAGGCCTCCACCACCTCCCTGGGCAGCCTGTTCCAGTCTCTCCCCAGCCTCACTGTGCAGAACTTCCTCCTCAGGTCCAACCTAACTCTGCCCTGCTCCGGTTCCAAACCATTGCCTCTCATCCTACCCCCACAGCCCCTTCTGCAGTCCCTCCCCAGCCTGCTGGAGGTCCTCTTCAGATATTGAAATGCAGCTCTGAGGTCTCCCTGGAGCCTTCTCTTCTCCAGGCTGAACAGCCCCAACTCTCCCAGCCTGGCCACATAGCTGAGGGTCTCCAGCCCTCTGATCATCTTTGAGGCCTCCTCTGCTCCAGCTCCAGCAGCTCCAGGTCCTTCTGTTCAGGGCCCCAGAGCCGGACACAGCATTGCAGGGGAGGCCTCAGCAGAGCAGAGCAGAGCAGAGCAGAGCAGAGCAGAGCAGAGCAGAGCAGAGCAGAGCAGAGCAGAGCAGAGGGGCAGGATCCCCTCTCTCATCCCTGGCCACAGGGCTTTGGATTCTGTGAGTCTGGCAGAGAGCAGCTCCAGCATTTGGCGGCTGACGTCCGGCGCCAGTCCCCGGCTCTGCCGCTGCCTCCTGTTTCCTGTTCCAGGGCTTGCTCTGCTCTCTGCCTTTCTTTTTGGTCTGCAGTTAAAATCTGGAGCCAAGGAAGCCAATTGCCCTTGGCGTCATCAGAGCTTTGGCTCTTCCAGAGATGCCTCATCAGAGGATCTCAGAACGTTCTGCAACCCCTCATTAACAAAGCAGCCACCTGCCCTGGAGGACAGGCAGAGCTTGAGAGCAGCCCTGGGGAAAAGGCCTTGGGGGAGCTGGAGGAGGAGAAGCTCAACAGGAGCCAGCAGGGAGCACTTGCAGCCCAGAGAGCCAAGCAGAGCCTGGGCTGCAGCAAGAGAAGTGTGGCCAGCAGGGCCAGGGAGGGGATTCTGCCCCTCTGCTCCACTCTGCTGAGACCACAGCTGGAGCTCTGTGTCCAGTTCTGGAGCCTCTGTGCCAGGAAGGATCTGGAGGTGCTGGAAGGTGTCCAGAGAAGGGCCATGAGGGTGAGCAGAGGGCTGGAGCTGATCTGCTATGAGCACAGACTGAGGGAGTTGGGGCTGTTGAGGCTGGAGAGGAGAAGGCTCCCAGGAGACCTTCTTGTGGCCTTCCAGTACCTGAAGGGGACTACAGGAAAGCTGGGGAGGGACTTTTGAGGGTGTCAGGGAGTGATAGGACTGGGGGGGATGGAGCAAAACTAGAAGTGGGGAGATTGAGATTGGATGTTAGGAAGAAGTTGTTCCCCATGAGGGTGGTGAGAGCCTGGCACAGGCTGCCCAGGGAGGTGATGGAAGCCTCCTGCCTGGAGGTGTTTGCAGCCAGGCTGGCTGTGGCTGTGAGCAACCTGCTGCAGTGTGAGGTGTCCCTGGCCATGGCAGGGGGTTGGAGCTGGCTGAGCCTTGAGGTCACTTCCAGGCCTGACAGTTCTGTGATTCTATCTCTTAGCTGTGTGTAGGTCAAGTCAAGAGCACAGCCAGGAGTTGGCTCACCAGAGGTCATAAAGAGTCTTTGTCCTTGCCTGGCCCTGTGCTTTGCACTGCTATCTTGATGGAGCATTCTGGAGAATTGTGCAGGTGCAGCAGGCCAATAAACCCAGCCCTGTGATGAATAGTTACCTCCAGGTCATTCCAGCTAACGTTTGGCCATCTCACACCTTGGGGAGAGCATTAGGCTCTTCTGTGAGATGATCTCTGTGGCCATCAGACCTCTTACAACCACATGAAAACTCTTCCTTGGCCTCATCAGGAAAGCTGGAGAGGGACTGTCCATAAGGGTGTCTAAAGACAGGACAAGGGGGAAGGGTTTGAAGCTGAGGCTGAGCAGGGTTAGGCTGGAGCTGAGGGAGAAGTTCATCAGTATGAGGGGGGTGAGGCTCTGGCACAGGCTGCCCAGGGAGGCTGTGGCTGCCTCCTCTCTGGGGGTCTTCAAGGTCAGGTTGGGTGAGGCCTTGAGCAGCTGAGTCTAGCTGAGAGGTGTCCCTGGAACAGGCTTCCCATGGAGGTGGTACAGTCACCATCCCTAGAGGTGCTTAAATGTGATGCCTGGGGATATGGCTTAGTGGTGCACTTGGTGGAGTAGGGTTAATGGTTGGACTTGATCTTAAAGGTCTTTTACAACCCTAATGATTCTCTGATATTTAGCTGTGCTAAGAGATCTGACTCTTCCTTCCTTCACTTGGATGTCCTAGAATCACAGAATGGTAAGGGTTGGAAAGGACCTCTGGAGATCACCCAGCCCAGCCCCCCTGCCAGGGCAGGGCACACAGGAACACATCCAGACAGGGCTGGAAAGGCTCCAGAGAAGGAGACTCCACAACCTCTCTGAGCAGCCTGTTCTAGGCCTCCAGCACCCTTACACCAAAGAAGCTCCTCCTTCTGTTGAGGTGGAACCTCCTGGGTTCCAGCTTGTAGCTGTTGTCCCTTGTCCTACCACAGGACACCACAAAGCAGAGCCTGGCCCCTTCATCCTGACCCCCACCCCTCAGGTATTTATAAACAGTGATCAGATCCCCTCTCAGCCTTCCAAAGTCTGCTTTGAAGAGAGCACACAAAGGTCATCAATTCCAGGGGGGCAGTTAGAGTTTCATTTCTCTTCCATGTCTGGGAGCTGTAGGCTTCCAGGCTGCAGGCTGCTCTGTCCTTCCAGGCTGCCCTGTCCTTCCAGGCTGCTCTGTCCTTCCAGGCTGCTCTGTTGTTCCAGGCTGCTCTGTCCTTCCAGGCTGCTCTGTCCTTCCAGGCTGCTCTGTCCTTCCAGGCTGCTCTGTCTCTACCTTTCCCCTGAGAATGCTTCTGCTTTACTCTCTGTCTCAGAGGTCTTTCCAACCTGCTCTGTCCTTCCAGGCTGCTCTGTCCTTCGGCTGCTCTGTCCTTCTAGGCTGCTCTGTCCTTCCAGGCTGCTCTGTCCTTCTGGCTGCTCTGTCCTTCTGGCTGCTCTGTCCTTCTGGGCTGCTCTGTCCTTCTGGGCTGCTCTGTCCTTCTAGGCTGCTCTGTCCTTCTAGGCTGCTCTGTCCTTCTAGGCTGCTCTGTCTCTACCTTTCCCCTGAGAATGCTTCTGCTTCACTCTCTGTCTCAGAGGTCCTTCCAGGCTGCTCTGTCCTTCCGGGCTGCTCTGTCCTTTAGGCTGCTCTGTCCTTCTGGCTGCTCTGTCTCTACCTTTCCCCTGAGAATGCTTCTGCTTCACTCTCTGTCTCAGAGGTCCTTCCAGGCTGCTCTGTCCTTCTAGCCTGCTCTGTCCTTCTAGCCTGCTCTGTCCTTCTGGCCTGCTCTGTCTCTACCTTTCCCCTGAGAATGCTTCTGCTTCACTCTCTGTCTCAGAGGTCCTTTCTAGGCTGCTCTGTCTCTACCTTTCCCCTGAGAATGCTTCTGCCTCACTCTCTGTCTCAGAGGTCTTTCCAGGCTGCTCTGTCCCTGCCTTTCTCCTGCCCTGGCCATTGGTGCACCTTGCTGAGGCCCTGCTGGGCTTGGCAGGCAGCTCCCTCCCGTAATTCATCTCCAATATTTCGAGTGCTGCTTTAGATTGATGATGTTTTCCCCTTTCCTTTCTCTTTATATTGTCACTTAACTGCTGTGACTTAGAAAGCTGTTAATCTTTCACACAGATGCTTACATTAAGCAGCTTAAGAGCACTGCAAACACTTTATCCTCATAAAGATTGAACTGCCCTGATATGAAACTTGTAGCTCGGCAGGAGAACAAAATTTACGTAGGCAAATAAAAGCTGAAGGTCAGGGACAGAGAGGCAGAGACTGTAAATAGTGCTGGGCCCAGCTCTCAGAGCACTGGGGAAGAGGAGAAGGCTTGGTTGGCTCCAAGCTGCTTCTGTGCTCTGAGTCAGCAGGAGAGGAGAGGGAAGAAGGTGAAAGGAGGATGGACCGTGCCACAGAGCTGCCTGGCACAGGTGGCTGACCTCTAGGAGCAAAGAACCATCCCAGAGTGGCTCAGGTTGGAAGGGATCTCAGAGCTCATCTGCTCCAACCCCCTGCCATGGGCAGGGACAGCTCCCAGCTAGACTCAGCTGCTCAGGGCCTCATCCAGCCTGGCCTTGAAGACCCCCAGAGAGGAGGCAGCCACAGCCTCCCTGGGCAGCCTGTGCCAGAGTCTCACCACCCTCCTACTGAAGAACTTCTTCCTCAGCTCCAGCCTAACCCTGCTCTGCCTCAGCTTCAAACCATTCCCCTTGGCCTGCCTCAGATATCCTCAGGCAAAAGTCACAGAATCACAGAATCAGCCAGGTTGGGAAAGACCTCAGAGATCATCAAGTCCACCTAACACCTCCTGACAACTAAACCATGGCTCCAAGGGCCACATCCAAGCCTTTGCTGAACACCTCCAGGGCTGGGGACTCCACCACCTCCCTGGGCAGCACATTCCAGTGGCCAATTACTCTTCCTGGGAAGAACTTTCTGCTCACCTCCAGCCTAAACCTGCTGGAGAGAGTCCAAAGCAGGGCTACCAGGATGCTGAAGGGACTGCAGCACTGCCTGGGGAGGAGAGGCTGAGAGCCCTGGGGCTGTTTAACCTGCAGAGGAGAAGGCTGAGAGGGATCTGATCAATATCTATCTGATCAATGTCTAGCTGAGGGCTGGGGGCTAGGAAGGAAGGGACAGGGACAGCCTCTGCTCCCTGTGCCCTGGGATAGGACAAGGAGCAATGGATAGAAACTCCTACACAGGAGGTTCCACCTAAGCATGAGGAGGAACTTCTTCACTGTGAGGGTCCCAGAGCCTGGAGCAGGCTGCCCAGAGAGGTTGTGGAGTCTCCTTCTCTGGAGCCTTTCCAGCCCTGTCTGGATGTGTTCCTGCGTGACCTGTGCTGGATTCTGTGCTCCTGCTCTGTGTTGCAGTTTGGGCTGGGTGCCCTCTGCTACATGAGGTGCTTCCTGTGTCCAGCCCAAACTGCAACACTCTGGAAGGGATTGGACTGCAACCCTGCAACCCCTAACATCCTCTGATCCTGTGACCTCTGTGGCATTTGTGTCACACAATCACAGAGTGGTGGAGTTGGAAGGGATCTGCAAAGGTCACTGAGTCCAACCCCCTGCCAAAACAGCATCACCCAGGGCAGGTCATGCAGGGATGCCTCCAGGTGGGGATTGAAAGTCTCCTGAGAAGGAGACTCCACAGCCTCTCTGGGGTGTCCCCTGTTGGGTTTGTGCCCTCTGTTCCTTGCTATATTGCACAAAATCCAAGTGGCCCTTGGGGATGGAGAGCTTAGAGACAGGCTTGGCCTGACCCTGGTGCAGGACTTCCCCTGCTAGAGTGGCTGGGCCCGGTTCAAGTGCAGACCAAGACATCTTTATGTTAGGTGCTGGAGGAGCAGGTCTGTTGTTTGCTGCTCCCTCAAAGACAAGCCCTGGGCATCAGTGAAAGCCTCTGAGTCACCTCTTGTAGCTGTGACAAGGTTCCTGAGGGAACTGGCACCCAGATGTTCTGAGAAGTGCTGTGTCTGGGCTGGTGCCCTGCACTAAATCCATCACAGCCAGGCCATCAGGGTCTCTTGGGCCGTGCAAGGGAGATGCTGCAACCTCTGAGACATTCTGGCTGTGGGCTCTGTCTGCACTGGGAGTTCAGTCCTGGTGATATTTGCTTCCCAATCCCACCTCTGTAGAGCTGGAGGGGAATGGTCTCAAACACAGCTCTGAGCAGGCCTCCCATGCCAGAGAAGGGTTTGGGGAGGGCTGGTGGCAGGACAAGGGGCAATGGTTTAAGCTGCCAGCAGGGTAGCTTTAGGTTAGACATCACCCTGAGGCTGGGGGGGCACTGGAATGGGTTGCCCAGGGAAGCTGTGGCTGCCTCATCCCTGGGTGAGTGATTGTGTGGTCTCATTGCACCCACACAAGGCTGTAGAGCACATGATGGCCACATCCAGCCTGGTACCTTCCCTTGCTGTGCTGCTCCCCTGCCTGTGGACACTTGGTCCTATTCCTGTGTGCTGGAAATCAGAGAATTGCTTTGGTTTGAAGGGACCCCTGAGGTCACCCAGTCCAACCACCAGCCCAGCCCCACCCAAGGCCACTGAACCACAGCCCCAGGTGCCATGGCCACAGGTTCCTGGAACACCTCCAGGGGGGAGGACTCCAGCACCTCCCTGGGCAGCCTGGGCCAGTCCCTGACCACTCTTGCAGCAACCAAGTTTTTCCTCCTCTCCAACCTAAGCCTCCCCTGGCACAATTTCAGGCCCTTTCCTCTCATCCTATCAACTGATCCTAGGAACTAGGCCAGCACCTCCCTTTTTTTCCTCTCTTTTCTCTTCCCAGGATCTCTCTGAACTTCTCCAGCTCTGATTGCTCTGCTTGTTTGTTTGGGTGGGGTTTTTTTTTCCCCCCCCCACCTTCCTAGATGTGGACAGAAACATCTGCAACCCCCTGCTCGCCTTGGGAGCTGCAGTGAAAGAGTTAACCTGTCCCAGGGCCGGTGGCTGGGATGCAGTTTATAATTGGGTTTTCCAGGAGAGCTATAAACTTGTCTGCTATCAGTGTGCTGGCTGAGGCAGAGAAGTCATCAAGAGTTGCATCAGGGATGAGGTATAATTCAACCAATTATAACTGGCAGGTTGTGCTGCACTTGTAAAGCAGGGATTTTAAAGCCTGCAATTGCTGATAAACACTATTGCAGGCAGGGAAGAGCAAACCTGTTCTCAGGAAGGAGGCAAATTGGATCATTTAACCCTCGCCTGCCCGCGGCGTCCGCGCCAGCCTTGCTCATCCGCCTCCCTGCCGCAGGTGATGTGGGGAGGGGGCTGGGTTTGGCTGTGCAGGGCTTAGGGTGGAGGGGCTGGGAGGGCAGAGGGGTTTGTGTGGGGCTGGAGCCCCAGCAATAGCCTGGGGAAGCCCAGCTGTTCTGCCTGGAGAAGAGAAGGCTCCAGGCAGACCTCAGAGCTGCATTCCAGGACCTGCAGGGGGACCTCCAGGCAGGCTGGGGAGGGACTGTGCAGAAGGGGCTGTGGGGATAGGATGAGAGGCAATGGTTTGGAACTGGAGCAGGGCAGAGTTAGGCTGAACCTCAGGAGGAAGTTCTGCACAGTGAGGCTGGGGAGACACTGGATCAGGCTGCCCAGGGAGGGGGTGGAGGCCTCATCCCTGGAGACATTCAAGGTCAAACTCAGTGTGGCCCTGAGCAACCTGATCTAGCTGGAGCTGTCCCTGCTGACTTCAGGTGTGTTGGACAAGATGCCCTTGGAGGGTCTCATCCAACCCAGTGCCATTTGTGACTCTTGCAAGGGAGGTGAATTCCCACCCCTCTGCAGGCCAGGGGTGTTCAGCTTGTTCAGGCAACAACAGCCCTGGGGGGGTTGTGTGTGCCCCCTCCTCTGCCTCTTCATACTCCATTTAGACCCCAAAGGGTAACTGTTTCCCTTTAGCAGCATTAATTGTCACCTCACTGGTAGATAATTCTCCTCAGCTGCTTTCCAGTGACTGTGCTCCATCACTTGGGGGGGGGGGGGGGCTGTGGCTTCTGCAGTGGCAACGTCAGCTTGAGTCAAATTTCAATGCATGCTGGAGGGAGAATAAATGTTGCCTGGGCTGCTAAACAGTTCCCTTCTCTTTTCCTGCTGCTGCAGGTGGTCCCTTCACTGCTCCCAGCCCTCCGAGCCCCCTCTTTGGCCACAGCTAATTGAGGCTCCTCAGAGGCACCACAACCAAGCCACCAAGAGAGGGGTGGAGGATGAGGAAGCAGCATCTCAGCTGGATGCCACACGCGGCGAAGACGAGCGGCGGGAAGTCCCCTCGTGAAGAAGGGGATCTTGAGCAGAGCCAAGCAGCCGCAGGTCCTGCTGACCTCAGCCCCCGCTGCGCCTCCTCAGCAGCTCTGCGAACCTCCTCCCCAGCCGCGTTTGGCGCGCAGGGCCACTAGAGGGCGCCCTGGGCCCCGCACGCAGCCGGGCGGCAGCGGCAGCGCTCCCCGGCGGCCTCCGGAGCTGCCGCCGCCGCCGGCCGGCCCAGGGGCTCGGCAGGGACCCGGCTCCTTGGTCATCTCCAGGCTGCAGCGAATGACCACCACCTCACTGCTGCTTCTTGCCAACAGCCAAACGTTTTGGGGGCTTTTAGTTTCCTGCCGTGGACCGCAGGCAATCTGCTTCCATCTTCTGTTGCAGGAGAAAAACTGCACGCTGCAGACAGAGAGAGAGAGAGAGG
>CM026895.1:7962304-7997634 GCA_015227895.2 Colaptes auratus
TGTCACCTGAAGGCTTGTGCCACACTGGTCACATGGGCTCTGGAGCACAGGTCCTGTGAGGAGCAGCTGAGGGAGCTGGGGGGTTCAGCCTGGAGCAGAGGAGGCTGAGGTAGACCTCACTGCTCTCTGCAGCTGCCTGAGAGGAGCTGCAGCCGGGTGGGGGTGGGCTCTGCTCCCTGCTCCCCAGTTTTGCCAGGGGAGCTTCATGTTGGAGGTTAGGAAAAAATCCTTCACTGAAAGGTTCCCAGGCACTGCCCCAGGCTGCCCAGGGAGCTGCTGCAGTCGCCAGCCCTGGGGGGGTTAGAGGGCATCTGGATGAGGAGCTGAGGCTCTGGCAGTGCCCAACGCATGGCTGACAATACCCATGAGCAAGGCTGGCAGTGCCCATCACGAGCTGGTAGTGCCCATCACATGGCTGCAATACCCCCGAGCAAGGCTGGCAGTGCCCATCAGCATGGCTGGCAATACCCCTGAGCAAGTCTGGCAGTGCACATCACATGGCTGGCAGTGCCCATCACCCATGGCTGGCAGTGCCCCATGACAGAGCTGCAGTGCCCAGCTGGAAGTTCCCATCGCATGGCTGGCAGTGCCCAACTGGCTGTGCCCATCACATGGCTGGCAGTGCCCATTCACCCATGGCTGGCAGTGCCCATCACAAAGCTGGTAGTGCCCAGTTGGCAATTCCCATCACATGGCTGGCAGTGCCCATCAAGCATGGCTGGCAGTGCCATTCACCCATGGCTGGCAGTGCCCATCACAAAGCTGGTAGTGCCCAGTTGGCAATTCCCATCACATGGCTGGCAGTGCCCATCAGCCTTGGCTGGCAGTGGCACAGCCCCCGGGAGGGAAGCAGCGGAGATGGAGAGCAGGGCCCTCGGCTGCTGCCACTTCCTGCTGCCGCTGGGCGCTGCGGCGTTGCCTTGGCAACTGCAGAGGGCTTCTGCTGCCGGAGTGCTGAGGCAGAGGGGGGAGGGGGGGGGGGGGGGGGGGGCTGCAACACGAGAGCTGGGGGAATGAAAAACGAGCAGCAAGTGCCAGCTGCTCAGAGTGGGCTGTGCCATGGCAGAGGGGTCCAGCAGGAGGGCAAGGCTCGGATGGGGCACCCTCCTGCCCCAGCTGGCAGTGGGCATGGACTCTGCCAGCAGCTGCTGGTGGTCCAGCACCGGTGAGTGATCCCCAGCGATCGGTGGGTTCCTGATCCCCCTCCCTGTGCCCTCCCATGACCTTGGCATCAGTCAGGAGCTTTGGACACCTCCCGGCACGGTGCAGCCTTGGCCCAGCGCTGGAGGGCAGCTGGGCTTGTCAGCGCCATCACTCAGCCTGCCCTGCAAGGAGGGCTTTGTGCCACCCCCACCCAGCACACTCACCTCGCTCCCGGCTTTTACCAGCCCCAGGAGTGGTCCTTCCTTAGCTCTTCACAGGCAGCACAGCTGCTTCCCACCCACAGGAGCCAGGATGGGGCTGCTCCACAGTCACAGAACCACAGGAGGGGTTGGGTTGGAAGAGACCTTGAGGATCCTCCAGTGCCAACCCCCTGCCATGGGCAGGGACACCTCCCACCAGCCCAGGTTGCTCAAGGCCTCAGCCAGCCTGGCCTTCAACACCTCCAGGGAGGGAGCAGCCACAAGCCTCCCTGGGCAACCTGTGCCAGTGTCTCACTGCCCTCACTCTTAGGAACTTCTTCCTAATGTCCAACCTAAGTGCTGGATCCATGCCCACAGCCTCGTGGCAGAGCAGAAGGAGCAAATTTGGTTCAGCTGGGCCAAAAAAAGTCACCCTTGGAATGGACACATCTGGGGATGTGTTGCCCAGGGAGGTGGTTGAGGTCCCTTCCCTGGAGATGCTCAAGGTGAGACTCCACAGGGCTTTGGGCAACCTGAACTAGTGGAGGATGTCCCTGCTGACTGCAAGGACTGGATGAGCTTTGGAGGTCCCTTCTGGCCCAGACCATTCTGTGATCCTGTGATGCTCTGTCCCTGGGGATGCCTGGGGAGGGGCACTGTGCCCTGTTCCTGCTGCATGTGGTCCTGCAGCCCCGATGGCACTGCCCATGCCAGCCTTCTTGGTCTGAAGTGCTGGGCCAGAGCCTCAGATCTGTCCTCAAGAAACCCAGGCTGCTGCCTGGAACTGCTCCTGAGCTCCCAGTCCCTGTGTGAGGAGCTTGGCAAACCCTGTGCTCACTTCTGAGCTCCCAGCCACGGAGGGTTGGTCAGGGAGCCAAATGACTGCACAGAGAAGGTCCAAACGCTGCTGGAGAGGGGGGGGGGGGGGATCATCTTGCCTGATTTCAGGCAGCTGAGCCTGAATCAGATGTCCCATGCCAGAAAGTCGATAGCAATAAAGAGCTGCTGCTAGAACAGACTCAGCTGACCCACTTTGGACAGCCATGGGCTGAAGGGCAGCCCAGCAGCCATCCCCCCATGGCCGGGCGGCTGTCTAGACAGCTGAGTGCAGCCAGATGAAGCAGCCCCTGCTGGCCCGCCCCGGGCTGTGCAGCATGGCAGAGGGAGGAAATCAACCCCAAACCAGAGCCTCTTGGACAGCAGCCCTGGTTCTACCACCGAGCCCAGGGGCTTGAAGGGCTGTGACATTGCGGTGCAGGAGCAGACAGCCCGTGGGGACAGCTGAGCAGGGAGAGGCTGGGCACTGGGGCTGGGGGGCACTGGGGCTGGGGGGCACAGGGGCTGGGGAGCACAGGGGCTGGGCAAGTCAAACCCTGAGGAGTGCTACAGGGGGGTTGAGGCAGCAGCCCCCTGAACACAAGCAGGAGTGGTGTTCATGTGTGCAGCTCCAGAGCCCCAGCACAAGAAGGACCTGGAGCTGGTGCGAAGGGGCCAGAGGAGGCCACAAAGATGATCAGAGGGCTGGGAGAGTTGGAGCTGTTCAGCCTGGAGAAGAGCAGGATGCAGGGAGATCTTAGAGCTGCCTTCCAGTACCTGAAGGGGCTCCAGGAGAGCTGGGGAGGGACTTTGGACAAGGGCTGGGAGTGCCAGGATGAGAGACAATGGCTTTGAGCTGGGAGAGGGCAGACTGGGAGTGGAGATAAGGAGGAAAGAGTGAGGGTGGGGAGACCCTGGTTGCTCAGGCAGGCTGTGGATGTCTCTTCCCTGGAGGTGCTGAAGGCCAGGCTGGATGAGGCCTTGAGCAACCTGTGCTGGGGGCAGGTGTCCCTGCCCATGGCAGGGGGTTGGCCTTTAGGGATGACCTTCAGGGCCCCTTCCAACCCAACCCATCCTGTGACTCCGTGATCCCAGAGCTCTTTCAACTCTCCGACTTCTCTCTCCTTGCCCAGACTCTGCCATTCCCAGGCATGCAATCTGCAGCTCCTTTCTCCCCACTGCCAGGCACCTACAGCACCCCCCCCCCCCCCCTAAATAATAATCAAATGCTTGTTTGGGCTCAGTGTAATTAAGCTCCTCACTCCCTGCTTGGCGACAGTGCCCGGCCGTGGCTGCAGTGATTGATTGTTTGGGATTGTTTGAGGCTCTAATTGTGTGCTGGAGTTTGGCTCTGCTCTGACAGCTTCTCCCAGCAATGATATGTTTATGCTGCAGAGGAGTTTTTTTTTTTGGGGGGGGGGGTGTGATCACTGGAGAAAGCAGCTTCATGACAAAGCTCAAGCTCCTAATGCAGAAACCTGTTGAAGGAGTTGCTTCAGGAGGCTTTCCCCCTCCCACCCCCACCCCCCAGCAAGCAGAGCAGCAATTTCCCCAGGGAAAATCAGCTCCTTTTCATGCACTGAATATCTGCAAGCTGCTCACCATTGGAGGGATTGCTGCAGGAAATTGTGTGAGGGCTGGAAGTTTCCTTCAAAGAATTTCACTGCCTGCATCCCTGGGGGGGGTGTAGTGGGGGAGGGGGGGAGGGGAGGTCCCAGAGCTGAGCTGGCAGCAGGGTGAAACAGGAATGGCTTGAAGCTGAGGCAGAGCGGGGTGAGAGTGGAGCTGAGGAAGTTCTTCAGTGCGAGGGTGGGGAGACACTGGCACAGGCTGCCCAGGGAGGCTGTGGCTGCCTCCTCCCTGGGGGTATCCAAGGCCAGGCTGGATGAGGCCCTGAGCAGCTGAGTCTAGCAGAGAGCTGTCCCTGCCCATGGCAGAGGGTTGGGGCAGATGATCCCTGAGGTCCCTTCCAACCTGAGCCATGCTGTGATCCTCTGACATGCTAGCAATGTTGGCTGCCTCTGGAGTTGTGCAAAGCTACGACATGCCCTGGATGGAGAGGTGTGCATGGCCCAGTGGCCACGGCTCCAGGGCGTGTGCCTGGTGCCGGGGTGCCCACATGCCAGCCTTCCAGAGCAGTTCTGACTCTCTCCAGCCCTCAGGCCATGCTCTGCCCCGCTCATGCCTGGCATCAGCGCACCCAGCTTGGCCCAGATGTCCCAGCAGGAGCAGCCAGAGGCATCTGAGCCCAAGATGCCAGCCCAGGCCATCACCAGGCAGTGCCTGGGCATACAGGCCAGCAGAACATCATGCCCTCGCTGGCTGTGGGAGCTGGCACAGGGGCCATGGGAGCTGGCATGGGTGGTTCTAGGAGCTGGCAAGGGTGACTGTGGCACCTGCACATTAGCTACAACATCTGAGCAGGCAGCAGGGAGGTGGCACCTGCTTTCTGTGCCTGCCAGCCAGGGCCCTTCTGGATGGAGCAGCCACACACCCCCCTTAGGTGCTCACAGACACATCTGGAGAACTGTGTCCAGTGCTGGGCTCCCAGGTCAAGAGTGACTGGGAACTGCTGGAGAGAGTTCAAGGGAGGCCATGGGCATGCTGAAGGGCCTGGAGCATCTCTGTGATGAGGAGAGGCTGAGAGCCCTGGGGCTGGTTAGCCTGCAGAGGAGCAGCCCCAGAGGGGATCTGAGCAATGGTTACAGAGAGCTGAAGGGTGGGGGGCAAGAAGGGGCCAGGCTCATGCCAGTGGTGTCCTGGGATAGGCCAAGGGCAATGGACACCAACTGGAACCCAGGAGGTTCCACCTGAACAGGAGGAGAAAGTTCTTTGTTGTGAGGGTGCTGGAGGCCTGGAGCAGGCTGCCCAGAGAGGTTGTGGAGTCTCCTTCTCTGGAGCCTTTCCAGCCCCCCCTGGATGTGTGCCTGGGTGCCCTGTGCTGGGTTCTGTGGCCCTGCTCTGGCAGGGGTTGGACTGGAGGATCTCCAGAGATCCCTTCCAATGCCTAACATCCTCTGGTCTGTGATGCTGTGATGTGTGCTACCCCATGGAGCTCAGGCAGCCTGCCCTGGCTCTCAGGAGAGCTGCTGGGAGGAGGTTCCTTGCCCACCTGGGATCACCTACCCTTGTGACCACAGAGGGGTGAGAGTGACCATCCCTTGCCACGAAATGCTCAGAGGTTTCAGAATCAGGCCCGGGGGTGCTGGGGTGGAAGCCAGGCTGTTTGCCAGGGGAAATGGCGGCCCCAAGGAGGAACCTGGAACCAGCCAGCATCTGGGATGCAGGTCCAGGTCTTGGTGAACTCTGGGGGGTCAGTGAGGGACACAGCCTCGTGCTGATGCTTTTCCCACAGCACCTCAGCTCTGGGGGGCTCTTTGGGGCAAGTTCCCTGGGGATGCACCCAAGGTTCCCATGCCTGAGAAGGACAAAGGTTGCCCTGGCACAGGCCGTGCAGATACTGTCTGCAGGACCAGGCTCTGCTCTGCCAGCGGCGGTGGAGGGGGAGGGGACCTCGGCTGCCTTCACGCAGCTGCTGAGGACAGGCAGGATGCAGCCGGCGCCGGGCCCTGGCCGAGCAGAAGCTGGAGGAGGAGCGGGAGGCGAATGGCCCCGGCAGGAGGCTGTGGGTAATGCATCTCCCACCGCGGCCCGGCCCCGCTGACGAGCTGCCGGGGAAAGGAGGGCTGAGGACGACCTCCCCACCCTGCCAGCTTGGAAAACCTCACCCAGGCGATGCCAGGATGTGTTGTGCGGCGTTGCCAAGGCAACTGACATGGCAGGATGCGGGAGCAGGCGTCCGCCGAGCCCTGCCACATGAATCACTCCGGGACCCGACCTCGGGGTGACGGCGCCCGGCAGGAGCAGAGCTGCGCTGCCGGGGGCTGAGCCCCGGCCCGGCTCGGTCACCGCCGCGGGCAGGGCTGCAGGGCAGGAGGGGTGGCACCGGTGTGGGCAGCAGCACTGAGCCCGTCCTCACGGCCCACACAGAGCCTGGAGCAGCCCGGGGCTGGATGCAGGGGCTGGATGCAGGGGCTGGATGGAGAGGCTGGTGGCTCAAGATGTTAGCATTGGCCTCTGTGACTTTTCAGTCACAGAACCATGCACTGATTTCATTTGGAAGGGACCTCAAAGCTCAGCCAGCTCCAACCCCCGACACCTCCCACCGGCCCAGGTTGCTCAAGGCCTCATCCAGCCTGGCCTTCAACACCTCCATGGAGGGGGCAGCCACAGCCTCCCTGGGCAACCTGTGCCAGGGTCTCCCCACCCTCACTCTCAGCAATTTCTTCCTCATCTCCAGCCTCAATCTGCCCTCTCCCAGCTCAAAGCCATTTCCTCATCCTGGCACTCCCAGCCCTTGTCACAAGTCCTCCCCAGCTCTCCTGGAGCCCTTCAGGTCCTGGAAGGCTGCTCTGAGGTCTCCCTGCAGCCTTCTCTTCTCCAGGCTGAACAGCCCCAGCTCCCCCAGCCTGTTCCCATAGGAGAGTTTCTCCAGCCCTCTGATCATCTTCATGGCCTCCTCTGGACCTGCTCCAACAGTTCCATGTCCTGTGTTGGATTCTGTGATTCTGGAATCAGACTGGAGGATCCTTCCTAGCATCAGCCAGCTCATTTCAGACCCAACTGGTGCTGCTGCTGGGCTGGGCAGCAGCTGGGCACACCCAGTGTGGCAGGCCTGTGGCTTTATGGGCTTGCTCACCCAGGGCACAGGCTCTAGGGTCCTGGATAATCACTGTTCCCAACCACAGGCACAGGGCTGTGGTCTGTTCAATATCTTTATTGATGATCTGAATGAGTGGACTGAGTCCATCAGCAGTAAGTTTGCAGATGACACCAGGCTGGGAGCAGATCTGTTGGAGGGTAGGAGAGCTCTGCAGAGGGATCTTGCCAGGCTGGACAGATGGGCAGAGGCCAACAGGATGGCATTCAACAAGCCCAAGTGCCAGGTGCTGCACTTTGGTCACAACAGCCCCAGGCAGTGCTACAGGCTGGGGTCAGAGTGGCTGCAGAGCAGCCAGGCAGAGAGGGACCTGGGGGTGCTGGTTGATAGTAGGCTGAACATGAGCCAGCAGTGTGCCCAGGAGGCCAAGAAGGCCAATGGCATCCTGGCCTGCATCAGCAACAGTGTGGCCAGCAGCAGCAGGGAAGTCATTGTGCCCTGTGCTCAGCACTGGTTAGGCCACACCTTGAGTCCTGTGTCCAGTTCTGGGCCCCTCAGATTAGGAAAGATGTTGAGTTGCTGGAAGGTGTCCAGGGAAGGGCAACAAAGCTGGGGAGGGGTCTGGAGCACAGCCCTGTGAGGAGAGGCTGAGGGAGCTGGGGTTGCTTAGCCTGGAGAAGAGGAGGCTCAGGGGAGACCTTAGTGCTCTCTACAGCTCCCTGAAGGGAGGTTGTAGCCAGGTGGGGGTTGGTCTCTTCTCCCAGGCAGCCAGCACCAGAACAAGAGGACACAGTCTCAAGCTGTGCCAGGGGAGGGTCAGGCTGGATGTTAGGAAGAAATTCTTCCCAGGAAGAGAGATTGGGATGTGCTGCCCAGGGAGGTGGTGGAGTCCCCATCCCTGGAGGTGTTTAGGAAGAGACTGAATGAGGCACTTGGTGATTAGGTGGTGTTGGGTGATAGGTTGGACAGGGTGATCTGGAAGGCCTTTTCCAACCTGGTTAGTTCTGTATTGTGTGTTCTGCTCCTCCTGGGCTGCTTGGCAGCAGGGAACACTCCGTGGGTGGATTCGAGGCAGGAGGAGTCTGCTCCTGGCTGTCGTCTTCTTTAAGTGACACCTCCTAGACATCAAAGTCAAGAGAGAGTCAAATTTTTCCACCTCAGCTTGTTGAGAGCTGAGATGTTTTCAAGCCAGGCAGTGGAATATTCCCCTCTCTCCTCTTCCCAGAGGGAGTGATCCCAGGTTTCCTCCAGGAAAGCAAGGAGGAGCAGTAGCTTGTGCATATGCTCCCCCTTTGTCTTTTCTTGGGGTGGAAAAGGGGATGGAGAGGGAGAAGGTTTGAGGTGGGAGAGAGAAAAACTCAACCCCCAAGAGCTGCATTTAATGTCATGATCAGTTCATTTAATGTCATGATCAGTTCTGGGGGGGGGGTGAAAAAAACCAAATGAGAAAAAATAAAGAGCATCTTCTCATCCAGGCTGGATGAGGCCCTGAGCAACCTGGGCTGGGGGAGGTGTCCCTGCCAGTGACAGGGGTTGGCACTGGATGAGCTTTGAGGTCCCTTCCAACCCAACCCATTCTGTGATTCTCTGTGTCTCCTTCTGTTCTAAATGAGCAGTTCCCAGCCAAGCAGCCTCATGTGAGAGGAAAGCCACACAGAGTGTCCCCAACCAGCCTCACTGGGAGCTCTGAGCAGTGAGCCTTGGCAGCAGTGAGCCTTGGCAGCAGCGCTCTGCAGCCTCACTGCAGCCATTTCTCCAGCCAGGGGCTGCCACAGGATGACTCTGACCCAAGGTCCATCATGCTGAGAGGGCAGTTCAAGAGGGACAGGGATATAGCAGAGTGTGCCCAAGGGAGGCTATGAGGATGCTGAAGGGCCTGGAAGATCTGTGTGAGGAGAGCCCTGGGGCTGGTTAGCCTGGAGAGGAGCAGCCCCAGAGGGGATCTGAGCAATGGTTACAGAGAGCTGAAGGGTGGGGGGCAAGAAGGGGCCAGGCTCATGCCAGTGGTGTCCTGGGACAGCCCAAGGGGCAATGGACACAAACTGGAACCCAGGAGGTTCCACCTGAACAGGAGGAGAAAGTTCTTTGGTGTGAGGGTGCTGGAGGCCTGGAGCAGGCTGCCCAGAGAGGTTGTGGAGTCTCCTTCTCTGGAGCATTTCCAGCCCCCCCTGGATGTGTGCCTGTGTGCCCTGCCCTGGGTGACCCTGCTCTGGCAGGGGGGGGTGGGCTGGAGGGTCTCCAGAGGTCCCTTCCAACTCCACCACCCTGTGGTTCTATGGCTCTGTGAGATCCCAAAGTGCTGCTGCTGCCATGCAGAGCTTGGTGCTGAGCAAACCTTGGCTGGGGACACTTAGCCCTGGGTGGGTGGGGGGGAAGCAAGGCAGATGAATTCCTCCTGCAGTCAATTTGTCCTGCTGGATCCACCCAGCCCTGATGAGATCTCACTGGAGGCATCAGGGTGGGGATGCAGAAACAAGAGGGAGTGAATTCTGCTCTTCTGGAAGCAATAAAATGCCTTTTGCCTTTTACAGGCAGCTCCTGCCCCTGCTGCAGCTGATGGGCAAGTTTATGATCTCACATTTCAGCTAGATGGAAGAGGCAATTATTCCTCCTTTCGGGCTGGAGGGACTTCAGGAGCAGAAAATGCTAAAGGAGTGCAGAGCCTGGCAAAAGCTAACCCTGGAGGAAGGCTTGGGGTCTCCAAGGAGAGCAACTGGAGATGGAAGGGCTGGCAGAAGGCAGCTGTAAAGCAAAGGGCAAGTGGAGCCAGAGGAGTGGTGCTGGCTCCAGCAGGAGAAGCAGGGCAGTGGGAGCTGCTGGCTGAGCAGCCCTGGGCATTGCTGGCAGGGGCACTGCCTGCTGCTCTTTGTGCCTCCTACCCTGGGTGCAGCAGGTCCCCATCTCCAGCCCACAAATCAGTGGAGGGCTCTGCCAGGGAAATCCCAGCTCCTTCATCACCGGGAGCAGACTACTATGGCCCCAGGGCTTGCACATTGCTCAGACTAAAGTGATAACCACATAGAAAGAGCCCTGATGTGTTTCAGCTTCTCTGCCCTGCTGAGCTGGAGCTCTGCCCTCTCCTCTGCCTGCAGGGCCTTGGCTGCCACCTGCCTCCAGCTTTCACCCCAGGGGAAGATGCTTTCCCCACAGCAAGTAGCTGGGAGGAGGAGAGGGACCTCTGAGCTCCTCTGTGCAGGCCATGGGCCCAGCTCAGAGATCTGGAGCCTCGAGAGCCCAGGAGCAGGGCAAAGCTGGGGGAAATTTCACATGGAGGGGAATTCTCCCAGCCTTGCTTTGCACATTCCCACCCAAGCAGCAGAAGTGCAGCAAGAGGCTGGGAGCCCCAGCCCCAGGCTCTGACAGCAGGGTGAATTTGGGCAGCTCTGTACTCCACATCCCCCCCAAAACTCACCCCCATGACAGCAGGGTGAATTTGGGCAGCTCTGACACACACATCCCCCCTCCAAACTCACCCCCATGACAGCAGGGTGAATTTGGGCAGCTCTGAACATCACCCCCACACCCCAAACTCACCCCCATGACAGCAGGGTGAATTTGGGCAGCTCTGAACATCACCCCCACCCCCCCAGAACTCACCCCCATGACAGCAGGGTGAATTTGGGCAGCTCTGTACACCACATCCCCCCAGAACTCACCCCCATGACAGCAGGGTGAATTTGGGCAGCTCTGAACATCACCTCCACACCCCAAACTCACCCCCACACTCTCCCTCAGTTATCTGGAGGGCACTGCATTAGGGTGGTGCTTCCTTTCTCCTGCTCCTGCTGCCAGGCTGGTGCCTCCAGGCAGCATGGTGCCATCCTTCCCTGAGACAGCAGCTTGCAGAGAGCTGATCTGGGTGGCTCTGCATCCTGCTCCACCAGAGATGTGTCCTCAGCTCTGGCACTGCAGGCAGCAAGAGCTCGTGGGAAGTAACCAAGAGGTGCTCCCTCCTCACTGTGGGGTGGAAAGGAACATCTGGACTCACAGAATGGTTTGGGTGGGAAGGGACCCTCAAAGCTCATCCAGTCCAAACCCCCCTGCAGGCAGCAGGGACATCCCCAACCAGAGCAGGCTGCTCAGAGCTCCAAACAACCTGACCTGGAATGGTTCCAGGGATGGGGCAGCTCCCACTTCTCTGGGCTACCTGGGACAGAGTCTCACCACCCTCAGTGCCAAACACTTCTCCCTTCTGCCCACTCCCAATCTCCCTCTTTGAGTTCAAACCACCTCGCCTTGGCCTGCTACCACAGGCCAGGCTCAAAACTCCATCCTCAGCTTTCTGCTCAGCCCTTTCAGCACTGCAAGGCCTCCAGAAGGTCTCCCTGGAGCCTTCTCTTCTCCAGGCTGAACAGCCCCAACCCTCCCAGCCTGGCCTCTCAGCATAGAAGGGGCAGCCTGTGCCTCAGGCTCAGCAGAGCCAGGCTGGGAGGCACTGAGTTGGGCTCCTGGCAGCTCCTCTTGTCAGCCTCATCTCCTTCACACAGGTGGGCAAAGGCTCTGGGTCCTACAACACAGGAAACCTCATGCTGGGAGCATTTCTGCCTCTGTGGCCCAAGACAAAGCAAGGATGAGCAAATGTGGAGTTCCCTGCAGAGCAGTCCCCATCTGGACCCTAAAACTGGCATCTGGGGTGTGCCAAGGCCCTGCTGCTGTCCTGCCCCAGGGGAAGGCTGCAGCCTGGCTTGCCTTTGTGCTTTGCTCTTTCCTCCCTGGGCACACAGCTCGAGCCCAAGCATCCCGTGCTCTGCTTCTCTTGGGGCTGCTGTGGGGGTGCTCCATGGCTCCGGGGACAGTGCCCTCCTCTGCGGGCAGCTCCCTGGGAGCCAGCCGGGGCCGCAGGGGGAGGTGCAGCACACCAGGGGCCGCAGGACGCACAGCATTAGCACCTCCTGGAACACAGACAAACCTGCACAGGCATTGCCTTGCTGGAGACTCCCCAGGGGACTCTGACAACCATCTCCACGCCCAGGGGAAGGTTCTCTGGCTTGACACAACCCTAGCCCGTGAGCACAGACTTACCCAGCTGCACACAAGAGGCTTGAGGGAATAAGAGAGGTGAAAAGAGCTGAGGTCCCAGCTTGGGCTGAGCTGACCACCTCAGAATAAGATTCACACTGGAAGGCTGCTCTGAGCTCTCCCAGGAGCCTTCTCTTCTCCAGGCTGAACAGCCCCAGCTCCCTCAGCCTGTCCCCATGGGGGAGGTTCTCCGGACCTCTGATCAGCTTCATGGCTTCCTCAGGACCCTCTCCATCAGGCCCAGGTCCTCCTTGTGTTGGGGTCCCACAGCTGGACCCAGCCCTGCAGGTGAGGTCTCCCCAGAGCAGAGCAGAGGGGCAGGATCCCTCTCTCCAGCTCTGGCCAGCTGCTTTGGATGCAGCCCAGGCTGCCCTTGGCCTTCTGTGCTGCCAGTGCCCATTGCTGGCTCCTGCCCAGCTTCTCCCCCCCAGCACCCCTGAGACCCTCTCTGCAGGGCTGCTCTCAACCCAGCCTGGATTTGTGCTTGGGCTTGTCCCAGCCCAGCTGCAGGACCTTGCTCTTTGCCTTGTTGGCCTTCATGAGGCTGGATGGGTCCTGGCCTTTGGCCTGCAGGCACAGACCCCTGTCCAGCTGCCCTCACTGGCCACTGTCCTACCTGCAGCCAGGCTTTGGTGCTGCTCTTGTCATGGCTGGGCACAACTCCTCTCCTCAGCTCCTGCCAGGAAGAGATCTTCCTTCCATGGAAAAATCCAAGCAAACAAGGACACTTGGATTGAGGCACTTTTGGCAGCAAAAAGGTTCAGAGCAAATATGGTTTTAATAAACATTTGGACTGAAATGGAGCTCTGCCCCTGCAGCAATTTGATTTGTGTCATAATTGCATCTTTTCAGCAGGAAAAAGAAGAGTTTGGTCAAGTGACTCAGACATCACTGAGTGTCACCTCCTGGGCAGCCAGACCCTGCAGGTGGGAGCCAGGACCCAGCTGCCCCCCTCCTTGCCTGGCCCTGCTGTGTGGTGGGAGGCTGTGGGCAGGGTCCCCTCCCTTCCAGAGAGCAGCTCCTGCTCTCCATGCAGCCTCTGGTGAGCTGCACACCTGTCTGTGCCTGGTCTTCCCCTCTCATGCTGATGGTACCAGCTCAGTGCTGGGCTGGGCTGATGCTGGGCTGGGCCCCCTGGGCTGCCCACAGGCTGGGCTGGAGTCAGACAATCACAGAAGGCATCAGGTTGGAAGGGACCCTCACAGGGCACCGTGGCCAACCCCCTGCAGTCAGCAGGACACCTCCAAGCAGAGCAGGCTGCCCAGGGAAACCTTCAGTGTTTCCAGGATGGAGCCTCAGCCACAGCCCTGCACTACCTGTTCCAGTGGCTCTCCCCAGCCTCACTGTGCAGAACTTCCTCCTCAGGTCCAACCTAACTCTGCCCTGCTCCAGTTCCAAACCATTGTCCCTCATCCTATCCCCACAGCCCCTTCTGAGCAGTCCTGCCCAGCCTGCCTGGAGGTCCCCTTCAGGTACTGGAAGGCTGCTCTAAGGTCTCCCTGGAGCCTTCTCTTCTCCATGCTGATCAACCTCAACTCTCTCAGCCACAGTAGAGGTTCTCCAGCCCTCTGATCATCTTTGTGGGCCATGTCCCTCTTGTGTTGGGGTCCCAAAGCTGGACCCAGCCCTGCAGGTGAGGTCTCCCCAGAGCAGAGCAGAGGGGCAGGATCCCTCTCTCCACCTCTGGCCACCCTGCTTTGGATGCAGCCCAGGCTGCCCTTGGCCTTCTGTGCTGCCAGTGCCCATTGCTGGCTCCTGCCCAGCTTCTCCCACCCCAACACCACCAAGTCCTTCTCCTCAGGGCTGCTCTCAATCTCCTCATCCCTTATGCTGGACTGACAATGGGGATTGCCCCATCCCAGGTGCAGTCCCCACGGACCTGTACTTGCTCCCCATCACCAGCTGCTGGCCTGGCCATGGCTGATGTTTCTGCCAGGGCCATGCACACTGCAGGCTGCCCTGTGCTTTCCAAAGGAGCTGCCCCTTCCTTTGGCCTTCTCCTGCCAAATGCAGCAGTTAAGGACACAAACTGGAACACAGGAAACTCCATCTCAACATGAGGAGGAAATTCCTTCCTGGAAAAGCATCTCCATGGAGAAGGACCTTGGAGACCTGGTGGGCAGTAAGTTCTCCATGGGACAGCAATGTGCTATGGTGGCCAAGAAGAATGGGATCCTGGGCTGCATCCAGAAGACTGTGGCCAGCAAGGCAAGGGAGGTTCTCCCCCCACCCTCTAATCTGCACTGGTGAGGGTACATCTGGGCTGTTGTATCCAGTCCTGGGCTCCCCAGGTCAAGAGGGACAGGGAACTGCTGTGAGGATGATGAAGGGCCTGGAAGAGCTGTGTGAGGACACAGTCTCAAGCTGTGCCAGGGGAAGTTTAGGCTGGAGGTGAGGAGAAAGTTCTTCCCAGAGAGAGCTGTGAGCCATTGGAATGTGCTGCCCAGGGAGGTGGTGGAGTCACCACCCCTGGAGGTGTTCAAGAGGGGATTGGACATGGCACTTGGTGCCATGGCTTAGCAGTCATGAGGTCTGTGGTGACAGGTTGGACTTGATGATCCTTGAGGTCTTTTCCAACCTTATTGATTCTAGGATTCTAGGAGGAGAGGCTGAGAGCCCTGGGGCTGCTTAACCTGGAGAGGAGCAGCCCCAGAGGGGGTCTGAGCAATGGTTACAGAGAGCTGAAGGGTGGGGGGCAAGAAGGGGCCAGGCTCATGCCAGTGGTGTCCTGGGATAGGATGAGGGACAATGGACACAAACTGGAACCCAGGAGGTTCCACCCAGAAAGTTCTTTGTTGTGAGGGTGCTGGAGGCCTGGAGCAGGCTGCCCAGAGAGGTTGTGGAGTCTCCTTCCTGGAGACTCTCCTGTCCTGCCTGGATGTGCTCCTGGGTGACCTGCTGCTCTGGCAGGGGGGTTGGGCTGGATGGTGTCTGAAGGTCCCTTCCAGCCCCTACCCTTCCCCTCTTCCATGACTCTTCCCCAGCTGCAGTCAATCTGCGCAGGCTGCTCTGAGCTGGGGCACGTGGCCTCGGCAGCCCAGGAGGGCTGCTGGGGCTGTGCTGCTTGGCTGTTGCCTGGCCCTGGAGCCAGCAGCATCCCCAGGCCGCGCTCAGCCTGGCTGTGGGTAATAAATGAGTCAGGAGCACATCTGCACGCAGCGGAGACGCTCCCTGCCAAGTCGCTGCTCCGCAGGACCACTCTCATCTGTCTCTCTTTAACAGGAACAAATGGAAATGAGCGAATCAATTAACACAGCACATTAGCAAAATGTCAGAGCCTCCCAGTCACACTTAACCCTTCCCTCTGCCAGCCCCTGCCGGCAGCCCAGCGCCGCCTGACTCAGCAGCCCGGGCTCACCCCGGCCGGCCGCTGCCCACGGGAGCTCGGGCAGCAGAGCCTGCGGCTGAGGGGGCAGCAGGGACCACCTCGCCGAGGGATGGCACAGAGGAGGAGAGCTGCTGGGGCTGGGGGCTGAGGGGGCAGCAGGGACCACCTCGCTAGGGATGGCACAGAGGAGGAGAGCTGCTGGGGCTGGGGGCTGGTGGCTGAGGGGGCAGCAGGGACCACCTCGCCGAGGGATGGCACAGAGGAGGAGAGCTGCTGGGGCTGGGGGCCGGATGCCAGGCTGAGAGCGGTGCGGCACAGCTGGCCGGCAGCTCCTCTGGCCCTTTAGGCTGTGGAGAGGCAGCTGGGAGTGAGATTCCTCCAGATCAGGGCCAGGAGAGGAAACACGTGGGTGCCAGCTCCTTTGCTTCAGAGAATCATAGCATGATTTGAGTTGGAAGGGCCCTTAAAGCTCATCCAGTTCCACCCCTCTGCCATGGGCAGGGACACCTCCCAGCAGCCCAGGTTGCTCCAAGGCCTCATCCAGCCTGGTGGTAAACACTTCCTGTGCACAGCTCCTCTGGGCAACCTGTTCCAGTGTCTCACCACCCTCAGAGTAAAGAACTTCATCCCAACATCCAATCTAAGTCCACCCTGCTCCAGTTTAAAAGCATTTCCCTTCAGGCTCATCTTTGCCTGGAGCAATCCTGCTGAGGGCACGATGGGGCTGAGGCATCCTGAGTGTGCTGAAGGCTGAGAGGGTGGAGAACAGTGGGAGCTGGGATGGGGGAGGCTGGATGACCATCAGGAGCTGGGTTCTCCTGCCCTCCAGCTCTGTGTCCATGTGGGGCAAGCACCTCCCCACCCTGAAGCTCACTTGCTCCTGCACGCCAGCTCCTGCACGTGTGTGAGCAACAGGAGCACCACAGCCCTCCCTGCTCCTCTGTGCCAGTTAAGTGTCAGAGGCCACAGGAGAGCTGCACTAAGACACAAGAATCCCTCATCAGCTAATTAATAATTAGAGACACTTGTCCCTGAAAGCCTGGCTCCATTGGTGGGATGATGAACCTCAGCTCTCCCGCTAGGCACAAAGATCAGGATGTCCAAAGCACACTGAACCTCAGGGCTGATGGATACCTGGAGTGCTGCTGGGCAGTGGCTGCTAGACACTGAGGGCTGAGCTCAGCTGCTTCTGCCAGCAGGAGCTTAGGTACAACCCCTGTGCCAGAGCCTGGGTGTCCATGGGCAGGATCCATAGACTCAGGATGGGTTGGATTGGAAGGGACCTGAAAGGTCATCGAGTTCTAACCCCACATCCCCATCCCTGCACAGCCTAAGGGCCACAAGTGCACACCTGCCCCATCTGCCTCTCTCCCAGAGACTCACAGGAGTGTTTTGGCTGGAACAGCCCTCTGAGCTCCTCCACTCCAACCATTCTCTACCTCTACCAAGGCTGGGGCTAAGCCGTGGCCCTCAGCACCACATCCCTGCCTCTTTTCAACCCTTCCAAGGGGTGGGGATCCAACCAGCTCCCTGGGCAGCCTGTGCCAGGCTTTGAGAACCCTTTGAGTGAGGAAGTTTCTTCTAATGTCCAAATTAAACCTCCCCTGGGGCAACCTGAGGCCATAGACCCAGGTGTGGAGCTGTTTGCAGCCAGGGCTGGATCAGGCCAGGACCTTTCAGCACTGTTTTGCCTGCCTTTGTCCTTGCTTTAGGGACAGCCCAAAGACAGCATGGGATGCACCCTGCAATGCTCAGAGGGACTCTTTGAAATGCCCCAAAAGAACCAGGCCAGGAGCAGCCCTGCTGAGCTGCAGAGCGATCCCTCCAGCCCCATCCCTGCGCTGTGGAGCTGTCAGCAGCCTCTAATCCACTGCCAGCCATTCCCACAGGACTGCCTGGCCCCAGGCTCCCAGCTGCATACAAATCCCCCAGCAGAACAGGCAGGGATTGTCCAGGCATCACCTCAATTATGCAACGTGGCCCTGATAGCTCCAAGGACTTTGTGTCCAGGCTCCACAGGCCCTGGGGAGCGTGGGGGGGTGAGACCTGACCTGTGAGGAGAGGGGCACCCAAACAATCCCTGCCAGGAATTAATGATGCTCTGCGTGCCTGGGGGCTCCTCCAGATGGAGGTTTCAAGGCACTTTGCAGGCAGCCATGAGGAGGAGCTGTGTAAATGATAGGTTCTAAAAGGAGAATCAATCCATCAATCCATCAATCAATCAATCAATCAATCAATCAATGTATCTATTGTAGAAGGAGATAGACTCTACCTGCAGCACTGGCTCTAGTCCTTGGGGCCCCCAGCACAAGAAGGACCTGGAGCTGCTGGAGAGGGTCCAGAGGAGGACAAAAATGATCAGGGGATGAGAGCATCCCCCAAAGGGCCAGGCTGAGACAGTTGGGGCTGTTCAGCCTGGAGAAGAGAAAGCTCCAGCAAGACCTCAGAGCAGCTTCCAGTACCTGAAGGGGCTCCAGGAGAGCTGGGGAGGGACTGACAAGGGCTGGGAGTGCCAGGATGAGGGACAATGGCTTTGAGCTGGGAGAGAGGAGACTGAGAGTGGAGAGGAGAAAGAAATTGTTGAGAGTGAGGGTGGGGAGACACTGGCACAGGTTGCCCAGGGAGGCTGTGGCTGTCCCCTCCCTGGAGGTGTTGAAGGCCAGGCTGGATGAGGCCTTGAGCAACCTGTGCTGGTGGGGGGCCCCTGCCCATGGCAGGAATTCCTCTTAGCTCAAAGAAAGAGGGCAAGGGCAGGGGGGATCTGAGCAGGGGTAAGGGATGAGGCTGCCCACCCCTGCCCATCCCTGACCATCCCTGACCATCCCTGCCCACCCCTGCCCACCACTGCCCATCCCTGCCCACCCCTGCCCACCCCTGCCCATCCCTGCCCACCACTGCCCACCCCTGCCCAGCACTGCCCATCCCTGCCCAGCACTGCCCAGGTGAGGCCAGGATGCAGCAGGGCAGACATCTCAGCTCAGAGCTCTGCAAGGCAGCAATGCTCCAGGATGCTGTGGTCCTGTGCCCAGTGCCTGGCAGTTCTGGGTCGGCCTGGAGAGCCCATGTGTGCCTGGGTGGGGGCACCTGCTCTTTGTGCCCGTGCTGCCTGTGCCAGCCCTGTCATGCTCCTCTGCAGGGGCTGTCAGGCCCAGGGCTGCTCTGCATCAGTGCTGCAGCTAATGGGCATGGCAGGGGCTGGCTGTGCTGAGTGACACCTCAGACACCAGAGCTGTGTGAGACCTGGCAGCACTGGCACCCAGCTGCGTGCCAGCCCTGCACACAGCCCTGGCCTGCACAAAACCTGCCTCCTCCTGCCCCTGTAATTCCTGGGCACATCAGACCAGGATCAGGGAGGGGAGCTGGTCCATGCTGACCAACCTCCAAGAGGTTCCTCTCCTCCTCCTGTGCGTGCTCCTGCAGCACCCCTGCACAGCTCAGTGGCCTTTGGAGAGCCCAAGGGACATCGGAGTCCACTAAGAGCAGGGACAAGGCACCGGCCCCTGCAGGTTGCCTTTGGCTCCAGCCCTGCCTGGCACCCAACCACCCTGACCATGCAAGCAGGGAGAGCTGGGCCCCAGGGAGCCCTGCTGAGGTTTGGGGTCTGACAACTTCCTCTCCCTGAACTTCCCAGCTGAACTGTGTCCAGAGACCACAGAATCCCAGACCACGGGATGGTAGGGGCTGGAAGGGACCTCTGGAGATCACCCAGTCCAAGCCAAAGCAGAGTCACCTGGAGCAGGCTGCCCAGGATTGCAATGCCATAGAATCACAGAAGTGTCAGGGCTGGAAGGGACCTCAAAGCTCAGCCAGTGCCAACCCCTGCCACGGGCAGGGACACCTCCACCAGCCCAGGCTGCTCAAGGCCTCACCCAGCCTGGCCTTCAGCACCTCCAGGGAGGGGACAGCCACAGCCTCCCTGGGCAACCTGTGCCAGTGTCTCCCCACCCTCACTCTCAACAATTTCTTCCTCATCTCCACTTTCAGTCTCCTCTCCCCCAGCTCAAAGCCATTGTCCCTCATCCTGACACTCCCAGTCCTAGTCCAAAGTCCCTCCCCAGCTCTCCTGGAGCTCTTCAGGTCCTGGAAGGCTGCTCTGAGGTCACCCTGGAGCCTTCTCTTCTCCAGGCTGAACTGCCCCAACTCTCCCAGCCTGCCCCTTTCGGGGAGGTTCTCATCCCTCTGATCATCTCTGTGGCCTCCTCTGGACCTTCTCCAGCAGCTCCAGGTCCTTCTCCTGCTGGGGCCCCAGGACTGGAGGCAGTGCTGCAGGTGGGGTGTGAGCAGAGCAGAGCAGGGGGGCAGAGTCACCTCCCTTGACCTGCTGGCCAAGCTGCTTGGGATGCAGCCCAGGCCACGGCTGGCTCCTTGGGCTCCCAGCGTAGGTCACCTGCTCGTGAGCAGAGCCTCCTTCACCAGCCCCCCGGTCAGGCTCCTCCCAGAGACAGGGCTGGGCAGCTGCCCAGGGCTGTCCATCTGTCCATCAGCCATGGCATGTCCGCCTGGGTGCTCAGCCTCTGCCTCTCTGGAGGCAGCACCCTCCAGAGCAGGGACAGAGGACAGCTCCAGCAGGGGCTGGGCTCTGCCAGGGATTGTGCACAGCCATGGCGGGGGGAGGAAGAGGGAGAGAGAGAGAAATAAATGGTAAAGATTCTTCTTTCCAAGCATGCTCACAGCCCTTGACTAATCTGTTTCTCCACTCATATTTTTTATCTCTCCATCTATCCATCTTGCTGTCCTTCCCCCTTCTCTCCAGCACTGCACCCTACCTCTCTCCACAGAGATTTCCCCACCACCACCAACCCCCCCACTCCCCCTATCCAGGACGTCTGTGTGCAGCCATCTGTCTGTCTGTCTCTGCAGCCATCTGGGTGTCTGCCTGCAGTGTTTGCTGTGTCTCTGAAGCACATACAGCCTGCATGTATAGATGGAGCCGTTGGAGGTCTACTTGCCAGTCTCTCTAAGCTGCGTTCTGTGGGCTTCATTAACATGCAAATTAGCAAGCTCTGACTGGCTCACTTAGCTGCTACTCCTCTTAGACAGCCATGCAACAACGCAAATACTAATGAGGCTCTGGAAATGGCTCTTGCTCTATTGCTAAGCAAGCATGCAGACAGAGCAGGGGCTGGCAGTGCCAGGCGTGCCATCCATCCCCACACCTGCTGGGGGACTCTGGACAGACGGGCCGGGTGATGGATGGATGATTAGGGGCACTGGTGTGGAAAAAGAGGCAAGAATTCCTGCTCTGCTGGGGATGCCAGAGCTCCCAGCCCCGGGATCCTGGGCTCCAAGATCCCTTTGTCCTCCTTGCTCCCCGCCACTGCTCCGAATCCCGAGCACCGGGGGGGTTCCCTGCTCAGCAGCACCCTGGCCCCACCATCCCAGCTGACACGGATCCACATCTTGCCGTCCTGGTTTCCCATCCCTCCGGGTGGTGCTCGCAGCCTGCCAGGGCTGGGAAGGCTCTGAGCCGCCTGGGTCGTGTCTCTCTTCTCCACGCTGCGCTCCCTTTGCCTGGGCAGGAGCTGGAAAGCTGCGGCAGGGCTGCTCTCACAGACTCCCAGACCCAGCGCCCAGCAGGCAGAGAGCAGGAAAACCCCTGGGCAGCTGGGGGCAGCTGGGGAGCTCTCCTGCCTCCTGCCCCCGGGGTTGAGAGCCGTGGCAGCTCCTCTGCTCTCCTGCTCTCCTCCCTGCCGGCACACAAGAGGAGCCCAGGTCACCACGGGGGAAGTCTTGCGCTGCTCTTCAGCTCCATCTCCTCCTCTGATGCTAATTCTGCCGTGCACCTCCTTGTACAACATCTGCCATGATCAAACGCTCTGCAGCCAGATGAAGGCACCTCCTCTGAAGAACCTGGTTTCCATATTCCTTTTTATCCTGGAGATAAAATAAAGACCCATTGGCTCTGGCTGCTGCTGCTGTCTCCTGCCTCTCCTCTCCCACGCCGCTCCCCATCCCCTCGGGAGGCAGCACCACCACAGGCAGCCCGGGCTGCTCTACCCCCGGTCCTTTTCATCTTGACCCCAGCTGCTGTCGCAGGAGAAGCACAGAGCAGCTCTTGCAAGCGCTCAGCAGGGCCCAGAGGGATGTCCCTGACCAGGTGAGGCTGCTGCGTGGGTTCCTACAGTTGAGGCCCAGAGGCAGAGCCACGGCAGCCACCCTGCACGGCTCAGCCCCCCTGAGGACATCACTCGGCTCCCCCAGCAGCAGATGCTCACCAGAGCTGGGTGCTGGGAGGAATCATAGAATCACAGAATGGGTTGGGTTGGAAGGGACCCCAAAGCTCATTCAGTGCAACCCCCTGCCATGGGCAGGGACACCTCCCACCAGCACAGGATGATCAAAGCCTCATCCAGCCTGGCCTTCAACACCTCCAGGGAGGAGGCAGCCACAGCCTCCCTGGGCAGCCTGTGCCAGTGTCTCCCCACCCTCACTCTCAACAATTTCTTTCTCCTCTCCACTCTCAGTCTCCCCTCTCCCAGCTCAAAGCCATTGTCCCTCATCCTGGCACTCCCAGCCCTTGTCCAAAGTCCCTCCCCAGCTCTCCTGGAGCCCTTCAGATCCTGGAAGGCTGCTCTGAGGTCTCCCTGGAGCCTTCTCTTCTCCAGGCTGAACAGCTCCAAATCCCTCAGCCTGGGACAAGGGAGGTGAGGGATTTTAGGGAGGTAGAGCTGAGGCCAGGACAGATGCTCTGGGGCTTGGAGATGCAGCAGACATGGGGAGCAGATGGCTAAAGAGGAAGGGTGACAAAGCCTAGGCAGGAAGGGTGGCTTGTCCTGTCCAGAGAGCACCACAGCCCATGGGAAGAGACCTGTGGTGATGAGGGACAGGGTGAGGCTCACTGGGGCTGGAGCTGTTCCAGTTCATCACAGATTTAAGAGCAGACCACAGCATTTTGGTGAGTCCATGCTGTGGTTTCTTGGCCTCTTCCTCCCTCCAGAAAGGGTCTCACAAGAGCCTTCTCCATGTAGGTCATCTCTGCATGGCAGTCAGCTCTCCTGGGAAGGTGACCTTTGAGGTACAGCCTAGGAGGCAGAATTTCCTCCTGGCTTGCAGACAAGAGCCTGAGTTTGTGGTGGGAGAGGGAGGCCAGGAGCTTCTGCTCCCCCTGGGAATGGCAAGGGACAGAGCTCAGCTTTCTGTGCCAAGCCAGCCTGGCAGCCCTCTGCCTCCCCTTCTGCAGCCCACAGCTGGGCATGGCTGGGGCAGTGAAGTGGCAACAGACTGTGCTCTGCTGGCTGCCAGTGCAAATGTCACACATGCCCCTGGCAATCCTGCCTCTTCTGGAACTTGGCATGGCCAACCCCCTGCAAGCAAAATTTGGCCTAGGGTCCACGTTCCCTGCTCAGGGAATTTCCTGGGATCATTCCAAAGGCCTGCGGTGACAGGATGAGGGGAAATGGCTTCAAACTAGAGCAGAGCAGACTGAGATTGGATGTGAGGAACAAGCTCTGCTCCAGGAAGCTGCTGGAACACTGCAACAAGTTGCCCAGGGAGGTGGTTGAGGCTCCATCCCTGGAGGTATTCAAGGTGAGGCTCAGCAGGGCTCTGGGCAACCTGATCTAGGGAGGATGTCCCTGCTGAGGGCAGGGGTTGGACTGGATGAGCTTTGGAGGTCCTTCCAAGCCAGAGCATTCTGTGAGCCTGTGCTGAGAGGAGCTGCTGTGCTGGGATGTTCAGCAGAGCCTCCAAGAGCCAGGCCTCAGGGCTCCCAGAGTGCTGACCAGGGGCTGTGGGCACTGGCTGGACCCCAGCTGCTCATCTTCCCCAGCAGGGTGGGCACCACACTGCTGGCAGGAGTGGGCTGCCCTGGGCATTGCTCATGTGGTGGGGCCCTGGCAGCTGGGGATGGGGAGGCTGAGGCTGATTTGGGAGCCCTGAGGCTGCTCTTGCAACCTGTTGCAGGGTTCCAGCAGCCTCCTGGTGCAGAACTTGCTCTTCACATCCAATCTCAGTCTGCTCTGCTCTCATCTCAAACCATTGCCCCTGGTCCTGTCACTGCAGACCTTTGGAAACAGGCCCTCTGCAGCCTTCTTGGAGTCCCTTCAGGTACTGGCAGGCTGCTCTAAGGTCTCCCTGGAGCCTCCTCTTCTCCAGGCTGAACACCCCCAGCTCCCTCAGCCTGTCCCTATAGCAGAGCTGCTCCAGCCCCCCCAGTCATCTCCGCCCCAGCCCCTCTGCCCTGGGCAGGGACACTTCCCCCTAAACCAGGCCGCTCAAAGCCTCATCCAGCCTGGCCTTGAGCACCTCCGGGGACGCCGCACCCCAGCGGCTCAGCATTTACAGGCTGCCGAGCCAGGACGGAGGGAGCAGAGCAAGCGCCGCCTGCGCTCCGGCTTCTGTCCATGGTGCTCTCCACCTCCGCCGGGCCGGGCCGAGGCAGAGCACAGCTGCTGCTCAAGCCTGCCCTGTCGGCTCCCCGCCTCGGCCAGTGTGAAGGTCACCTCATTAAGGGCAGCAAGAGGCAGGCCCCAGTGCTGGTGACTGCAGGCTGCTGAAGGGTGACCTTTTCTGCAGACGGCCCCGGCGCTGCCGCCGCTGCTGCAGACACCTACACGGCCCCGGCACTGCTGCTGAACTTTTCATCCTCGCAGCCTTGTCAGCTCCTGAAAGCTCTTCAGTGCCTGAGGTGTCTCCTGCTGCCTGATGGGGCGGGTGTGATGCGGTGCAGACCCTGCTCCCTCGCTGCCAGGCACTGGGGAGAGCAGGAGCAGCCCCGACATTGCCAGCCGCAGCCAGGTCTGGGTGCAGCTTGGGCCCACCACAGGTTCACAGCGTCACAGATTGCACTGGTTGGAGGGGACCCTCCAAGGGCATCTTGTCCAGCCCCCTGCAGTCAGCAGGGACAGCTCCAGCTAGAGCAGGCTGCACACGGACACAGCAAGGCTGATCCTGAATGTCTCCACAGAGGGAGCCTCCACCCCCTCCCTGGGCAGCCTGTTCCAGGGCTCCCCAGCCTCACTGTGCAGAACTTCCTCCTGAGGTCCACCCTAACTCTGCCCTGCTCCAGTTTCATCCTCATTCTCTCCCCACAGGCCCTTCCACACAGTCCCTCCCCGGCCTTCCTATAGTCCCCTTCAGATACTTTCCTTCTGCAGCATTCCTGTGCCTCAGCTTCCCAGAAAGCTAAAGTCCTGCACCTGGAGAAGAGCAACCCCAGGGGATCAGCACAGGCTGGGGGCTCAGCTGCTGGAGAGCAGCTCTGGGAAAAGGACCTGGCAGTCCTGGTGGACAGCAGGATGCCCATGAGCCAGCAAGGTGCCCTTGTGTGTGGCTAAGAATGCCAATGGCATCCTGGGGGGCAGCAAGAGCAGTGTGGCCAACAGGGCAAAGGAGGTTCTCCTGCCCCTCTGCTCTGCCCTGGTGAGGCCACAGTTGCAGTACTGTGCCCAGTTCTGGGCTCCCCAGTTCAAGGACTGGGAACTGCTGGAGAGGGACAGCAAAGATGCTGAGGGGCCTGGAACATCTCTGTGAGGAGGAAAGGCTGAGAGCCCTGGGGCTTTGGTCTGGAGAAGAGCAGCCTGAGGGGCAGCTGATCAATGCTGATCAATACTTCAAAGGTGGAGGTCAGGAGGGTGGGACCAGGCTTGGTTCAGTGGTGCCCCAGGGACAGCACAAGGGGCACTGGGCACAGACTGAGCATCAGAAGCTCATCTGAACATGAGGAGGAACTTCTGAGATTGAAGGGTGGCAGAGCCCTGGAGCAGGCTGGCAGAGAGGAGGTGGAGTCTCCAGCTCTGGAGGCATTCAGACCCCACCTGGATGTGTTCCTGTGTGAGCTCAGAGGGCAGGCTGGACTGGATGATCTCCAGGGGTCCCTTCCAACCTCCACCATGCTGTGCTCCTGTGTGAAACAGTCTGGATGCGACCCAGAGGTGGAGGGGAGGCAGCATTTGTGCACAACAACCCAGGGCAGCCCAGCTTGTGGCGCAGAGCAAGGGAGCATGAGCCCCGTGGGGAGCCTGCTGGGAGCCAGCCCCTCTGCCTGCCCCAGCTGGGTCCCCGGGGCCTGCAGTGCCCCAGCCCCGCGGGCAGCAGGGCTGTGCCAGGCCAGCAGCTCCATCTGCGCCGCGGGAAGCAAACGATGCCTGGCTTCCTCTGCCGCCTCAGAGGGGACTTCTCTTGCCTTTCATGTCATCAGCAAGCTGGGGAAAGAGAACATCGACTTCCCTTGGCAGCACAAGTGGCATTCAGGCCACCACACTCCTCCAGCAGCCGGGCAGAGCTGTCCTGCGCACGCCCCCGGGGAGCTGCCCTTCCACCCCTTCCCAGAGCAGGGGAGGAGAGCTGTGCCTGCCTCCTCCCTCCAGCTGCCCTCCACAGACCTTTAATTCTTCCTCCTCTGATGTTAATCTGGGAGGTGGTGCACAGGTCAAGTTTAATATGCTGCCCTGGGGGAGCTTCATGTAGAGCCAGGGAGAGGGAGCCTGGGGTTCTCCATGTGCTCCAGGAGCACCACCAGCTTCAAAAGGCAGCACAGAGGCTGCTTCCCACAGCCCTGGCACTTGCCCATGGCTCTTGCCACTGCCTGCTGCCTCTGTGCCCCGTACCACTATGCCCAGCACACCCCCAGCACAGCCACTGGGCTGTTGCCCAGGCCACTTCAGATGCCATCACTGACCTGAATTCTGGCCCATGTGTGCCAGTCCCTGCCCTGCCTGCCTGGGGAAGAGCTGGCAGCAGTGGCAATGAGTGGCATTGTCTGCTCACTCCTCACTCTGCCTCAGTTTCCCCACCTAGTGCCAGAGCCCTGGAGCAGGCTGCCCAGAGAGGTTGTGGAGTCTCCTTCTCTGGAGAGCTTCCAGCAACCCCCTGGGCATTGTGCTCCTGGGCAAGCTGCTGTGGGTGCCCTGCTTTAGCAGAAGGGTTGGACTGGATGAGCTCCAGGGGTCCCTTCCAGCCCCCACTGTTCTGAGACCTCTGAGTAGGACTCAAAAGGCACAGGGGGGTACTCATGGATGGCTCTCCTATGAGATCAGTGGGGGGATGCAGAGGGGAGCCTGTCTGAGGCCTTTTGGGGAAGTGTTGGGGTGTGCTGATGGCTCCTGGCACCCCCTCCACCCCCCCTGCAAGGCTGAAGGACCCTCCTCCCCATGGGGTGCCTGGGCACGTGGCAGCAGCAGCAACTGTGATGGGAAAGGACAGGCAGTGAAAGGCTGTGATGGGCATCATAAATATCCATTAGAGCAGCTTTTAATCCATTCTGCTAACAAGAGGGACGCTGGGGAGCGAGGGACAGGAGCCTGGCAGGCTGCAGGCAGGCAGCAGGTGGCACGCAGGCAGCAGAGCACTCGGGCAGCCCACCACAGGCTCTCGCTGCCCAGGGAGGGGATGAGCCACGTCTGTGGAGCATGGAGCCAGGGGCAGTGCCAGGGGACCCTGCTGCCCTGCCACCTCCTCTGAGGAAAGAGCTGCAGCCCAGCACTCAGCCCTGGCACCAGCTGCATGAACCCTGCCGTGCCACTGGGGCACGCGGCGTGTGCCCAGACAAGGTGAGGCCACGGCCCAGATGCCACCAGTGCTGCTCCAACAAAGCACAAAGCAGGATCCTGCCTCCCCTCAGTGCTGGGCAGCAGAGTCACATCCCAGCCCCTGGGGGCCGGTGGATCACGGAGGAAAGGACCTGGCTCCTCCCCATCCTGCCCGGACAAAACCTCCGCTGGAGCCCCTCAAGGAAACTCTCTCTGCGCTTTGCCACTCGCGGGAGCAGAGCTTGCATCCAGCCTGCCCTGCTTCCCAGGGGCAGCAAATGCTTCCTGCAGCTGCTCTGGGCACTATCCTGCAGCTGCTCTGGGCACCAGCCTGGAGCTGCTGTGGGCACCATCCTGCAGCTGCTCTGGGCACCATCCTGGAGCTGCTGTGGGTACCATCCTGGAGCTGCTCTGGGCACTATCCTGCAGCTGCTCTGGGCACCATCCTGGGGCTGCTCTGGGCACCATCCTGCAGCTGCTCTGGGCACCATCCTGCAGCTGCTGTGGGCACCATCCTGGGGCTGCTCTGGGCACCATCCTGGGGCTGCTCTGGCACCATCCTGCAGCTGCTCTGGGCACCATCCTGGAGCTGCTGTGGGCACCAAGGGTATCTTCTTTCCTCACCCCTATTGATGAGTTTCTCTCCACTTTCTGTCCAGCACCTTCACCTCCCTCCCTGTCAGCTCTGTCACTCACTATTTACAGCTGCACAGCACAGAGCAGGTCACATCTGGTGTCCTTCCCCCTGTGTTCAGCACAGGATGAAGTGCCCCTGGCTTGCTGCTGCCTCTGCCACGCTGCTCTTTGCTGGAGCCAGAGCCCAGCTGCACGATGGCAGCTCCCTCCCCCGGGACGCTGAGGGCTTCCCACCGCAGACTTTTCCACAATGCACAGGTTTTTGAGGGTGGGGGGAGGGGGAGAGTGGTGGAAATTCCCTTCCCACCCCCTCTTCCCCTCCCCCTTTCCCACCCCAGAAACATCAAACTGTTGAGTTGGGTTTTTGCTGCTGCAGAATGATTAGAGAGGAAGCTGCTGGCTGGAATAGAAATGTAGATTTGAAGGGATATGATAATAGGAAAGCCCAAATGAAATGAAACCAAAGGATAATGTCAAATTGAAATGTTCAGCTCCCCTTGGAAGGGCTTCTTTGCCACGTTATTGAAACGGAATGGGAGAGCTGAAATCATTTGATGTGACACTTCCCCACCAAAAGGAAAAAACAAAGCCACCACACGACGAAACCCCCAACCCCACCAGCAGGAGGGAGGCGTTCCCAGGAGACACCCGGCCCTTAAAAGCTGCTCTGCTGGAAAAATGCTGCCAGCCACGGCTAAGACACAGCCAAGGAGCCAGCTTCTGCCTCTGCCCCTCTCAGGGACAGCTTCTGCCTCTGCCCCTCTCAGAGCCAGCTGCCTCCTCTGACATGGAGGGAAGATGCTGCCAACTGCCACAGCAGGTCGTGCCCTCAGCTCTGATCCTTTACCAACCCCTGCCCCAGCTCTGCACCCAGGGTGGGCAACAGCCTGACCCTGCTTCATCCCTGCCAGGGCCGCACCATCCTGACCCTGCTCCAGCCCTAACATTGTCACAATCTTGACCCTGCTCCATCCTTGCCAGAGCACCAGCCTGACCCTGCTCCAGCCCTGCCAGGGCACCAGCCTGACCCTGCTCCATCCTTGCCAGGGCACCAGCCTGACCCTGCTTCATCCCTGCCAGGGCCACACCATCCTGACCCTGCTCCAGCCCTAACATTGTCACAATCTTGACCCTGCTCCATCCTTGCCAGAGCACCAGCCTGACCCTGCTCCAGCCCTGCCAGGGCCACACCATCCTGACCCTGCTTCATCTCTGCAGGGCCACACAATCCTGACCCTGCTCCATCCTTGCCAGAGGCACCAGCCTAATCCTGATCCATCTCTGCCAGGGTCAGCATCTTCACCCTGATCCATCCTTGCCAGGGCCACCAACCTGACCCTGCTCCATCTCTGCCAGTGCCATGCCATCCTGACCCTGCTCCAGCCCTGCAAGGGCCATGCCAGCCAGGGACTGGCACTCCCTCTGGGTATGTCACTGCTCCTTGGTGCTGGCAGCGAGCACTGGTGGCAGTGGCACCACAGCTGACACAGGAGATGGAGCTCTGAGATTTCCCAGCTCAGCCCCTTGCCCACTTCTGTCTCTCAGCATGTCTGTGTTTTTTTCATGCCCCTCCTCTAGCCCGGCACAGCTGCCAAGCAGGGCTTGCTCTGAGACCCTGACCTGGCACTTTCTGGCTTGCCCAGTGTGGAGGTGAGTGGTGAGGGTGCAGTGATGGCCCAGACATGAGACCCACCCCTCTCTGCATGAGCTATGAGAAGCTGGCATCTTCCTGCAGAAAATGCTGCCCATGGGGTGTGCAGAGCCCCCAGCCAGGATCACTGCCCAGACCCTGCTCCCTGGACACTACCTGGAGACTTAGACTGGAGATGAGGAAGAAATTGTTGAGAGGGAGGGTGGGAGACTCTGGCACAGGTTGCCCAGGGAGGCTGTGGCTGCCTCCCTGGAGGTGTTCCAGGCCAGGCTGGATGAGGCCTTGAGCAGCCTGTGCTGGTGGGAGGTGTCCCTGCCCACGGCAGGGGGTTGGCACTGGGTGATCTCTGAGGCCATTCCAACCCAACCCATTCTGTGACTCGACGATAGCTCCAGCCCAGTCTGGAGCAGCAGGTATCAGCCCCCATCCTCCTGCTCTGGTCTGAGCCCCACTGGAAGGCTTCCCCAGGCTGGCAGGGGCAGGCAGGAGACCCAGCAGTGCCAGTGCAAGCTTGGGCAGCAAGGGCCCCAGCAGAGAGCTCAGCTTGACACCAAGGCATCTGCACAGCACAAGGGGCAGAGAATCAGCAGGGAGTGGTTTGGGTTGGGAGGGACCTTCATGACCATCCAGCTGCCCAGGGCAGGGACACTTCCCACTAGCCCAAGGCTGCTCGATGCAAGGTGGTGGATGCCCAGCAGACCCCTAGCAGCAGGCAGCTTTCTGGATGCATCCGGGGCCATAGCTGCCTCCCAGTTCGCTGCCTCCTCTGCAGGCTGCAGAGCCGAGCGGGGCCGGGGCCGGGGCCGGGGCTGCTGCTAATGAAGATTTCCTGCAGCGCTTGCTTAGCAGAAAATGATTGGTTACAGCCGAGCTCGTAATTAAAAAGAAGAGAGAGCCTGCACTAATGGGTATTTATTTGACTGTTACCTTGTCATGTATTTATCGATGCAGATAAATTCAAAATCATTAAATGCTTTACGGGGCCTGACAATTTACAGCCCCTGTCAAGGCTGCTCTGCGGCGCGGGAGCTGCACCGCTGCGCTGGCACCGCCGCGCTGGCACCGCCGCGGGCAGGGCACGGCCCCGGGCCGGGCACAGCTCCCGGCTGCCCTCGGCCTCGGCGCGGGGAGCCAGGGGGGGTTGCAGACGCCACCTGGGGCGTGCAGAGGCAGGGGGCCAGCAGCCCGCGGGGTGAAAACGGTGCCGAGATAAGGCTGGGTCGTGATCCCTGCTCCGGGATGTGCGGCGACAGCGGCAGGTCTGTGCCGGGGGCTGGCTGGGATGGACACCTCCTGCTCTGCGCTGGGCAGGTGGAGCTGGAGCCACAGCACCCCACAGCCCACAGCCCTCGCTCACAGCCCACAGCCTTGGTTCACAGCCCCCTGCCCTGCAACACAGCCCCCCAGCCTGCAACACAGCCCCCTGCCCTGCCCCACAGCCCCCCAGCCTGCAACATAGCCAGCCCCACAGCCCTGCCCCACAGCCTACATCCCTGCCTCACAGCCCACAGTCCTGCCTCACAGCCCCAGCACTGCCCACAGCCCCCAGCACTGCCCCACAGCCCCCAGCCCTGCCCCACAGCCCCCTGTGGATGGCAGCCCCAGGCAGAGGGGACTGGAGATGCTGTGGGGGCAAGGTGGGGCTGAAATGTGGGACAGGGTTTGGTGGCCACGGTGGGCTTGGGTTGGTGGTTGGGCTGGATGCTCTTAGGAGGCTTTTCTAACCCAAACAGTTCCACGATCCTGTGATTTTTTTCACCTCTATATGCAAGTGGAAACCTCAAGCCAAGCACCCAGGAGCTGCCTGGCACTGCTCAGAAACCAAATCATGGAATGATTTGGGTTGGAGAAGCCCTCTGAGAGCATCCAGTCCAGCATCAACCCAGCACCACCATGGCCACCAAACCCTGGCCCCAAGTGCCATGACCACAGGGTTCTGGAACACCTCCAGGGATGGGGACTCCACCACCTGCCTGGGCAGCCTGGGCCCGTGCCTGAGAACCCTTTGAATGAAAAAGATTTTCCTAGTGCCCAGCCTGAAGCTCCCCTGGGAGGAGAAGGACTGGACTGGGCACTCTGCTCAGTGCTGCTGCTCACTGCAGCAGGGCTTCTGGGGAGGACATCTTCATCTTGACCTCTGCAGGCTTTCTCCAGGGCTCCTCTCCCTAGTCTCAGGTGACAGGAGGAGAGGAAATGGCCTGAACTTGTGCCAGGGGAGGTGCAGGTTGGAGAGGAGGAAAAATGTCTTTGCTGCAAGAGTGGTCAGGGACTGGCACAGGCTGCCCAGGGAGGTGGTGGAGTCCCCATCCCTGCAGGTGTTCCTGGAACCTGTGGCCATGGCGCCTGGGGCCAGGGTTTGGTGGCCTTGGTGGTGCTGGGTTGAAGATTGGACTGGAAGATCCTGAAGAGCTTTTCCAACCCCATCTACTCTGTCATTCTATGGTGGGAAGTGGTCAGACACTGGCACAGAGATGAGCACAGCTGGGATGCTGCAGGCTGGCCCTAGGCACAGCTGGGACGATCCTCTGGCTGAGCACCCTGCCCTCAGCACCCTGAGCTCGCTGCCTGCAGGCTGTGCCCTGCCTGCCAGCTCCTGGCTGCGTGTTAACCGCAGGGTGAGAGCCCAGGGCAGCGTCCAGGGCAGCGTCCAGGGCAGCTGGGGTGCTGAGCCTGCAGCAGCCACCGGCGCTGGGGGGGAGGCAGTGCAGAGCCGCTGGGGGGGAGGCTGTGCAGAGCGCTGGGGGGGAGGCAGTGCAGAGCCGCGGGGGGGAGGCTGTGCAGAGCCGCTGGGGGGAGGCAGTGCAGAGCCGCTGGGGGGGAGGCTGTGCAGAGCCGCTGGGGGGAGGCAGTGCAGAGCCGCTGGGGGGGAGGCTGTGCAGAGTCGCTGGGGGGGAGGCAGTGCAGAGCCGCTGGGAGCAGGCTGCGTGCAGCTGGCCGCAGTCATTGTTCGGGAGAGAAAAGGCAAAGCCGGGGCTGTAAGTAGGTCACACGCGAGGCTGGAGCCGAGGCCACGGGCACAGACTATAAATACAAGAGGGAGAAGAGAGGGAAAAGGGGGGGTGGGGATGTCTGGGAACAGACAGTGAGACAGCACGGGGGGGCTGCAGACAGACAGACACACAGAGGCCCAGGTCCTGACCAGCTGTGCAGAGGTCTCTCTTCTGTGTTTCTCAGCAGCAGCAGCAGCCAAACTTTTCTCTCCACTGCTAAGCTCCCAGCGCAGGAGGTCTTGTCCTGACCCCATTGCCTGCCTGCTGGCTTCTCTGTGGGGAGGATTCTTGCAGCTCTGCAGCCCCTCACTGATCTCCCTGCTGGCTGCAGCTCAGCTCCATCCTCATGGCACCTGCAAGCCCTAACGTTTGACAGGGACACGGAGCTGCAGCAGGGCTGGGGGCAGAGAAGCAGCTCAGACGCCATGGTTATGGGGAGATGTAACCCTCTGCCCTGCAGGGGCAGCCCCTCTGCCCCTGTGTCACCCTGGAGAGCCCAGAGCCACCCAATGGGGGAGGGAGTGCAGAGTGGGGGCTTCCCTCCCTCCACATCCCAGGGTTGTCATGGAATCCCAGCACGGTGGGACTTGCAAGGGACCTCCAGGAATCACCCAGTCCAGCCCCCTGCTCCAGCAGGGCACCACAGCAGCTTGCCCAGGAGCACAATGCCCGGGGGGGGTTGGAAGCTCTCCAGAGAAGGAGACTCCACAACCCCTCTGGGCAGCCTGCTCCAGGCACCCTCACACCAAAGAAGTTTCTGCTCCCGTTTAGATGGAGCCTCCTAGGTTCCAGTTTGTGCCCTCTGCCCCTCTTCCTGTCCCTGGGCACCACTGAGCCCCAGCCTCTTGCCCCCCAGGGGTCCTTTAGCTCTTGCTGAGCATTGCTCAGATCCCCTCTGGGGCTGCTCTTCCCCAGGCTCTGAGCTGCAGGGCTCTCAGCCTTTGCTCCTCCCAGAGCTGCTCCAGGCCCCTCAGCAGCTTTGTAGCCTGCCCTGGACTCTCTCCAACAGTTCTCTGTCTCTTTTGAACTGGGGAGCCCAGATCTGGGCTCAGGACTCCAGATGTGGCCTCACCAGGGCAGAGGCTGAGTGGGTGACCAGGAATGGGCACACCTGGGGCAGCATCACCACAGGGGACCAGCACCAGCAAACATCCCACGGGTGGCAGGGACAGAGTCATGTCCCCAGCTGCCACCCCAAGCAGCACCTGATGCTCCAGCACATGGTCAAATCCTGCCTCCTCCACCTGGTGGGTCGTGAAATGCTGAACACAGTCAGCAAAAGCCTTCCTGGCCCCTGTGGTGATCAGCTGGTGCCCCCAGGCAGGAGGCACAATTAACCTTCTCCTGGCAAGAGTAATGCCCAGCGCTGGTATTGATCAGAACAGTGCCCAGCCCTTCCCTAGCCCCAGCCACAGGGCTGCAGTGGAGGAGGCACAGTGTGGGAACAGCGAGGCAGAAGGGAGGATGCAGCCTTTGCAACATCCCAGCAGCCATCTCCTGGTGCACCTGGAGGAGAGCTCAGAGACAGCCCCACAAGCTTCAGCCTCTTTCCACTCCCGTGCTGTGACTCCCCAGGCCTAGCCTAAATGAGAAGCTCCACAGTTCCCAACCTGTCACACACACACACACCACACACACACAAACTCATCCCATAGCTGGATGAGGTTCTCCTCCTCCTCTACTCTGCCCTCATCGGGAATACTGCATCCAGCTCTGGGCTCCCCAGTTCAGGAGGGACAGGGATCTGCTGGAGAGAGTCCAAGGGAGGGCTACAAGGAGGCTGAAGGGACTGCAGCACTGCCTGGGGAGGAGAGGCTGAGAGCCCTGGGGCTGTTCAGTCTGCAGAGGAGAAGGCTGAGAGGGATCTGATCAACGTCCATCAATATCTGAGGGCTGAGGGTCAGGAGGGTGGGCACAGGCTCTGCTCAGTTGTGCCCTGGAATAGGACCAGGAGCAATGGATGGAAGCTCCAGCACAGGAGGTTTCACATCAACATGAGGAAGAACTTCTTCACTGTGAAGGTCCCAGAGCCCTGGAGCAGGCTGCCCAGAGAGGTTGTGGAGTCTCCTTCTCTGGAGCCTTTGCAGCCCTGTCTGGATGTGTTCCTGTGTGAGCTGCCCTGGGTGACCCTGCTCTGGCAGGGGGCTTGGACTCAGTGATCTCCAGAGCTCCCCTCCAACTGCAGCAGTCTGTGATTCTGTGAACCATGGAATGGTTTCAGCTAGGAAAACCTTCTAAGAACTTCAAGCCCAACCTTCAACCTAAGACCACCCTGTCCCCAGCTGCTGTCACCACAGGGTTCTGGAACACCCCCAGGGATGGGGACTCCAGCACCTCCCTGGGCAGCCTGTGCCAATCCCTGACCACTCCTGCAGCAAAGACATTGTTCCTCATCTCCAACCTAACCTTCCCCTGGCACAACTTCAGTCCATTTCCTCTATCACCTGAGACTAGGGAGCAGAGCCCAACCCCCAGCTCACTGCAGCCTCCTCTCAGGGAGCTGTAGAGAGCAATGAGGTCTCCCCTCAGCCTCCTCTTCTCCAGACTGATCACCTCTCATCCTACCCCCACAGCCCCTTCTGCACAGTCCCTCCTCCCCTGCAGATACTGAAATGCAGCTCTGAGGTCTCCCTGGAGCCTTCTCTTCTCCAGGCTGAACAGCCCCAACTCTCCCAGCCTGACCCCATAGCAGAGGTTCTCCATCCCTCTGCTCATCTTTGTGGCCTCCTCTGGACCTTCTCTATCAGGTCCAGCTCCTTCAGCCCCAGGTTTTTCAGCCACTCCTCAGAGTGAGAAGCCAAGAAACTGGCAATTCAAGGTAAAGAGCAATGTTGCTGGCCTTGGTTGGGGGAAACCAGTCTGTGGCTCTTGGGAAGCCAAAGCATCTCCCCCATCTTCTGTGCTGACAGCTTTTGTTTGGGGCTTTTCATTCCTGAAAGGAGAGGGTTTGGCAGGGAAGGGGGAGTCTGATGGCAGCACAGGGAAACAGGAGGGAAAGAAGGAATTGATCCCAAAACTGATAGTGGAAAATAAGCAGGGGCTGAATAGGGTCATTTGTTTATTAGCATCTGGTTTTACCTGCCTCCTTTGCTCCTCCCTGCTGGGCAGCTCCCACGGCCTCCCACCTCACAGCTGGGGGGGGGCTCAGTGGGGCAGAGCCCAGGGGGCTGTCCCAGGTGCTCCCCCGATGGAGCTGGGGCTGGCACAGTGGCACCTCCCAGGGCTAACTCAGATGCCAGGGACCTCACCCTGCAGCAGCTGCCAGGCTGGCACCTGGGGGTGTCTGCCTTGTCCCTGGGCTAAAGGCCCACAGAGTACCACAGAGCTGGAGGGGACAGAGTGGGAGAGCTCTCTGCAGGACTGGGAGCAGGGATGCAGGCTGGGGGTGCACCGAGCACCCTCCCTGCACTCAGCACCCC
>CM026895.1:7997644-8083774 GCA_015227895.2 Colaptes auratus
CATTCTATTCTTTGGGTCTTCTTAGATGTGGCTGGGGGGGAAAGGTTGAACTGCTAAGGAGAAGAAAGGAGCAAGGAGCCAAGCCAGAGAGATGGTGGGATGGAGAGATGGAGAGCTGGAGCTGGAGAGATGGAGAGCTGGAGCTGGAGAGATGGAGAGATGGAGGTGGAGAGTGGAGAGATGGAGAGGTGGAGGTGGAGAGATGGAGAGGTGGAGAGATGGAGAACTGGAGAGATGGAGAGATGGAGGGATGCAGAGATGGAGAACCAGAGAGATAGAGAGATGGAGGGTGGAGGGATGGAAAACTGGAGGGATGGAGAGATGGAGAACCAGAGAGATAGAGGGCTGAGCTCATTCCCCTGCCTGCCCATCCCAGTGGGCCTCTCCAAGCCCAAGCAGAAGGGATCCCATGTCCTCACCACCATGGGGAGGGAGGAGCCAGGTGAGAGGCACAGTCCCGGTGCCCTGAGAGAGGGCAGGTGAGAAGCACAGCCCCGGTGCCCTGGGAGAGGGCAGGTGAGAGGCACAGCCCCGGTCCCCTGGGAGAGGGCAGGTGAGAGGCACAGCCCCGGTGCCTGGGAGAGGGCAGGTAGAGGCACAGCCCGGTGTCCTGGAGAGGCAGGTGAGAGGCACAGCCCCGGTCCCCTGGGAGAGGGCAGGTGAGAGGCACAGCCCCGGTGCCCTGGGAGAGGGCAGGTGAGAGGCACAGCCCCGGTCCCTGGGAGAGGGCAGGTGAGAGGCACAGCCCCGGTCCCCTGGGAGAGGGCAGGTGAGAGGCACAGCCCCGGTGTCCCTGGGAGAGGGCAGGTGAGAGGCACAGCCCGGTGCCTGGGAGAGGGCAGGTGAGAGGCACAGCCCCGTGTCCCCTGGGGAGGGGCAGGTGAGAGCAGGGAGCGATGCAATCAGTGGTGCTAATTGCCAGGGCAATGTGCAGCAGCACTCAGCTGGTTCTTCTGCACCACTGGGCACTCTCCCAATCAAATTGTCCACAGACAATTAGCTGAGCAGGAGAAACAGGAATTACATTTCTAATTATTCTGCTGGTGGAAGGCGTTTTGGAGCACTTGGAGGGCTGGAGGAGGGAGAGCTCTGCCTCCTCGCCGGGCTGCGGGAGCTGCCATCCCTGCTGCCGTTCCCAGAGGGTTAAGTGAGCCAGGAACGGGGACTGCAGCTGGGAAGCACAGACGGCTCCCTGGGAGGCTCTGGCCAGCGCTGATTGCTCACGGCCGCGTTATTTCTTTCTTTCCTTCAGCCTCCTGCACGACTGAGCAGAGCTCTCTGTGCCTCTCACACGGTGGCAGCGCAGACCAGCGGCCCCCTGGGCATTCCCCAGCCGGGGCAGAGGGCATCTCCCATCCATCGCTCACCCTGCCGAGGACCACCACCTGCCCGCTGCCAACAGCAGCGGTTCCGTGCGAGGAGGCAGTGGGGAAGGTGAGCAGGATCCGAGCCGCTGGCCCTGCACTTCCATCCTCGACTCCTCGGGGAGCCGCCGTCCTGCTGGATGGCAGCGAGAGAGGAGGGGGAGGAGGCACCGGGGCTGCTCTGCTCGTTACTAATGTTGCTGTTGACTCACACTGGTGGGTGTTGTGCCACTCGAGGGATTCTGATGCCGCAGCTCCTGGGGCTGCATCGTGAGGACAAAGGGAAGTCCTCCCTCCTCTGCTCCCTGAGCTGACAGGCAGCATCCATGGCATCCCTGCTGCCTGCAGGGTATGGCTGCTTCAGAGGGTGGTCTTGGACCACAGAATCACAGAATGGGTTGGGTTGGAAGGGACCTGGAAGCTCAGCCAGTGCCCACCCCTGCATGGGCAGGGACAACCTCCCACCAGCCCAGGTTGCTCAAGGCCTCATCCAGCCTGGCACGGGGACACCTCCAGGGAGGAGGCAGGCCCAGCCTCCCTGGGCAACCTTGCCAGTGTACCACAGAGGCCCTCACACGCTCTCCAAGATGGTGGTTGGCCTTCAGTTTGCATTCTCAGTTGTTCTCATGGTTGGTGGTTGCAGCACCCCCAAAAGGGCCATATCCTTCCCTGGAGTGCAACATCTGCATCTGTGTTGCTGGCAGCACCCTGCCCCGGTGCAGCAAAAGCTGGGGGCTGAGGGAAAAGAGTTTGGTACCCAGCAGTGCAGACAGTGAGAGGATCTGAGAGCAGCTTCCCTTTCTTCCATGTCTCAGCATAAGTTCATTGTCCAGCAGCTGATCACCACAGAGAGGAGGGTCCTGAGCAGCACCAAGGGCACTTGCTGAGAACCTTCCCTGCCTGCTTTGCCACATCCCCACAGCCTGTTGCAGGTTACTGGCCCAGAGCTCCCTGGCCTGCCAGGAGAGCAGGGCAGGCTGTGAGCATGGGACAGCTCAGAGGGACACACCACAGGGACCCTTCTCCCATCCCACTGGCACCTTGGGACGCAGCATCCTCATGGGTACAGAGGTCACAGAATGCATCTGGTTGGCAGAGCTCCCCAGGCTCATCCACTCCAACCTTTCACCCAGCACTGCAGGGTCAGCTCTAAACCATGTCCCTAACACCAGGTCCCACAGCTGCTTGAAGACCCCCCGGGAAGGTGACTCCAGCACTGCCCTGGGCAGCCTCTTCCAACGTCTGAGAACCTTCCAGTGCAGAAATAGAACTCCAGCCACTTTCCCTTGTGGTGTCCCAGAGCCACCAGCACCCCCTCCTGTCCAGCAGGAGAGCAGCAGGAGCAGTGAAGGAGGTCTTCTGCCTTGGACCTTGGGCAGAACCCACTGTCAGCTGAAGGATCAATCATCTGCAGGCAGAGCCAGCCTGCTCTCTCCTGTCTCACCACTGAGAGGTGTCCAGGGTGAGGACCTGGAGCAGCCTGCAGGAAAATGTTGGCAGCTAGACTTAGTGGTCAAGAAGATCTGGAATAGTTGGGTTGGAAGGGACCTTTAAGGTCATTTAGTCCAGATCCACACCACACCCCCCCTGCAGGGAAAACCTTCAGCTGGAGCAGGCTGCTCAGAGCTCCATCTCCTGCTGCTGTCACCCCTCTGAGCACAGCTGGGCCTGCAGCCACCCGGAGCTGGCCACAGCTGAGCAGCCTCAGCCTGTGGAAAAAGGAATCAAAGTCACCTCAGACAGGGGAAGCTACTAGCCTCTCCTTCCGTGCCTGCCCCTGAGCCCTGTGCAAAGGAAGGGAGAAAGGAGCAGAGAGTTGCTGTTGGACTTAACCAAAACTATGCAACCAATGTCTCCCTCTCCCTGTTTCCCCTCTCCCTCTTTCCCTCCCTCTTTCCCTTCTCCCTGTTTCCCCCCCCTTTCTGTTTCCCCCTTTCTCTATCTCCTCCTCTCTGTTTCCTCCTAATTTCCCTCTCCCTGTTCCCCCTGTCCCCATTCCCCCTCTCCCTGTTTCCGTTCTCCCTGTTCCACTCTCCCTTTCTCACTCTCCTTGTTCCACTCTCCCTATTTCCCTCTCCCTGTTCTCCCTCTCCCTGTTCTCCCTCTCCCTGTTCTCCCTCCCCCTGTCTCCTTCTCCCTGTTTCCCTCTCCCTGTTTCCTTTCTCCCTGTTCCCCTCTCCGTTTCCCTCTCCCTATTCCCCCTCTCCCTATTCCCCCTCTCCCTGTCTCCCTCTCCCTGTTCCCCCTCTCCCTGTTCCCCCTCTGTCTCCCTCTCCCTGTTCCCCCTCTCCCTCTCCCTCTCCCTCTCCCTGTTCCCCTCTCCCTGTTTCCCCTCTCCCTGTTTCCCCTCTTTCTGTTTTCTCCTTTCTCCATCTCCTCCTCTCTGTTTCCTCCTCATTTCCCCCTCCCTGTTCCCCTCTCCCTGTTCCCCTCTCCCTGTTTCTCTCTCCCTGTCCCCTCTCCTGTCTCCTCTCCCTGTCTCCCTCTCCCTGTTCCCCCTCCTGTTTCCCCTCTCCCTGTTTCCCCTCTTTCTGTTTTCTTTTTTCTCCTTTTCTCCATCCTCCTCTCTGTTTCCTCCTCATTTCCCCCTCCCTGTTCCCCCTCTCCCTGTCTCCCTTCCCTGTTCCCCTCTCTCCGCCTTCCCCCTCTCTCAGTTCCCCCTTCCTCGCTTACCTCTCCCTGTTCCCTCTCGTTTCCTCTCTCTTGCAAAGGGACTAATTTTATATTGCTGTCTTTCATCTGCCTCTGTCTTTCCCACTCCTGACAAAAAAGAGATTTTCACAGATTTTGCTGGTGCTCACCAGCTCTAAAAGCTTTCATCTCCCCCCGACGCTGAGTGCATGTCATCTGCTCGCTCCAAATTACAGCAGAGGCCTTCACACTCAATCGCAGCATTTTCTGCCTAATTTCCCAGGCAGCAGCAGGATTAAGCTGCGGGCTCCAGGCTTCGGCTGCCGCGCTCCGCGGAGCCACCCGCGCCCGGCCCCTGGCGCTGGCCCCGGGGAACCGGCAGCTCCCCTCCTGGAACGGGCAGCTTCCCTCCTGCCACCGGCAGCTTCCCTCCTGGAACGGGCAGCTCCCCTCCTGGAACGGGCAGCTCCCCTCCTGGAACGGGCAGCTCCCCTCCTGCCACCGGCAGCTCCCCTCCTGGAACGGGCAGCTCCCCTCCTGCCACCGGCAGCTCCCCTCCTGGAACGGGCAGCTCCCCTCCTGGAACGGGCAGCTCCCCTCCTGCCACCGGCAGTTCCCCTCCTGGAACGGGCAGCTCCCCTCCTGGAACGGGCAGCTCCCCTCCCTGGACAGGCAGCTCCCCTCCTGCACCGGCAGCTCCCCTCCTGCTACCGGGCAGCTCCCCTCTGCCACGGCAGCTCCCCTCCTGGAACGGGCAGCTCCCCTCCTGCTACCGGCAGCTCCCCTCCTGGAACGGGCAGCTCCCCTCCTGGAACGGGCAGCTCCCCTCCTGGATCGGGCAGCTCCCCTCCTTCCACGGCAGCTCCCTCCGGAACGGGCAGCTCCCCTCCAGGAACGGGCAGCTCCCCTCCGGAACGGGCAGCTCCCCTCCTGGAACGGGCAGCTCCCTCCTGGAACGGGCAGCTCCCTCACAGGAACGGGCAGCTCCCCTCCTGGAACGGGCAGCTCCCCTCCTGCCACCGGCAGCTCCCCTCCTGGAACGGGCAGCTCCCTCCCAGGAACGGGCAGCTCCCCTCCTGGAACGGGCAGCTCCCCTCCTGGAACGGGCAGCTCCCCTCCTGCCACCGGCAGCTCCCCTCCTGGAACGGGCAGCTCCCCTCCAGGAACGGGCAGCTCCCCTCCTGGAACGGGCAGCTTCCCTCCTGGAACGGGCAGCTCCCCTCCAGGAACGGGCAGCTCCCCTCCTGGAACGGGCAGCTCCCCTCCTGGATCGGGCAGCTCCCCTCCTGGATCGGGCAGCTCCCCTCCTGGAACGGGCAGCTCCCCTCCTGGAACGGGCAGCTCCCCTCCAGGAACGGGCAGCTCCCCTCCTGGAACGGGCAGCTCCCCTCCTGGAACGGGCAGCTCCCCTCCTGGATCGGGCAGCTCCCCTCCTGGATCGGGCAGCTCCCCTCCTGGAACGGGCAGCTCCCCTCCTGCCACCGGCAGCTCCTCTCCTCCTGCCTTCCCCACGACCTGGAAAAGCAACACCTCCAGAAGGCAATTCCTGGCCCCCTCACCAAAGGGGGGGACCTGAGAAGGAGCTCTGCTGGTGCCCAGAGCCCTGGGGTCTGCAAGTCCCAATGAGGGGCAAGAGCAGCTCTGAGCACTGCAGGGTCAGAGCCCTCCAAATGCAGCCTGGGAGAGGCTGGGGCAAGTCCAGGAGGCAGCAGCAGCTTCTCAGTGCCTGCCCAGGCTGACTGCAGAAGAGCAGAGAGAGGGAGCAGCAGGTGAGGGGGGAGCTCCCTGTAGGGTTTTCATGGAGCACAGCTGGATCAGCAGGTCCTGGGTGGGAGCTAAGTGCCACCCTGCCCTCACCACAGAGTCCCCTCCCTGCCTCTCTGCCGTGCAAGGATGGGATGGGATGGGATGGGATGGGATGGGATGGAATGGGGGATAGAATAGAATAGAATAGAATAGAATGAATAGAATAGAATAGAATAGAATGATAGAATAGAATAGAATATAATAGAATAGAATAGATAGAACCAGGCTGGAAAAGACCTTTGAGATCATCAAGTCCAGCCCCACTCACTCAACACCATCTAATCAACTAAACCATGGCACCAAGTGCCTCATCCAGTCTCCTCTTAAACACTTCAGTGATGGTGACTCCACCACCTCCCTGGGCAGCACATTCCAATGGGCAATCATGCATCAGAAGGGGCACAGGCTGCAGACAGGGTGGGCTGGGCAAGAAGAGACCTGTACAGGACAGGTCCCCAGGTCCCACCAGCTCCTTCCCACTCCTTGCAGGCATCTCCCACTGCATGAAGCTGCCAGGCTAGCCCCTGACCTCTCTGCCTCCAGCATTCCCTGTGGCACCAAGCAGCACCTCCCCAGAGCAGGCAGGGACCTGTGAGGCTGCATCTTGAGTGCTAGCTTCAGTCTGGGGCCACTCACTCCAAGAAGGACATTGAAGAGCTGGAGCAAGTCCAGAGAGGGGCAGTAAAGCTGGGGAAGGGTCTGCAGAACAGGGCTGGGGAGGAGCAGCTGAGGGATCTGGGGGTGCTCAGGCTGGGGAAGAGGAGGCTGAGGAGAGACCTCCTTGCTCTCTATAGCTCCCTGAGAGGAGGCTGCAGCCAGGTAAGGGTTGGGCTCCTCTCAGAACCAACAAGTGACAGGACAAGAGGAATCAGCCTCTGGGTTGCACCAGGGGGGGCTTAGGTTGGACACGAGGAACATTCTTCTCTGAGAGTGCCATCAAGGCCTGCCCAGGCTGCCCGGGGCAGTGGGGCAGTCCCCATCCCTGGAGGGGTTTCAAAGCCCTGGAGCTGTGGTGCTGAGGGCCATGGCATAGTGGTGCCCTGGCAGTGCCGGGTTAGCAGCTGGCCAAACCCAGCTTTCCCAACCTAAAGGAGTCTGCGATGAATGAGGCTGCAAGGGAAGGGCGCACGGTGCTGGGGTGAGGGCAGCCCCAGGGCTCCTCTGCCAGCGTGACTGGGGCGGGGTGGGAGGGGAGGCAGCAGCTCCTCCCTCAGCTGCCTGGCAGGCAGAGCTGAGCCGGAGTGAGGAGCAGACAGCACGATTAGCTCTGCTCAAAAAGGTCAAAACACTTATCAGACACGAGCAGCACGGCTAAAAATACACCAGCACCTCCCCGGCAATGCTCTCCCGGGGAAGTGAAGCCCTGGCTGCTGGCGAGGGGCTGGGGCGGGCTGCTGCAGCACGCCTGGATGGGTGCCTGGATCAGCGCGGGGGGGCGCCCCCTCTGCCATCCCTCCGTGTGACTAGGGGAGGGCAGAGTGACACCACCAGCGTCACTCAGCATGCTCCCAAGGTGAAGTGGGTGGGTGGGCCGAGGCAGGAGGGGGCTGGAGCTGCAGCCTGGAAAGCCAGGCTGAAAGCCAGGCTGTGGAGGAGGGGAGGGGGAAACAACAGCAGAGCTGAGGCAGCAGGGACCAAAGGGGCAGAGGGGGGAAACAAGGAGGCAACAAGGGAGGTTGTGGAGGGCTGCCCAGAGAGGTGGTGGAGTCACCATCCCTGGAGGTGTTCAAACAATGAGCAGATGTGGCACCTGGGGACATGGTCTGGTGGGGATGGGTAGGAGGTTGGGTTTGATGAGCTCAGAGGACTTCCCCAGCCTTAGTGATTCCATAGCAAAGAGAAAGAAAAAAAAGAGAAAGGTGTCCCAGGTGCCAGAGGTGTGGAGCTGGAGGCACAGATGACAGAATCACAGACTGGTGAGGTTGGGAGAACCCCTTGAGATCAGCAAGTGCAAGAGCCTAGCAAAGAGCTGGTGCCATCAGCACACCTCAGCCACTGCTCACTGCTCTGAAGCACCCTGAAGCTTTTTCTCTTGACTTCCTGATCACACCCAGGCAGGCAGCACTGTCCCATGGCCACGGGTCTGGGAGGAAGCACAGCACACAGCACACACTGCCTGGGCACCAGCACTTGTGCAGCCAGCAGCGCTGCAGAGTATCCCAACACCTCCTGGGGACAAAGCTCCTGGAGAAGAGGTCACATCCACCACTGGGACCTCCTCACCAGCCCTGGTGAGACCTCACCTGGAACAGTGCATCCAGTGCTGGGCTCCCCAGTTCAGGAGGGACAGGGATCTGCTGGAGAGAGTCCAAGGGAGGGCTACAAGGATGCTGAAGGGACTGCAGCACTGCCTGGAGAGGAGAGGCTGAGAGCCCTGGGGCTGTTTAGTCTGCAGAGGAGAAGACTGAGAAGGATCTGATCAACGTCCATCAATATCTGAGGAGGGAGGGAGGGGACAGGCTCTGCTCAGTTGTGCCCTGGGATGGATGGAAGCTCCAGCACAGGAGGTTCCACCTCAACATGAGAAGGAACTTCTTCAACTGTGAGGGGTCCCAGAGGCCTGGAGCAGGCTGCCCAGAGAGGTTGTGGAGTCTCCTTCTCTGGAGCCTTTCCAGCCCTGCCTGGATGTGTTCCTGTGTGACCTGTGCTGGACTCTGTGCTCCTGCCCTGGCAGGGGGGTGGTCTGGAAGATCTCCAGAGATCCTTTGCAACCCCTTACATCCTGTCAGCCTGTGATACAGGCACCATCTACCCCAAGCCTCTCAGGTGTTTTGATGGTTTCCATCATGGTGCAGCAAAGAAATTGACTGAGAATCACAGAATCACAGAATGGGTTGGGTTGGAAGGGACACCAAAGCTCATCCAGTGCCATCCCCCTGCCATGGGCAGGGACACCTCCCACCAGCCCAGGCTGCTCAAGGCCTCATCCAGCCTGGCCTTCAACACCTCCAGGGAGGGGACAGCCACAGCCTCCCTGGGCAGCCTGTGCCAGTGCCTCCCCACCCTCACTCTCAACAATTTCTTCCTCATCTCCAGTCTCAATCTCCCCTCTCCCAGCTCAAAGCCATTGTCCCTCATCCTGGCACTCCCAGCCCTTGTCCAAAGTCCCTCCCCAGCTCTCCTGGAGCCCTTCAGGTACTGGAAGGCTGCTCTAAGGTCCAGCCTGGTCTTAAACATTTCCAGGGATGAGGTCCACAGCTTCTCTGGGCAACCTGTTCCAGTGTCTCCCCACACTCATAGTCCAGAACTCCTTCCTCATGCCCAGTCTAAGCCTCCCCTGCTCCAGTTTCAGACCACTGTGGTGGGAAGCAAACTCTCAGCAGTGCTGCAAGCCTTGATCCTGTTTTATTCCTGAGTTAGGAGCAGGCTGGTTCCCATCTCTGGGGTTCCTCTTTGAGCACAGCTCTCTGTCCACCTCAGCTCTTCCCTCAGCCCAGCACTGCAGCCTGGGAAGGGCCTCAGAAACCAATGGCTCCTCTGGGACCCTTGAGCAGCTTGGCCTCCCAGTCCCAACACAGAGGGTGGGCAACCTGCTCCCCCCCCCGGCAAACTTCAGCTGTGCCTCTTGGATGTCATAACCACAGCTTTATGTCTGGCAGAGGCTGAGAAGAGGCAATGAAGGCTGTGGGCAGAGGTGGCTCGGGGCCAGGACACTGCTCCCTGGCTCCTGTGGGCACAGGGAGCCCAGCCCAAAGTCCACCACCATTAGTTCCCACGCTGGAGATGTCTTGGTTTGGGCTGGATTGGTCCCAGGCCAAATTGCTGCATTCCTGTGTGGGACACCAGGGATGGGGACCCAGCTGGGATGTGAGCAGCTTCCCCACATGAACAGGAAAGCTGCCCCAGCACAGCCTGTGGTGAGAGTGAGGAGAAATGCCAGTGCCAATTTGCAGCAGGGCTCCTGAAGGCTGTCACTGCCGATCTCTGTCACCACACAGCCCTGAAGAACCTCACCTGGGTGCTGCTGGGTCAGCTCCTGGCCTCCTCATCTCATTAGGAGCTGTTAGCATCATGATTGCTGCCTTCACTCCTGCCCTGCACCAGCCAGGGGCTGGAGGAGATGAGCTGCATGCTGCAGAGCCTTGAGCCATCTCAGATCTCCTGGGGGAGCTCAGGTTAGGCCAGGACCAGCCCCCCAACAGGTTTTGGATGGTCTGAGGGAAATGGGATCAGCTGTCCCACCGAGGGCAGCACTCATCCTGCTCTGCTTCCCCCTGGCACGTGGTGCATCGGCTCCTGTGGTGCACAGCCTGGGTTGGCTCTGGGGGTCACCTGTGTCTCATAGAACCATAGAATGGACAGAAGAGACCTCTGAGCTCATCCAGCCCAGCCACTCACCTGAGCTCACATCACCACTGCTGCTGGGCCACTGCCAAAACCCACCCCTCAGCACCACATCCACGCAGCTTTAAACCCCCCAGGGCTGGTGACTGCACCACCACCCTGGGCAGCCTGGGACAGTGCCTGAGAACCCTGGCTGGGAAGAAATTGTTCCTAATACTCAATCTGAACCTCCTCTGACACACCCAGAGGCTGTTTCCTCTTGTCCTGTCACTCATTGTGTGTGAGAAGAGCCCAACCCCCAGCTCACTGCAGCCTCCTCTCAGGGAGCTGTAGAGAGCAATGAGGTCTCCCTCAGCCTCCTCTTCCCCAGGCTGAACACCCCCAGCTCCCTCAGCTGCTCCTCCCCAGCCCTGTTCCCCAGACCCTTCCCCAGCTTGGTTGCCCTTCTCTGGACCAGCTCCAGCCTCTCAATGTCCTTGCTGGAGTGAGAGGCCCAGAACTGACCCCAGCACTCAAGGGGTGGCCTCAGCAGTGCTGAGCAGAGTGAGACAATCGCCTCCCTGCTCCTGCTGGCCACAGCATCGCTGGTCCAGCCCAGGATCCCACTGGCCTTCCTGCCCCCTGGACACACACTGGCTCATGATCAGGTGGCCATCAATCAATACCCCAAGGTCCTTCTCCACCAAGCAGCTCTCCAGCCCCAAGCCTGTGAGGCTGCACGGGGTGGCTGTGGCCCCGGGGCAGCACACAGCCTGGCTCCAGCTTCCACTGCCGCGGGCTGCCCCCTGGCCCTGCCACCGTCCAGCTGGGGGGCTGTGGCTGGGAAGGGGGCACCACTGCTCCCTGCTCCATCAAATGTGGGAGTCCACATCCCTGGAGGTGTTTGGGAAGAGACTGGATGAGGCACTTGGTGCCATGCTTTAGTTGATTAGATGGTGTTGGGTGATAGGTTGCACTTGATGATCTCAAAGGTCTCTTCCAACCTGGTTAATTCTATTCTATCTATTCTGTTCTGTTCTGTTGTCTGTTCTGTTCTGTTCTGTTGTCTGTTCTTTCTATCTTCCAGAGCTGCAGGGCCTGAGAGGCCCAGGAGAGCTGGAAAGGGACTTTTGGCAAGGGCTGGAAGTGCCGGGACAAGGCACAAAGGCTTTGAGCTGGGAGAGGGGAGATTGAGACTGGAGATGAGGAAGAAATTGTTGAGAGTGAGGGTGGGGAGAGCCTGGCACAGGTTGCCCAGGGAGGCTGTGGCTGCCTCCTCCCTGGAGGTACTCAAGGCCAGGCTGGATGAGGCCTTGAGCAACCTGGGCTGGTGGGAGGTGTCCCTGCCCATGGCAGGGGTTGGCACTGGGTGATCTTTAAGGTCCCTTCCAACCCAACCCATTCTGTGACTGACTCTGTGAAAGGCACTGTCCAGGGACCAGAGGCCAGCCACCAGGTTGTGCCCAGGGACTGGTTCTTGCACCTTTTTGCCCTAAAATGGGTCCTGTTCCCTCCTAGCCCCCCCCCTCCCCCCCACACACACTCTCTGTGCCCTGCTGATGCAGGGGACACAAGGACCCCAGCACACTGTCCCTCTGCTTGTCCCCCAGGGACAAAGGCAGGGGCAGGCAGAGGCACTCACAGCTTCACCTCCACTTCTCCCTGACTTCTGGAGAGGGCTTTTAATTTCCTTTCAGGGCCAGAGCAGCAGACACTCGGTGATGTCAGATCCCTCAGAGCAAAGCCAGGGGATCCCCAGCCCCAGCTTGAGCGACAGCTCAGTACCTGCGGGTCAGAGACCTCCCTGCTGCTGCTGACAGCTCTGCTAAAAGCTCTTTGTTCCTCAGCCCCCAAGGCCTCACTAAGTGGTGAACGGCACAGAGAGCATCTGTGGAGCCCACGAGGAAGCTGTCTGGGTGGAGAGATGCTGCCTGGGCTGCTTTCTCTGCTCCTCTGGGCAGGGATGAGCTGCAGGCAGCATTGTGGCTGGGTGGGAGGGGAAATTTGTCCACCTTAGGTCGGGAGGGCTGGGGACCTATCCCATGGGGTGTGATGCTTTGCAGAGTGTTTGGGATGGAAGGGACCTCAAGCTCATCCAGTGCCAACCCCCTGCCATGGGCAGGGTCAGCTCCCACCAGCACAGGTTGCTCAAGGCCTCCTCCAGCCTGGCCTTCAGCACCTCCAGGGAAGAGACATCCACAGCCTCCCTGGGCAGCCTGTGCCAGAGTCTCCCCAGCCTCACTCTCAACTTCTTCCCCATCTCCACTCTCAGTCTCCCCTCTCCCAGCTCAAAGCCATTGTCCCTCATCCTGGCACTCCCAGCCTTTGTCCAGGTCCCTCCCCCAGCTCTCCTGGAGCCCCTTCAGGTACTGGAAGGCTGCTCTGAGGTCTCCCTGGAGCCTTCTCTTCTCCAGGCTGCACAGCCCCAACTCTCCCAGCCAGTCCCCACAGGAGAGGTTCTCAGCCCTCTGATCATCTTTGTGTCCTCCTCTGGACCTCCTCCAGCAGTTCCAGATGTGTGTGCAGAGGGCACAGCACTGTCACTGCAGCCAGCCCCTGCCACTTCCCACCTCACCTCAGCTCCCCTCCCCCCCTTCACCTCTACATTGCCTCCCTGCCCAGGGCATGGCCCAAACCTGTTGATTCCAGCCCCAAGCCTCCCCAAATCTCTCTCCATGCCCACCCCCGGTGGGGGAAGAGCCAGGGGAGAGCTGCTGCGCTGAGGCAGGGCAGGGCCGCTCCGGTGGGAGCCTACACCTTTAAATCAGGGAGAAAAAGGAGAGAAGGGAGGGGGGGGGGGGGGTGTGAAAGAAAAGAATAAACTAAATCCTTCGCCTAGAGGGCAGTGGAAACAATTTGACTTAAAAAGAGAGGAGACAGGGAGAGGGAAGTGAGCGTTAACAACTCCTGATCCAGTCCCTGGCATTCATTAATGTTTCATGGCGCTTTCAATTATTGCCTCCTCTGCCACCGCCGTCATCTGTCTCCTCAAATCGACGCAGTAATAACCACTCGAGCAGAAATCCACTCTGCTGCTCCCCTCCCAGCCCTCCACCCCTCCCCTCCCAGCCCAGCTCCTCAGCTGCCGCCTGGCGCCCGCTCCCCCCCCGGCCTGCCCCTGCGCCGCCCCTCCGTGCCGGGGGAGGGGATGGGGCAGAGCCTCTCGGGGCACAGGGGAGTTCTAGCCGCGGACCCCACCCCGCGCCAGGGGCTGCAGGGGGGATCCGACACCACGAGCTGGGTGACAGCCACACAGCCTGTGTGTGCCCCGTGGCACCTGCTCTGTGGCGCTCACTGCTTGGCACTCACCACACACACTCATGCCATGGTGCCCACCCCACAGCACACACCCCACGGCACACACCCCACAACACCCAACCCATGGCACCCACCCCACGGCACCCACCCCACAACACCCACCCCACGGCACCCACCCCACAGCACCCAACCCATAGCACCCACCCCACAACACCCACCCCAGCACCCACCCCACAGCACCCAACCCATAGCACCCCACCCCACAACACCCACCCCACGGCACACACCCCACAGCACCCAACCCATAGCACCCACCCCACAACACCCACCCCATGGCACTCACATGGTGACACTCACCCCTTGGCACCTACCCCGTGGCACCCACTCCATGGCACTCACTGCTTGGCACTCACCACACAGCACTCATGCCATGGCGCCCAGCCCACAGCACCCACCCCACGGCACACACCCCACAACACCCACCCCATAGCACCCACCCCACAGCACCCACTCCACAGCACCCACCCCATGGCACCCATCTTAGGTGCAGGGCACACCACACCCATCAGATTGCAGGCCCCAAGTTCCTGGTCAGGAGACAGCCAAGGACATGCAGGCACCATGAGTACCACACACCCCAGCACACCCAGTACACCCCCAGCACACCCCAGTACACACCCAGTACACCCAGCACACCCCAGCACACCCCAGTACACACCCAGTACACCCCAGTAACCCCCTGCACACCCAGTACACACCCAGTACACCCCAGCACACCCAGTACACCCAGTACACCCCCAGCACACCCCAATACACACCCAAAACACCCAGCACACCCAGTACACACCCAGTACACGCCCAATGCACACCCAATACACACCCAATGCACACAGCACACCCCAGTACCCCCAGCACACCCCCAGTTCCCTACACCCAGAGCTTTTGGGCCCTGCCTGTCCTCATCTGCCTGCTGCATGCGCAGCCCTGGGCTCATCCCCAGCAGATGCGGCTCACATCCTTCCCTCCCCTGCAAACTATTCCAGCCTGAACGCTTCCAGGCCACGGGAGAGCCCCCAAGGCCAGCAGGGGCCCCCCAGGCGTCCTCCAGCCGTGGCCTGGGAGCCCCCGGGTGCCCCTGTGCGCCAGGGGCAGGGGAGGAAGGCTGCTGGAGGAGATCGGCGGAGGCTGCGACGCCGGAGCAGTCCCTGCGTGTTCCCTGCAGATGTCTTGGCTCAGCCCCGGGAGGTCTGCAGAGGGCTGGGGCTGGGTGAGGAGCAGCTGGAGCTGGCTGTGGGTTGCGTGTCAGCCCCAGCCGTGAAACCACCGAGCTCAGCTCAGCCCCTCAGCGCCTGCAGAGGCTCAGATCAACCAGCAGCAGGGCTGCTGGCCTTGCCCGCGCTCCAGGGACCTGCCGCTGCCCTTGCCTGGGCTTCAGGAGCCTCACAGTGTCCCTGGGAGGGGAAGCGGCCCAAGCCTTCAGCTCAGGGCAAGGATCTGTGAAGGACCAACCAAGTGGGATCCTAGCACCCCACCCAGCGCCTGCAGCATGTCTGGATGCATGGCTGCTGCCTCGGGGGGAAGGAACATCCTGTGCCCCTGTGATCCTGTGCCCTTGTGCCCCTGTGACCCTGTGCCACTGTGATCCTGTGCCACTGTGCCCCTCTGACCCTGTGCCACTGTGCCCCTGTGCCCCTCTGACCCTGTGTCCCTGTGATCCTGTGCCCCTGTGCTGCTGTGCAGGGGCCATGGCTGCCCCTGCCGGTGGTAATCCACTCCAGGTTCCCCAGCCCGGACGCCAGGTCTGATGGCTCCAGCTGGGGAGGACAAAAGGCTTTTGCTTGGCTGGAGCCAGGACCCCCAGCCCCAGCCCTGCAGTCAGCTCAGCAGGGTTGGGCTCTGCACTTTCGGACCTTTGTGAATTGCTCATAATGGAAACAGTGTGGACAGATCAGAATCATAGAATCACAGAAGGGCTGGAAGGGACCTCAGAGACCATCCAGTTCCAAGCCCCCTGCCATGGCCAGGGACACCTGACACTGCAGCAGGCTGCTCACAGCCACAGCCAGCCTGGCTGCAAACACCTCCAGGCAGGAGGCTGCCACCACCTCCCTGGGCAGCCTGTGCCAGTCTCTCACCACCCTTATGAGGAACAATTCTTCCTGACATCTCCCATTTCTAGTTTTGCTCCATCCCCCCCAGTCCTATCACTCCCGACACCCTCAAAAGTCCCTCCAGCTTTCTTGGAGCCCCCTTCAGATACTGGAAGGCCACAATGAGGTTCCTTGGAGCCTTCTCCTCTCAGACTGACACAACCCAACTCCTCAGTCTGTCTCCATAGCAGAGCAGCCCAGCCCTGCTGCTAATCCTCATGGCCATTCTCTGGACACACTTCCAGCACCTCCAGATCCTTCCTGGAAGGAGGCTCCAGAACTGGCCACAGTGCTCCAGGTGGGGTCACAGGAGAGTGGAGCAGAGGGGGAGAATCCCCTCCCTGGCCCTGCTGGCCACACTTCTCGTGCTGCAGCCCAGAACTGCCAGTGGGACATTCCCTGTTCAATTGTCCTCCCTGGGCTGGGGTTTATTGCTGCCAGCTGCATCCCCCCTGTCCTGTTGGCCCCCTGAGCCAGCTGGAGGTGTCCCTGCTCGCTGCAGGGGCTGCACAAGATGACCTTTGAAGGTCCTTCCCAACCCAGTGCACTCTCTGCTATAACCATAAAGCTCTTCTGGCTCCTGGGGTCCTCCCCAGCTCTGGCACCCAAGTGCAAGGGATGGAAACTCCAGCACAGGAGGTTCCACCTCAACCTGAGGAGGAACTTCTGCACTGTGAGGGTGACAGAGCACTGGAGGGGGCTGCCCAGAGAGGTTGTGGAGTCTCCTTCTCCCTCGGACCCGTCTGGATGTGTTCCTGTGTGACCTGTGCTGGATTCTATGCTCCTGCTCTGGCAGGGGGCTTGGACGTGAAGATCTCCAGAGGTCCCTTCCAAGCCCTACCATTATGTGAACCTGTGATCCTATGCTCTCCAAGAGGAAGAGGATGCTTGGAGATGTCCCCAAGGCCACTTGAGAGCCTTGGTGGCAGATAGGCAGCTGGAGGTTGGTCACTGTGAGGACAGACCTGCACCCCACAGCTTGCCTTTACCATCTCAGTGGCCAGGCTCCACGGCATGGCAGAGCTGGCTTCTGGAGCCAGGCTGGAGCCATTCCTCCTCAGGACAGGCCTGCAAAGGCAGCTCCTGGCCCTCTCCCAGCTCTCCTGCCACTAGCGCTCCCAGTTGCTCCCAGTCGCTCCAGCTCTGCTGCAGGCAGGCTGGGAGCACAGAGCCCCAGCAAACCCTGGCTGCTCCTCCCTTCCTCCCCCCTGCCCCGCTCTGACGGTTTCCTTTGAATCTCACGTCTGCCTTTCCTGGAACTCTCCTGGCTGGAGCAGGCTGGAAGGAGGCGAGCAGGGGCTTGGCCCCGGGCCGGGGCTGGACGCAGTGCAAGGTGCTGGGATGCTCGGGAGTGCCCCAGCAGGAGCCTTGCTCTCTCTTTCCTTTCTCTCGCTCTTCTGAAGCTCTTCAGAGCCGCTCTGATGGCAGCCAGATGTGCCCCAGATGTTTCTGTTTAGCAGAGTGCTGGCTGGCCTCCTGTGCACCCCTGAAGGATGTGTCTGTGCCTGGGTGACGTCCTCGCAGCCCTGCTCAGCACCCAGCATCCCACGCACGGCACCCGGCTGCTGCCTGCAGAGGCACAGACAGCTCTGCCTGCGAAGGCACTTGGAAGGCTCTCCCACTCAACCCCCTGCAGCCAGCAGGGACAGCTGCAACCAGACCAGGTTGCTCACAGCCCCAACCAACCTGACCTGGGAGATGGAGCAGCTCCCACCTCTCAGGGCAACACGGGACAGGCTCTCAGCACCCTGTGTCAAAACATTTCTCCCTCCTCTCCAGTCTGAGTCTGCCTCTTTGAGTTCAAACCATCCCCCCTTGGCCTGTCACAGCAGGACCTGCTCAAAACTCTGTCCCCAGCTTTCTGCTCAGCCCTTTCAGCACTGAAAGGCCACCAGAAGGTCTCCCTGGAGCCTTCTCTCCCCCAGGCTGAGCAGCCCCGACTCTCCCAGCCTGGCCTCTCAGCAGAGAAGGGGCAGCCTGTGCCTCAGGCTCAGCAGAGCCAGGCTGGGAGCACTGAGATGGGCTCCTGGCAGCCCTCCCAGCATTGCTGTGGCCTCCTCTGGCCCCCCTCCACCAGGTCCCTGTCTGGGCTGTGCTGAGGACCCCAGAGCTGCCCCAGCACTGCAGGGGGAGTCTCAGCAGAGCACAGCAGAGGAGCAGAATCCTCTCCCTACCCCTGCTGCCCACAGCCTGGCTGGGACATGCAGTGGCACAGGGACCCTGCAGCACTTGTGCAGCTCTCTGCAGATGGCACAGGCAGCGTTCAGGTGCACAGAATGCATCCCCACACTCCTGGCTCTGCCCTCCAGGCTCCCTCTGAGTCACTGCATGGTGCAGTTCTGGCCATGGGCATTGGCTGCCCTTCAGCTGCCACTCCAAGCAGAAGCTTTCAGCTTCCCATGTCCCTCTCACTGGCAGAGCTCAGCAGGAGCTCATTCGTGCGTCCCCCAAACGCTTCCTGCATCAATCATGGAATCACAGAATCATTAAGGTTGGTTGGAAAAATCCTTTAAGATCACTGAGTCCAACACTAACCCAGCAGTGCCAGGGCACCACCGAACCATGGCCCTCAGCACCACAGCTCCATGGCTTGGAGACTCCAACACTGCCCTGGGCAGCCTGGTACAGACCTTGACAACTCTTTTGGGAAGGCAATTGGTCCTCATGTCCAACCTAAACCTCCCCTGGGGCTTGAGGCTGTTTCCTCTTCTCCCATTACTTGTTTCTAGGGAGCAGAGCCCAACCCCCACCTCACTGCAGCCTCCTCTCAGGGAGCTGCAGAGAGCAATGAGGTCTCCCCTCAGCCTCCTCTTCTCCAGGCTGAACACCCCCAGCTCCCTCAGCTGCTCCTCACAACATCTGTGCTCCAGACCCTTCCCCAGCTTCATTGCCCTTCCCTGGACCTGCTCCAGAAGCTCAGTGTGATCCCTCAGAACCAGCATCGGCCAAACTCCCACCAGTGGCAGCAGCTGTGACTCCCAGCACCTCCCAGCACCTTCCCCGGAGGAATCAGCCCTGGACCCTCTCCTCCATCAGTCCCCTCCCTCCCTCCAGACACAGCCAGCCCTGTATCACTGCACCGTTCCCCCCGAGGGCTCTCAGGCACGGCCTCCTGCGTGCCCTGGGCGGGATCCAGCCCAGTCCCGGCACTCACCGGGGGCCCTGGACTTGCCCCCACAGCGCTGCAGAGCCGGGCCGGCGGGAGAGGGGCAAGGATGGGCTTTTGTGGCCCCCACTGCATGGAGGTCGGTGGCTGACGGGGCCCGGGGGCAGTCTGCTGGCTGACCCCTGGGTGTCAGAGGCTGGAGGAGGGCTCGGGGTCTGGGAGCCTGCAGTGCCTCCTTGCCCAGGCTGCGGCTTGCTTTCCCATTTAAGGGCTGGAGCCGCCGCCGGCCGCTCCCGGCGCGCGTAAATCTCTGCCACTCCTGGTGACATTTAAGAGCAGGAGGATGGGACACGCACACGCACGCACACGCGCACACACACACACACACGCACCACACACACAGAGCTCTGTGGTGGGAGCTGGAGGAGCAAGCCCATCCCATGCAACGGTGCTGAACCTCAGATGAACCCGCAGCACTGTGCCTGAGCCGGGAGCCCAGCGGAGCCCCTCCAGGTGCCAGGCTGAAGAGCTGCTGCCAACGCCCGGGGGCAGGTGGGAGGGCCCCGGGTGGGCATCCCTGCACGGAGCAGTTGGAAGGGGGGAAGGGAGGGGACCGCCTCTCTCCCACCCACCCCACCCCCCCTCCTCTGCTCCCCCCTCCGCTGGTGTTCCCCCCTCTCTCTCTCTCTCTCTCCTAATCCCCACAAATGCTAAGATATTTAAATGTGGTATTTTCAAATCTAATCAGCGTTCCAAAGCTGTGCTGCCGCCACTCAAATTTAATTTGATCCATTTACCAGCTTTGTGCTGCATCTAATCAAGGAGAGGCAACAATTAGGTGAATGTCAGGGGTCAGCTCGCCCCCCTCCCCCCTCCCATCCTGCCGCTCAGCAACAGGAGGGCAGCCACCGCGAGGCACAAAAGCAGGAGCCAAGGGGCTCTGAGCCTGGGGCCAGCAGGATGGAGACTGCCCTGGGGGCGGCTTCAGGGAGGCAGCCTGCATTGGGGGAGGTGGGGGGTGGAATTGGTCCTTCTTAGCTTTGTTGTGTCCTGCTTAGCTTTGCTGTGTCCTGCTTAGCTTTGCTGAGTCCTGCTTAGCTTTGCTGGGTGCTGCTTGGCCTTGGTGAGTCCTCCTTACCTTTGCCGTGTCCTGCTTAGCCTTGGTGAGTCCTGCTTAGCTTTGCTGTGTCCTGCTCAGCTCTGCTGTGTCCTGCTTAGCCTTGGTGGGTCCTGCTTAGCCTTGGTGGTCCTGCTTAGCCTTAGGAGTTCCTGCCCCTCTGCTCTGCTCTGGGGAGACCTCACCTGCAGTGCTGGGTCCAGATTTGGAACCCCAACACTGAAAGGACCTGGAGCTAATGGAGAGGGTCCAGATGATCAGAGGGCTGAGAACCTCCCTGTGGGGACAGGCTGAGAGAGTTGAAGCTGTTCAGCCCGGAGAAAGCTCCAGGGAGACCTCAGAGCAGCCTTCCAGTACCTGAAGGGCTCCAGGAGAGCTGGGGAGGGACTTTGGACAAGGGCTGGGAGTGCCAGGATGAGGGACAATGGCTTTGAGCTGGGAGAGTGGAGATTGAGAGTGGAGATGAGGAAGAAATTGTTGAGAGTGAGGCTGGGGAGACACTGGCACAGGTTGCCCAGGGAGGCTGTGGATGTGCCCTCCCTGGAGGTGTTCAAGGCCAGGGTGGATGAGGCCTTGAGCAGCCTGTGCTGGTGGGAGGTGTCCCTGCCCATGGCAAGGAGCTGGAACTGGATGATCATGAAGGTCTCTTCCAACCCAACCCAGTCCATGATTCTGTGGTTTTGTAGCCTCTGTAAGGACAGAGCAAAGGATCTCTCCCTCCCCCTCCTGCTCCTCCTCCTCCCAGCACACTTTGCTCCCTGCTCCTCAGCCCATCCCTGGGCCATGGAGATGTCCTGCTGTGTGTGTTTGTTGGCCTTGGCTTCAGCCCCCTCCATCCCCAAGCCCTCATCGTGCTGCAGGGTCTCTGTAGTGTGGGCGTGAGGGGCCAGGGTGGGGACCAGACCTGCCGGGACGGTGGTGGGGACAGAGCCAAAACATCAGGACATGAGCTGCAGCACTTGGGGAGGCACAGAAGGAAAGGAAGGGGAGGGATGGAGAGGGAAATAAACAAATCCTTGTTTCATGTTTTAATACATCCCTTGGAAGCCTGGAAGAAGTGAAGGGGAGGCAGGTGAGGGGGGGAGCAGCAGATGCGACGCCTGCTGACCCCCAGCGCCCTGCTCGCCACAGAGGGGCCCAGCCTGGAGTGGGAGCACCTCAGGAGATGCCAGGTGGGGGTTGGGCACTCTCAGGGTGTAGAGATGCCACCTCAGTAAGTTTCTGTGCCCACAGTGCTCCCCAACACCAGCACCTCCCCACATCACCCCCCTGCTGCTGCAGCATTGGTGGAAGCCCTCTGGTCAGAGCTGGGTGGGGGAGGTTTGGGAACTTGAAATGGACAGCACTGAAAAATGAGGTGTTTCCCCCCACCCCCCCATGAAATTCCTAAGCCAGCTTTAATTGCTGCTGTAGAAAAGCCTCAATCCCTCAAAACCACAAGAGGGGAAAAAAAACCACCAGAGGAAACAGGGGCAGAGAGGATGTGAAAAGCTGGGACAGAAAACAAACCAGAGCTACAGAAACTGGAAGCAAACTCACCCAGCTCTGCCTGCTACAGACCATGGAATCTCTTCAGGATTCTCTCCTCCCCCAGCAGAAATCCTCTGCCCCCCCACGAGCAGCCCCAGCACCCTGGTGAGTTGCCCCTGCCTGGGCTTCCTGCCATCCCCTGCCCCACGCCACAGCCCCACAACTGCCACTCCACTGCCCGGGCCAAGGGGTGGTGTGAGAAGCTCCAGGAGACCCTGGAGGTGGGACCTGGGTGGCCATTGCCCTGCTGAGGGGCAGGAGAACTCGGAGCTGGCACGGAGAGGCAGCCAGCCCTGTGCTGCCAGTCCCAGGCAGATAGAATCAACCAGGTTGGAAAAGACCTCAGAGATCAACTCCAACCTATTACCTATCATCTAACACCTCCTGACAGCTAAACCATGGCTCCAAGGGCCACATCCAAGCCTTTGCTGAGCACCTCCAGGGACAGGGACTCCACCACCTCCCTGGGCAGCACATCCAGTGGCCAATTACTCTTTCTGGGAAGAACTTTCTCCTCACCTCCAGCCTCAACTTCCACCCTGGTGGATGTGCCACCCCCTGGGGTGGGTTGAAATTACTCCCCCCCCCCAGCTAATTTGGAGACTCTACTCCCCCAGAATAAATCACCAGAGCAGCTCAGTTTGGGATGGAAGCAAATGAAGCTCTATTTACAGGCAAACTCCAATCTAGAGCCATGGTATGCAATGAATGTGTACCAGATACACAAGAGATGCACAAGACAGAGATACTGACAACTCATAAACAGCACAGGAGCTCCTCAGACACCCCCCCCATGGATAGATCCAGGGGGCCTGTTCACCTCCCCCACTTCCTCCCTCCTTCCTGGTACCTCCCACAGTAGTCAGAACAGAGGTGCCCTGGCAAGGCCATGGGAGAGAGAGGAAAGCTGCAAGCAGAAGTGACAGGAGAAGAGAAAGAGCAAGAACTGTTTTGTGCCACTACTCCATGTCCCATTTGCAAGCCAATGAATTCTACAGACCTTAGCATCCCTTTTCCTTTTGGATCCAATGGGAATTTCTTTCACTTTCAGCCTTTGCAGTCAGCATTGAGGCCAAAGTTCCCCCTGAAAACCGTACCAGAAAGCAGTGCAGGCACAGGAGCACGGGAGCACAGGAGCACAGGATGTCAGGGGTTGGAAGGGACCTCTGAAGATCCTCCAGTCCAACCCCCCTGCCACAGCAGGACCATACAATCTAGCCCAGGTCACACAGGAACACATCCAGACTGGCCTTGAAAGGCTCCAGAGGAGACTCCACAACCTCTCTGGGCAGCCGGCTCCAGCACCCTCAGAGTGAAGAAGTTCCCCTTGTGTTGAGGTGGAAGCTCCTGTGCTGCAGCTTACATCCACTGCCCCTGGTCCTATCCCAGGGAGCAACTGAGCAGAGCCTGTCCCCTGCTTCTTGACACCCAGCCCTCAGGTATTGATAAACCTTTATTAAATCCCCTCTAAGTCTTCTCTTTTCCAGACTGAACAGCCCCAGGTCCCCCAGCCTCTCGTCCCCAGGCGGTGCTCCTAAGCATCCCTGCAGCCCTCTGCTGCACCCTCTCCAGCAGATCCCTGGCTGGAGCTGGATGATCTCTAACCAAACCATTCTGTGATCTGACTGCACCCTGTGTGTGCTGTGTGTGTTTCCAGGGCCTGCTGCGGGTGTAACATTCCTGTGTCAGATCCTGCTGCTCCCATGGGACCAGGCCCCTGGGATGAGGAGCAGGAGTCAGAGTGGAGGCCCAGGGTGTTAGCATTGTCCTCTGTGACTTTCCAATCAGAGAACCACAGAATGGTTTTGTTTGGCAGGGACCTTAAAGAGGCAGGGACACCTCCCACCAGCCCAGATTGCTCAGGGCTCCATCCAGCCTGGCCTTGAGCACCTCCAGGCATGGAGACTCCACAGCTCCCCTGGGCACCCGTTCCAGTGTCTCACCACCCTCGTGGTGAATCACAGACAGCATCTGAACCAAGCATTAATTTGGCAATCAAAGTAATGAGCTGTGACCACAGAAGTAATATAATGACACAGGTGCTCAGAGCACAGTGACCTTAGAAAGGGCACAGCTGCAGGCAGAAGTCACCCAGACTCACAGAGGATCCACAGCCAAAGCACAGATCTCCAAAGGCCACAGCTTGGCTCCATACTTAGCAAGCAGAAGGGAATCCAGGTGATAAAAACCTGGTAGAGGAAAAGGAAACCAAGTGGAGGGCAACAGCAGTGATACAGAAGGTCCTTACAGGAAGCTAAAAGCCTGCTGAGGCCACCTGTAATTGAGGGCAAAGAGTTTTCTCCTTCCTTGTAGCCTCCTTTCATCCCCTCCGTGACCTGGTGGCTCCTCCAGCTTCCCTTCCCCCATGGGCTGTGTGTCTGAGCCAAGCCTGCAGTATCCTTCCTCTTCCCTACACCCCCTTCCCCACCATGAGGATGCTTCTCTCATGCCTGAGCCAGGGAGTGCTCTGTAGGGCTGGGCAGGGAGAACCTCCTGGCAGGAGGATGGGGAGGAAAACAGCCAAGGGGCTGTAGAGACCCAACAAGTGATGGGACAAGAAGAAAGGCCCTCAAGTTGCACCAGGAGAGGTTTAGATGGGACATGAGGAACAATTTCTCCCCTGACATCAAGCCCTGGTCCAGGCTGCCCGGGGCAGTGGGGCAGTCCCCATCCCTGGAGGGGTTTCAAAGCCCTGGAGATGTGGTGCTGAGGGCCATGGCTTAGTGATGCCCTGGCAGTGCTGGACTCAATGATCTTAAAGGCCTTTCCCATGCTGAACTGTTGTATGATTCTGACTACCCAGGGGTTGGAGAGACCTTCAGAGGTAGGAAGCCACTAGGCTGACTCCCCTGATGAGTTATCTCATGGAGCTGGGGAGCTGGGAGAAGGTAGCACTGGCAGCACAGGCTCTTTGTATCCCAATCCTCATCACCTCCCATCCCCTCTCCAACTGCTTTTCCCACACACATTCCTCTCCATCATCATGGAGAAGAGAAGGCTCCAGGGAGACCTCAGAGCTGCAGTTCAATATCTGCAGGGTACCTACAGGAGGGCTGGGGAGGGACTGTGCAGAAGGGGCTGTGGGGATAGGACGAGAGGCAACGGTTTGGAACTGGAGCAGGGCAGAGTTAGGTTGGACGTCAGAAGGCAGCTCTGCACAGTGAGGCTGGGGAGCCACTGGAACAGGCTGCCCAGGGAGGTGGTGAGGCCTCATCCCTGAAGGCATCTGAGATCAGACTTCCCTGGCAGGCTTTCAGGCCATTTCCTCTCCTTCTATCACCTGATCCTAGGAAGAGACCAACTCCCACCTCACTGCAGCCTCCTTCCAGGGAGCTGCAGATCTCATCCCCAGGCTGGAGCTGGCCCCAGGAGCAGTGATGTGCCCAGCCAGCTGCTGCCTAAAGCAGAAACCTTTGGTGTCTGCAGGGTTTGTGCAGGACCTTCTCGCCTGTTCCTTCACCCTGGAGCCCCTCCTGCCCCATGCAGCTCAGTCCCATGAGCACTCACAGGGCTGTCTCCCCCCAGTGCAGGACATCCTTACCTGTGCAGCCTACTCCAGCTGGAGGTGTCCCTACTGCCTGCAGCAGGGCTGTACAAGATGCCTTTGAGGTTGCCTTCCAACCCCAGGCCATCAGCAGATCCCTTCCCCTCTCCCATCTCCCTGCCTGCCCTCTGCTTCATCCCAGTCCCACCTCACAGCCCTCCTTGGCGTAGGCCACAGGCTGCAGCAGGAGCTGCAAGGCAGCATGTGCTGAGTAGGAGCATACTGCAGGCAGGAGAATGCTGCAGGCAGGGGCATGAGGCAGGGGCATGAGGCAGGGGCATGAGGCAGGCAGGGGCATGCAGGAGGCAGAGGCATGCAGCAGACTGGGCATGCAGTGGGCAGGAGTACAAGGCAGACAGGAGCATGATGCAGGCAGAAGCATGATGCAGGCAGGAGCGTGCTGCAGGCAGGAGCGTGATGCAGGCAGGAGCATGCAGTGGGCAGGAGCATGCAGTGGGCAGGAGTATGAGGCTGTGCTGCAGGCAAGAGCATGCAGTGGGCAGGAGCATGCAGCGGGCAGGAGTATGAGGCTGTGCTGCAGGCAAGAGCATGCAGTGGGCAGGAGCATGCAGCGGGCAGGAGCATGAGGCGGGCAGCAGCATGAGGCGGGCAGCAGCATGAGGCGGGCAGCAGCATGCAGTGGGCAGCAGCATGTGGCGGGCAGGAGCATGAGGCTGGCAGCAGCATGCAGTGGGCAGCAGCATGTGGCGGGCAGGAGCATGAGGCTGGCAGCAGCATGAGGCGGGCAGCAGCATGAGGCGGGCAGCAGCATGCAGTGGGCAGCAGCATGTGGCGGGCAGGAGCATGAGGCTGGCAGCAGCATGAGGCGGGCAGGAGCATGCGGCGGGCAGGAGCATGCGGCAGGCAGCAGCATGAGGCGGGCAGGAGCATGCTGCGGGCAGGAGCATGCTGCGGGCAGGAGCATGCGCGGCAGCCGCGGGGACGCGTCCCGGGCCGGTGGCGGTGGAGCGGCGGCGGCGGGGCCGGGGGGAGCGCAGGAGCCGGCAGCTGCGGTGGCTGCGGGCTGGTCAGAAGGAGTTAATTCTGCTGTGATGTGCTGCGGGAGGCCTGATGCGGAGCCGGCTGACACGCGGCGCTGGGATAATGAAACGTAATCCACATTAATAGGACCTCCCTCTGCGTGATTGCTTCTGCTCCGCTGGCCCCATTGAAGATTTCACTTCTCTTTTACCAGTCAGGGTAACAGAATGTGACATTAAAGTCTTTTTACATGCAGCAATTTATTGTAAAATATTGGGGCACTCCAAACAGTCTCCAGAATGTTAAATAAGATATGCATGAGATGGAAATCAGAGCGAGCACCGCGGCGAGGGAGACAGGCGACAGACAGAGCAGCTCGCAGGCACAGGCAGCTCCGCTTTTTGTTCCTAATTGCTGTTCAAGGCACAAAGAAACCGCCCAGGTTGGAGAGAGCGCCGAGGTGCAGAGCAGCAGCAGCTCCGCGGTGCAGAGCAGCTGAGCCTCTGGGCTCGCAGGTGCAGACGGCAAACCCACGGCCAAGCCTGGACCTCCCCTGCCCGCCCCGGACCTCCCCTGCCCACCCCGCCCAAGGTCAGGCCGGAGACGCAAGCAGCCCACTCAGGTCGGACCTGCAGGCTCAGCGCTGCCTGCTCTGGCTCCCAGCAAGCCCATGGAGGGTCCGGTGGTGCTTGCACGGAGGGAGGAGGCCTCCTTCCTGCTCTGCAGGGGTCCTCCTGGCTTGGCTTGTCTCGGGGATGCAGCTGCCCCCGGGGTGGAGCACGGCAGAGCTGACACCCGCAAGGAGCACTGCAGGGCTGCTTGGGCTGCAGTGAGCCATCAGCAGTGTGCCATCAGCAGTGAGCCATCAGCAGTGAGCCATCCACAGTGAGCCATCAGCAGTGAGCCATCAGCAGTGTGCCATCAACAGTGAGCCATCCGCAGTGAGCCATCCGCAGTGTGCCATCCGCAGTGTGCCATCCGCAGTGAGCCATCAGCAGTGAGCCATCAGCAGTGTGCCATCCGCAGTGTGCCATCAGCAGTGTGCCATCAGCAGTGAGCCATCAGCAGTGAGCCATCCACAGTGAGCCATCCGCAGTGAGCCATCCGCAGTGTGCCATCCGCAGTGTGCCATCAGCAGTGAGCCATCAGCAGTGAGCCATCAGCAGCGAGCCATCCGCAGTGAGCCATCAGCAGTGAGCCATCAGCAGTGTGCCATCAGCAGTGAGCCATCAGCAGTGAGCCATCCGCAGTATGCCATCAGCAGTGAGCCATCAGCAGTGAGCCATCCGCAGTATGCCATCAGCAGTGAGCCATCAGCAGTGAGCCATCAGCAGCGAGCCATCCGCAGTGAGCCATCAGCAGTGTGCCATCAGCAGTGAGCCATCAGCAGTGAGCCATCAGCAGTGTGCCATCAGCAGTGAGCCATCAGCAGTGTGCCATCAGCAGTGTGCCATCAGCAGTGAGCCATCCGCAGTGTGCCATCAGCAGTGAGCCATCAGCAGTGTGCCATCCGCAGTGTGCCATCAGCAGTGAGCCATCAGCAGTGTGCCATCAGCAGTGTGCCATCAGCAGTGAGCCATCAGCAGTGAGCCATCAGCAGTGTGCCATCAGCAGTGAGCCATCAGCAGTGAGCCATCCACAGTGAGCCATCCGCAGTAAGCCATCAGCAGTGTGCCATCAGCAGTGTGCCATCAGCAGTGAGCCATCCGCAGTATGCCATCAGCAGTGTGCCATCCGCAGTGAGCCATCAGCAGTGAGCCATCCGCAGTGTGCCATCCGCAGTGAGCCATCCGCAGTGTGCCATCAGCAGTGAGCCATCAGCAGTGAGCCATCCGCAGTGTGCCATCAGCAGTGAGCCATCAGCAGTGAGCCATCAGCAGTGAGCCATCAGCAGTGTGCCATCAGCAGTGAGCCATCCGCAGTGTGCCATCAGCAGTGTGCCATCCGCAGTGAGCCATCAGCAGCGAGCCATCAGCAGTGTGCCATCAGCAGTGAGCCATCAGCAGTGAGCCATCAGCAGCGAGCCATCCGCAGTGAGCCATCAGCAGTGTGCCATCAGCAGTGAGCCATCAGCAGTGTGCCATCAGCAGTGTGCCATCAGCAGTGAGCCATCCGCAGTATGCCATCAGCAGTGAGCCATCAGCAGCGAGCCATCCGCAGTGAGCCATCAGCAGTGAGCCATCAGCAGTGTGCCATCAGCAGTGTGCCATCAGCAGTGAGCCATCCGCAGTGTGCCATCAGCAGTGAGCCATCAGCAGTGTGCCATCAGCAGTGTGCCATCAGCAGTGAGCCATCCACAGTGAGCCATCCGCAGTAAGCCATCAGCAGTGTGCCATCAGCAGTGTGCCATCAGCAGTGAGCCATCCGCAGTGAGCCATCAGCAGTGTGCCATCAGCAGTGTGCCATCAGCAGTGAGCCATCCGCAGTGAGCCATCCGCAGGGAGCCATCCACAGGGAGCCATCAGCAGTGTGCCATCAGCAGTGTGCCATCCGCAGTGTGCCATCAGCAGTGAGCCATCAGCAGTGAGCCATCCGCAGTGTGCCATCAGCCGTGAGCCATCAGCAGTGAGCCATCAGCAGTGTGCCATCCGCAGTGAGCCATCAGCAGTGAGCCATCAGCAGTGTGCCATCCGCAGTGAGCCATCCGCAGTGTGCCATCAGCAGTGTGCCATCCGCAGTGAGCCATCTGCAGTGTGCCATCCGCAGTGTGCCATCAGCAGTGAGCCATCCACAGTGTGCCATCAGCAGTGAGCCATCAGCAGTGAGCCATCCGCAGTGTGCCATCCGCAGTGAGCCATCAGCAGTGAGCCATCAGCAGTGAGCCATCCGCAGTGTGCCATCCGCAGTGTGCCATCAGCAGTGAGCCATCCGCAGTGTGCCATCCGCAGTGTGCCATCAGCAGTGAGCCATCAGCAGTGTGCCATCAGCAGTGAGCCATCAGCAGTGAGCCATCCGCAGTGAGCCATCCGCAGTGTGCCATCAGCAGTGAGCCATCAGCAGTGTGCCATCCGCAGTGTGCCATCAGCAGTGAGCCATCAGCAGTGTGCCATCCGCAGTGTGCCATCAGCAGTGAGCCATCAGCAGTGTGCCATCCGCAGTGTGCCATCCGCAGTGAGCCATCCGCAGTGAGCCATCAGCAGTGTGCCATCAGCAGTGTGCCATCAGCAGTGAGCCATCCGCAGTGAGCCATCAGCAGTGTGCCATCAGCAGTGTGCCATCAGCAGTGAGCCATCCGCAGTGAGCCATCCGCAGGGAGCCATCCACAGGGAGCCATCAGCAGTGTGCCATCAGCAGTGTGCCATCCGCAGTGTGCCATCAGCAGTGAGCCATCAGCAGTGAGCCATCCGCAGTGTGCCATCAGCCGTGAGCCATCAGCAGTGAGCCATCAGCAGTGTGCCATCCGCAGTGAGCCATCAGCAGTGAGCCATCAGCAGTGTGCCATCCGCAGTGAGCCATCCGCAGTGTGCCATCAGCAGTGTGCCATCCGCAGTGAGCCATCCGCAGTGTGCCATCCGCAGTGTGCCATCAGCAGTGAGCCATCCACAGTGTGCCATCAGCAGTGAGCCATCAGCAGTGAGCCATCCGCAGTGTGCCATCCGCAGTGAGCCATCAGCAGTGAGCCATCAGCAGTGAGCCATCCGCAGTGTGCCATCCGCAGTGTGCCATCAGCAGTGAGCCATCCGCAGTGTGCCATCCGCAGTGTGCCATCAGCAGTGAGCCATCAGCAGTGTGCCATCAGCAGTGAGCCATCAGCAGTGAGCCATCCGCAGTGAGCCATCCGCAGTGTGCCATCAGCAGTGAGCCATCAGCAGTGTGCCATCCGCAGTGTGCCATCAGCAGTGAGCCATCAGCAGTGAGCCATCCGCAGTGTGCCATCAGCAGTGAGCCATCAGCAGTGTGCCATCCGCAGTGTGCCATCCGCAGTGTGCCATCCGCAGTGTGCCATCAGCAGTGAGCCATCCACAGTGTGCCATCAGCAGTGAGCCATCAGCAGTGAGCCATCCGCAGTGTGCCATCCGCAGTGAGCCATCAGCAGTGAGCCATCAGCAGTGAGCCATCCGCAGTGAGCCATCCGCAGTGTGCCATCCGCAGTGTGCCATCAGCAGTGAGCCATCCGCAGTGTGCCATCCGCAGTGTGCCATCAGCAGTGAGCCATCCGCAGTGTGCCATCAGCAGTGTGCCATCAGCAGTGAGCCATCCGCAGTGTGCCATCCGCAGTGTGCCATCAGCAGTGAGCCATCCGCAGTGTGCCATCCGCAGTGTGCCATCAGCAGTGAGCCATCAGCAGTGTGCCATCAGCAGTGAGCCATCAGCAGTGAGCCATCCGCAGTGAGCCATCCGCAGTGTGCCATCAGCAGTGAGCCATCAGCAGTGTGCCATCCGCAGTGTGCCATCAGCAGTGAGCCATCAGCAGTGAGCCATCCGCAGTGTGCCATCAGCAGTGAGCCATCAGCAGTGTGCCATCCGCAGTGTGCCATCCGCAGTGAGCCATCCGCAGTGAGCCATCAGCAGTGTGCCATCCGCAGTGTGCCATCCGCAGTGTGCCATCCGCAGTGTGCCATCAGCAGTGAGCCATCAGCAGTGTGCCATCCGCAGTGAGCCATCAGCAGTGTGCCATCCGCAGTGTGCCATCAGCAGTGAGCCATCAGCAGTGTGCCATCCGCAGTGTGCCATCCGCAGTGTGCCATCCGCAGTGTGCCATCCGCAGTGAGCCATCCGCAGTGTGCCATCAGCAGTGAGCCATCAGCAGTGTGCCATCCGCAGTGTGCCATCAGCAGTGAGCCATCAGCAGTGAGCCATCCGCAGTGTGCCATCAGCAGTGAGCCATCAGCAGTGTGCCATCCGCAGTGTGCCATCCGCAGTGTGCCATCCGCAGTGTGCCATCAGCAGTGAGCCATCCACAGTGTGCCATCAGCAGTGAGCCATCAGCAGTGAGCCATCCGCAGTGTGCCATCCGCAGTGAGCCATCAGCAGTGAGCCATCAGCAGTGAGCCATCCGCAGTGTGCCATCCGCAGTGTGCCATCAGCAGTGAGCCATCCGCAGTGTGCCATCCGCAGTGTGCCATCAGCAGTGAGCCATCAGCAGTGTGCCATCAGCAGTGAGCCATCAGCAGTGAGCCATCCGCAGTGAGCCATCCGCAGTGTGCCATCAGCAGTGAGCCATCAGCAGTGTGCCATCCGCAGTGTGCCATCAGCAGTGAGCCATCAGCAGTGAGCCATCCGCAGTGTGCCATCAGCAGTGAGCCATCAGCAGTGTGCCATCCGCAGTGTGCCATCCGCAGTGTGCCATCCGCAGTGTGCCATCCGCAGTGAGCCATCCGCAGTGAGCCATCAGCAGTGTGCCATCCGCAGTGTGCCATCCGCAGTGTGCCATCAGCAGTGAGCCATCAGCAGTGTGCCATCCGCAGTGAGCCATCAGCAGTGTGCCATCCGCAGTGTGCCATCAGCAGTGAGCCATCAGCAGTGTGCCATCAGCAGTGAGCCATCAGCAGTGAGCCATCAGCAGTGAGCCATCAGCAGTGAGCCATCAGCAGTGTGCCATCCGCAGTGAGCCATCAGCAGTGTGCCATCCGCAGTGAGCCATCCGCAGTGTGCCATCCGCAGTGTGCCATCCGCAGTGTGCCATCCGCAGTGAGCCATCCGCAGTGTGCCATCAGCAGTGAGCCATCAGCAGTGAGCCATCAGCAGTGTGCCATCAGCAGTGAGCCATCCGCAGTGTGCCATCCGCAGTGTGCCATCAGCAGTGAGCCATCAGCAGTGAGCCATCAGCAGTGTGCCATCAGCAGTGTGCCAGAGCTCTGCCTGAGGTTCTGCCCATGCTGGTCCTTGAATTGCTTGCCTTGGAAAAGCCTTCTGTGATCATCCAGTCCGGCCAGCAGCCAACACCACCATGGCCACCAAACCCTGGCCCCAGGTGCCATGGCTACAGGTTCCGTGAACACCTCCAGGGATGGGGACTCCAGCACCTCCCTGGGCAGCCTGTGCCAGTCCCTGACCACTCCTGCAGCAGTGAAATTGTTCCTCATCTCCAACCTAACCCTCCCCTGGCACAGTTCAGGCCATTTCCTCTCTTTCTATCACCTGATCCTAGGGAGAAGAGCCCAACCACCACCTGACTGTCAGCCTCCTCCCAGGGAGCTGCAGATCTCATCCCCAAGGCTGGAGCTGGCCCCAGGAGCAGTGATGTGCCCAACAAGCTGCTGCCTAAAGCAGAAACCTTTGGGGTCTGCAGGGTTTTTGCAGGACCTCCTCACCTGTTCCTTCACCCTGGAGCCCCTCCTGCCCCATGCAGCTCAGTCCCATGAGCACTCACAGGGCTGTCTCCCCCCAGTGCTCTCACCCTCTCCATGCAGCTTCCCCTGCTCCTCCATGGGAGTGCCCCTGCCCCGTGGAGCCTTCCCCCACCCTGTCAGAGGGACCAGGCTGTGCTGAGCCTGTCACTGGTTCAGCACTGCCATGTGATGTTGACCTGGCAGGCAGTAGCTGCTCATGGGGACAGCAGCTCATGCCAGCTGTGCCCAGCCCTTTGTGCACCTCCCTGCAGTCCCCAGCTGGGCAGGGACCACGCTGGGCTGAGCCTCTCATTAAGGATTCAGCAGCTGCCTTGGCCTGGAGCCCCCACAGCTCACTTATTTGCCCTCCAGCTGCTGTCATCTTCAGATCATGGAGACAGGAGGCTGGGGGCAGCAGCTCCCAGCATCTCCAACAGCATCAGAGGTTCCAGTGCAGGCCCTGGCAGGCAGAGCTCGCAGAGCCTGCTGCAGCCTCTAAAGGACACATCCTTCAAAAGCCTTGGTGGCTTCTGACCTTTCTTGCCACATTTCCAGCTTTTTCTCCGGTTGTTTTGAGCATCAGGAGAAATATTCACTCACCACCTGCCTCCAGCAGCTGAGGCCAGGGAGGGCTGGGCTGCTGGTGAGGCTGCAGGACCCTTTGTCCCCTGCCTCTCCCTCCCAGCAGGGCTGGGGTGATGCCTCACTGCACCTGAGCCAGCAGCACCAACCTGGGGCAGAGGAAGCCCTGGGTCTGGCACCCTGCTGCTCCCCTGGGCAGGACAGACCTGCCTGGGGCACCCAAGTGCAGAGAAATCAGCCTCTGCCCTCTCCATGGCTTACTGAACCAGCTCAGAGCAGCCCAACAGGCAGGACACAAACCCCAGAGAACAGGGTGGGCAGAGCAGAGCAGATTGAGACTGGATGTGAGGAACAAGTTCTGCGCCAGGAGGCTGCTGGAACACTGCAACAGGCTGCCCAGGGAGGTGGTTGAGGCTCCATCCCTGGAGATATTCAAGGTGAGGCTCAGCAGGGCTCTGGACAACCTGATGTCCCTGCTGAGTGCAGAGGGTTGGACTGGATGAGCTTTGGAGGTCCCTTCCAAGCCAGAGCATTCTGTGAGCCTGTGCTGAGAGGAGCTGCTGTGCTGGGATTCTAAGTAGATGCTTGGAACCAGATGGTCTTTAGGGTCCCTTCCAGCCCAAACCATTCTGTGAATCTTTGATCCTCTCCCACCACCCACATCTGGGCTCTGCATAGGGTTGGTAGAGGTCCAGGTAGCAAAACCTCAGCCAGATGCTTAGACTGCATGATCCAACTTCAGTGATCCTGTGACTCAAACCATCTCCCAGTCCAGCCCCACATCAGGCATGGGCTGAGACCTCTGCAGATCAGACTGGACCTCAGGTTTGCTTATTGATGCTGCTTGGTGAAGGACCGGACATGGGCTCAGTGCAGCCAAACCAGACAGGCTGAGTGGTGCAGCTGAGAAGTCCCAAAGACAGGATGGATTTCCGCAGCTCCCAAAGGCTCTGAGAAGCTCCTCCAAAGCCTGGTGCAGCCCTCTGTGACCCTGTGTGCCACTGGAGGAAGGGCAGAAGCAGCTTAGGGTTTCCCTGCGTGTTTCCAGCTGCACATGCAGAGGAAAATCATTTTAAATCCTAGCCTCAAAGGACTTCAGCTTCAGCTCTGCCCATCCTCCAAGCCCCTCCACACGATGCCCATTGACTCCTGCTGGGCTGGCAGGGCAAACCCTGCACCCTGCCACACCAGGGACCCACTCCCCTAACGCCCCTCCAGGAGAGCCTCTACCCCCCTAAAAGCAGCCAGCAATTTGCTTGTCATCAGCTGGCACTGCCCTGCTGCCAGGGGTTGGTGGTGCTGGTGGCAGTGTGGCAGGCCCCCCCACCCCCCCAGGCTGCTCCATCTGCCCTGCACATGGCAGGCAGGCTGGCAGTGCCTGCTGCTGCCGCGGGTGACGATGGCTTCTTGGCTTCTCCTCCAACATGGGGAACACCTCCTGCTGATTTCTCCTTTTCTCCAGGGTGGGGGATGGGGGAGGGGAGGGAAGATCACAATGCTGCTGCCCAGGCCCTGCCTGCAGGGTCCCAGCCCCCTTCCTGTGCGTGCCGAGGTCTCTGCCCTGCCCGGCTGGAATTTCCCCAGAGCCTTTTCCTGCCAAACCTCTCTCGTGTTCTGCATTCATCCTGGCCGGGGCTGGACCACGCTCCACAGCAAGGACATTCCTCCAGGGGGCGGGCACTCTGAAGCTGGCTTTCATCGCTGTGAGAGCTGGAGGGTCCCTGCCGTGCCACCCCAGTGCCACCCCAGGGTGGCAGGAGCCCGTGGTGAGCCAGCTGAGAGGCTGCTGCTGCTCCTGGAGCTCAAACCCAGCACTTCATTTGCTCCTGACCTTTGTGGTCCCTCAGGCACTGTACAGATGATGCCTTTCAAGACATCTTACCTGGCTGTGTGTGGTGGCATCACCACCATGCCACTCTCCAGGGCAGTAAGGGGTGTCCTGAGAGAGCCTTACCCTCTGCTCTGCCCCCACCCCAGTGCATGGATTTAGCCCTGCACACCTCTGCCTACTCCTGCCTCCATCCACCTCCTGCCTCCTCCCTGCCAGGCTGCTAGACCCAGCTGTGGCATGGCCTCTCTAAGCATCTTTGGTCAGTGCCAACAAGCGTCCCCTCTGCCAGGCTGTGCCGTTTGTGGGGTCCAGCTTGTGGGGACCAGGTCTGATGGATGCTGCTCATGATGCCCCTGGGGCACAAGGGCCCCAGCACAAGAGGTCTGGCAGCGTCCCAAGTGCCACCTGCAGTGGCAGAGAGGCAGTGACAGGGTGACAGCCACCACCCAGCCTTTCTCAGGGCCACGATGGCTGCAAGCACGACCCTCAGTATGTGGAAGGAAAGGAGGAAGCCAAGATGTGTTCCACCTAGCAGCTGAGAGCAGAAGGGTCCTAGCACAGCCACCTTCCACTCCCCTGCCCTGGGAGCAGACACCACAGGGACTCTCTTGCCTCCTCACCTCTGCCCAAACCACATTCCTCCCACGTGTCCTCTTCCAAAGCCCTGCGGCCGAGGGGTGAGGCAGCCGAGCAGCCCAGGCCGGAGCAGGTGCTCCCTGCCCACAGCAAGCCCTTTGCGGGGTGCTGATGTGCTGTGCCCCTCTGAGCTGAGGAACCATCCCTGCTCGGCTGTGAACCCCAGGCAGCGCTTCCCACTGCTGCAGACCACGTGCAGAGCTGTCCCCACATGCCCTTTGCTGGCTCAAAGCACTGCTGGAGACAGAGATTGTCTCCAGGCCAGACCCTCCCCACTTGGATGTCACTCCGGGCAGCGCTGGGCTGGGAGCCTTTGCCTCCTGCTCCAGCCTCCCCCCCGAGCAGCAGGACCATCCCTGCCGCAGCACTCAGCCACACAGGCTGCAGAGGGTCAGGGAGGTCGTTCAGAGGAGGATCTTCTCCCAGGGGTGCCTGGAGGGCTCACTGCAGTCCCAGCCCCTTCATGTCAGGCATGCAGTGAGGAGGTGCTGGAGCAGGCTGCCCAGAACGCTTGTGGAACCTCCTTCTCTGGAGAGATTCCAACCCCAGCTGGACACTGAGATCCTGGGCAAGCTGCTGTGGGTGCCCCTGCTTGAGCAGGGGGCTTGGACTGGATGAGCTCCAGGGGTCCCTTCCAACACCCACCATGCTGGGATCCTCGGATTCTGGATCCTGTGAAGTGGGAATAAGAGGCAGCATCCTGCAGGAGAGCTGCTGCAGCTCAGCTGAGTGAGAGCCACTTGTGCCAGCACTTGTGCCCTCTCTGCCTGCGAGCAGGCAGCCGCCCCTGGGCTGCACACCTGGGTGGGCAGCAGCAGCACATCTGGCAGAGGGGCTGGGGGATGCTGAGCCAACAGCAGGGCTGTCAGCCACAGCCCTGACCTCTGTCCCCCATCTCCAGAGACCTGGAGCCTCTTCACCCTGCAGAAAGCCTGAGCCACTGCTGGGAAAGGGGCCTGGGAATTTGCTGGTGTCCTTCCTGCCTCCCTCCCAGTGCCAGGCCTGTCCCTGTGCCAGCTTCACTTCAGCATTGTTCTAATTTAGGGAGCTGATGCAAAGGCTGCCCTGGCAGCCTGGCTGGGCTGGGGCTGGGTTATTTCAGTTTAGCTTCAGTCAGCTGAGGACAGGTCATGCTCTGCCCAAGCCTCCCTCCACACAGGGGGGGCTTGCAGGGGCTCCCAGCCACCCACCAAGGGGTCACAGAAGGATCACTGCCTGGGCCTGGCAGCCTTTGGGGTGCACAAAGCCCACGGGAACATCACACAGAGCTCCAGCTGTGGTTTCAGGACAGCCTCAGCCCTGCAGGGACACCCATGCTCCCTGGGGAGGCTCTAAAGCAGGGCCCTGAGCTGGGGGCAGGCTGACACGAGCCCAGCTGCTGACAGCCCTGCCCTGAGCTGTGGTCATGGTCAGCTGCCCACCCATGAGTCTGGGCTACAGCATCCAGAATCACCTGGGTGGAAAAGATCTGCTCTGGCTGGAGATAGAAGCACAGGATGGCCTGGCTGGAAAAGCTGATGGAGTCCAGCCACAAGCCGGCACCTCCCTGCTCACAGCTCTCAGACCGTGGCCCTGAGCACCTCCTCCAAACAGCTTTTAACCTCCCCCAGGCATGGTGACTCCAGCACCTCCCTGGGCAGCCTGGGGCAGTGCCTGAGAAACCCTTGCAGTGATTTTTTCCTGACATCCAACCTAAGCCTCCCCTGCTGCAGCTCCAGGCCATTTCCTCTCATCCTATCCCTTGTGGTTACCTGGGAGAACAGATCAACCCCCACCTGGCTTCAGCCTCCTTTCAGGGAGCTGTGGAGACTGGGAAGTGCTCCCTGGAGCCTCCTTATCTCCAGGCTGAACAACCCCAGCTGCCTCAGCTGCTCCTCACAGGACTTGTGTTCAAGACCCCTCCCCAGCCCCTTTGCCCTTCTCTGGACAGAGATACTATGAAAGAGCAGTCAGGGACTGGCACAGGCTGCCCAGGGAGGTGGTGGAGTGCCCATCCCTGGAGGGCTTCATGGAACCTGTGGCCATGGCACCTGTGGCCCTGGTTTGGTGGCCATGGTGGTGTTGGGTTGCTGCTCAGAGGCCTTTTCCAACCCCAACAGCTCTGTTGTTCTGTGGATGTGCTCCAGCCCCTCAGTGCTGGTTTTCCTCCCCCAAGCCTTGGCAGGTGCCTGCAGCCTTGCTGGAGGATTGCCCTCTGGATGGGCCTGATGGACCCCACCATCTCCTGTGCCTGCAGCTGGGTGCAACAGGCACTGGCATCTCTGCCCTCCTCTGCTGCTGCCACCCACTTGTCCCCCAGGACACACTTGGCCTGGGTTAAATGTGGGCACTGGGGTGGAGGAAGGGCTGCAGCACCTGGGAGCACAGAGGGGACAGCAGTGCCCTCCAGCACTGAGCTACCCACAAGTGGGGCTGGGGAGGAGGTGCTGCTGCCAGGGGTGTGCATAGCGTGGCAGTGTGTGCAGGTGTGCCATGGGCCCCTGGCAGGCACCTCTGGCACTTCATAGCACAACTCCAGTTGGACAGAGCCAGCCTCAGGGTGTCAGAGTCAGACGTGGGGCTCACCCTCTGCGGGTGCAGTTCCCCCTGCCCAGGGCTGCTGCTGCAGGCTGAGGCCAGGAAAAGCTCAACACAAGTCCCCACCATGCCCAGGCAGCTCCATTCATCTCCAAAGCAGGAGGCTGAGTCCAACCTAGGCCCCACGGTGTTGTGTCTCCATCCCCTGTGCCTCTTCTGTGCCCAGCACTGGCTGTGCCCTGGCCGTGGGGATGGCTGAGTGCCAGGCACAGGATCACCCAGCAGCAGCCCCTTCTGCACCTCTGGGACCACAGCACACAGGGAAAATGCCAATCCTGTGCTGGGGAAGCACCTGAGCCTGGCACTGAGTGGGGCTGGGGAATGAGAAGCTGGGCAGGAGCCAGCAATGGGCACTGGCAGCACAGAAGGCCAAGGGCAGCCTGGGCTGCATCCAAAGCAGAGTGGCCAGAGATGGAGAGAGGGATCCTGCCCCTCTGCTCTGCTCTGGGGAGACCTCACCTGCAGGGCTGGGTCCAGTTTCCAACACAAGAAGGACCTGGACCTGATGGAGAGGGTCCAGAGGAGGACACAAAGATGATCAGATGGCTGGAGAACCTCTGCTGTGGGGCCAGGCTGGGAGAGTTGGGGCTGTTCAGCCTGGAGAAGAGAAGGCTCCAGGGAGACCTCAGAGCTGCAGTTCAATATCTGAAGGAGACCTCCAGGCAGGCTGGGGAGGGACTGTGCAGAAGGGGCTGTGGGGACAGGACCAAGGGCAATGGTTTGGAACTGGAGCAGGGCAGAGTTAGGTTGGACCTCAGGAGGAAGTTCTGCACAGTGAGGCTGGGGAGACACTGGAACAGGCTGCCCAGGGAGGGCGTGGAGGCTCCATCCCTGGAGGCATTCAAGCTCAGCCTTGCTGTGTCCCTGGGCAGCCTGATCCAGTTGGAGGTGTCCCTGCTGCCTGCAGGGGGGTTGCACAAGGAAACCTTTGAGGGTCCCTTCCAACCCAGTGCAATCTGTGACTCTGCCACCTTGGGCTCACCTGGCCATGGGCACAGCCGATGCCATCCCAGCACAGACCCACGATGCCCACAGCAGCCCCACGAGGCCTAGCCTTGGCTCTGGAGCAGGCAGAGGACAGCAGCAGGGGCAGGCTGGGAATGTTCCTGGCAGGGCTGCAGGGCCCTGCAGTGGTGTGGGGACAGGGATAAAGCTCTGTCCTGTCCAGCTGGCAGGCAAAATGCCTCTCTCTGTGCTCGTTCACCGCGTCCGGTGTCGGGGCACAGCGGGGCAGCACCACGTGTGCCAGCTCACAGGGCTGCCCTTGGTTTGGTGCCACACAGCCCCTGAGCTGCTGCAGGGGCTGCTGTGTGCCAGCCCTGCGTGCAGCACACCTCGTGCCCAGGCACTGCCTGCTCCAGACCACCCACAGCCCAGGGAACCGAATCCCAGAGGGGCTGCGAGTCCCTCAGGGGCTGGGGAAGTGCTCAGCCCCACGGCTCCTGGGGAGGTTCTTGTCTCCACAGATGCAGTTTAGCAGCGTGGTCTTTGGCAGCTGGCAGCTGCAAGGGCACCGAGGGGGCACAGTCCACCTCCCTCTGGGAGCCCTGGCAGCAAAGCCAGGGCACAGCCTCCCTGCGTCCTGGTGTTGAGGCTCTTGGAGGTGGCACTGAGGTCCTTGCAGGTGGCTCTAGGGTACTTGTGGATGGTGCTGAGGTCTTTGGAGGTGGCTCTGAGGTCCTTAGGTTGGTCCTGAGGTCCTTGGAGGTGGCTCTGAGGTCCTTGGAGTGGTGCTGAGGTCTTTGGAGGTGGCTCTGAGGTTCTTGGGGACAATTCTGAGATCCTTAGAGTGGTCCAGAGGTCCTTGGAGGTGGCTCCGGGGTCCTTGGAGTGGTGCTGAGGTCTTTGGAGGCGGCTCCGAGGTCCTTGGAGTGGTGCTGAGGTCCTTGGAGGCGGCTCCGGGGCCCTTGGAGGTGGCTCCAAGGTCCTTGGAGTGGTGCTGAGGTCTTTGGAGGCAGCTCCGGGGCCCTTGGAGGTGGCTCCGAGGTCCTTGGAGTGGTGCTGAGGTCCTTGGAGGCGGCTCCGGGGCCCTTGGAGGTGGCTCCGAGGTCCTTGGAGTGGTGCTGAGGTCTTTGGAGGCAGCTCCGGGGTCCTTGGAGGTGGCTCCGAGGTCCTTGGAGTGGTGCTGAGGTCCTTGGAGGTGGCTCCGGGGTCCTTGGAGTGGTGCTGAGGTCCTTGGAGGTGGCTCTAGGGTACTTGTGGATGGTGCTGAGGTCTTTGGAGGTGGCTCTGAGGTCCTTAGGTTGGTGCTGAGGTCTTTGGAATTGGCTCTGAGGTCTTTGGAGGTGGCTCCGAGGTCCTTGGAGGTGGCTCCGAGGTCCTTGGAGGTGGCTCCGAGGTCCTTGGAGGCGGCTCGGAGGTCCCTGGGGGCGGTTCCGCGGTCCTTCGGGGGGAGCGGGGGTCCCGGGGGGCGGCCGCAGCCCGCTGGGCTCTGGCCGGGGCTCCTCCTGCGGCGGCGGCGCCGGCAGCGTGCGCGGGAGACCTCCCTGCGCGGCTCTGCCTTTGTCGCTGCGGGTCTGCAGCCGCGGCTGCCGCCGAGCTCGGCGCGGAAGGCGCTCTCCAAATTTTAATTTGCCCCCTCCCAAAGAAAAAAAAGAAGAGGGAAAAAAAAAAAAGAGGAAAGGGACAAAAAAAGGCAAGATAAAAAAAAAAAAGAAAGAAAGAAGCCCCAAGCCCTCTTTTTAGTTTACAGGGACAGAAGGGAGACTTTTATGTGCAATCTGTACAGCTCTCCAGAAAGCACTTTACATTTATGATGTGCATGAAATTTATAGCCAGTTGGCAGTGCTGCACTCTCCTCTCCTCTCCACCAGCCACCCTGGCAGGCTAGGCTGGCAGACTATAATAAGCCCCACATTCAAGTGGCATAAAAGGCATTTCTCCAAGTTAGCCTCCTGCCCAGCCTTATAAACTCTAACAAGTCCCTAACAAGTAGGCAGGAGCTCTTTTCTGCCCAGGGAGAGGGGGGGGGGGGGAAAAAAAACCCTTTCAGAAATGGCCTTTTCACAAAGCCCACACCTTTCTCCTAATTAAGGTTAAATAGCTCCATGTTTTCTGGCCAATTTCATTCTTCCCCCTCCCCTCCCTTCCCCTCCCCCTTATTCCCCTCTTAACAAGGCAGCCTTTAAAAAGACATCACTAATTGGTGTCTGCTTCTCACATACCAGGCGTGCTTTGATAGTCAGCTCCAAAGCCTTCCCCATCGATCAAACTCCCCCCTGAAAGGCTCCTAATGTGCTCCATGTGTTTGCCACAGGACAAAGCCAAGTGGCTGGTCCCGCAGCTCCTCTCTCCTCCTGTTCCCATAGCCCCTCCTGGGACCGGGGAAGCGGGGGAGGGGTCCCCAGCCAGGTCTGCCCCACGGCACTGGCCTGCCTGGGAAGAGCCCAGCGCTGGCTGGGCAACGTGTGTGGCAACTGGGAAATTAATGGGGAGTGGTTAAATGTTAAGGGTAGGATCTAAACCAGAGCTGGGAGGGAGCAATTGTCATGCTGATGAGGCTGGAGGAAGGCCAGGGAGCTTCCCCGTGAATCCCAGTGCTCTCTGGGCTGTGCAGTGAGACTTCACAGGATGGCCTGCCTGGAAAAGCCCTTGAGCCCTTGGCTGCTGGAAGGGGTCCAGAGAAGGGCCACGAGGAGGAGCAGAGGGCTGGAGCTGCTCTGCTGTGAGCACAGACTGAGAGAGTTGGGGTTGTGCAGTCTGGAGAGGAGAAGGCTCCCAGGAGACCTCATTGTGGCCTTCCAGTATCTGAAGGGGGCTCCAGGAAAGCTGGGGAGGGACTTTTGAGGGTGTCAGGGAGTGATAGGACTGGGGGGGATGGAGCACAACTAGAAGTGGGTAGATTGAGATTGGATGTGAGGAAGAAGTTGTTCCCCATGAGGGTGGTGAGAGCCTGGCACAGGCTGCCCAGGGAGGTGGTGGCAGCCTCCTGCCTGGAGGTGTTTGCAGCCAGGCTGGATGTGGCTGTGAGCAACCTGCTGCAGTGTGAGGTGTCCGTGGCCATGGCAGGGGGTTGGAGCTGGCTGAGCCTTGAGGTCCCTTCCAGCCCTGACAGTTCTGTGATACTGTGATCATTGAGTCCAACCACAACTCCACAACTCCTGCTTGTCCAAACATCTTTTAAACCCCTTCAGGGATGGTGACTCCACCTCTGGCCTGGGCAGCCTGGGCCAGTGCCCCAAGGACCCTTTCAGTGAAGAAAGCTTTCCTGCTCTCTCCAACCTGAACCTCCCCTGGTGCAGATTGTTCTGGAGAGAGGATGAGGGGATGCTGCCATGGCGAGGGGCAGTGACCCCCTTCAGTTCACAAAGCCAAAGGAAGGCTTTGGGAAGGACTTTTTGGAAGTGCTGAGCCTGGTCACTGAATGGCAGCAGCTGTGTCTGCAGCCATCTGCAGCTCATCAGCCCTTCTCCAGCCAGCAGGTCACAGCCACTGCAGTGTCCTTGGGGAGAAGCCACCAGAGATGGTTCTAATTAGGAGTGCTGCAAGCCACAGCCTCCCTGGGCCCCGCTCAACAGATCTTCCCCCTGGGGCTCAGCTCCCTCCAGCCCAGACTCCTCTGCTCTGTCCTTGCCACTGCAATCCTGCTGCCCACCTCCACCCACAGTCCCCAGGAAGATTCACAGATTGCATCAGGTTGGAAGGGACCTTCCAAGGGCATCTTGTGCAACCCCCCCTGCAGTCACAGGGACACCTCCAGCTAGAGCAGGCTGCACAGGGACACAGCAAGTCTGACCTTGAATATCTCCAGGGATGAGGCCTCCACCCCCTCCCTGGGCAGCCTGTTCCAGTGGCTCCCCAGCCTCTCTGTGCAGAACTTCCTCCTGAGGTCCAACATAACTCTGCCCTGCTCCAGTTCCAAACCATTGCCCTTGGTCCTATCCCCACAGCCCCTTCTGCACAGTCCCTCCCCAGCCTGCTGTAGGTCCCCCTTCAGATGCTGAACTGCAGCTCTGAGGTCTCCCTGGAGCCTTCTCTTCCTCCAGGCTGCACAGCCCCAACCCTCCCAGCCTGACCCCACGGGGGAGGTTCTCCAGCTCTCTGATCATCTTTGTGTCCTCCTCTGGACCTTCTCCAGCAGCTCCAGGTCTCTCTTGTGCTGGAGGTCCCATAGCTGGATGCAGCACTGCAGGAGAGGTCTCACCAGAGCCGTGTCCCTGCTCCATGGTGGCTCTCCCCACAGCAGCTGCATGCTGGGCTTCCAGCTTCGAGCAGAGCAAAGCCCCAGGCTGTGCTGCTCTGTGGGGTCTCCAGGCAGCAATGGCTTAACTGTGGGTGGCTGCAGGAGATTCCCCTCAGCTGGGCTCCTGAGCCTGGGGACATCCCAGTGGGCTGGAGTGGGAGAGACCCAAGGTCTGTTTAGAGCCACGGCAGTGATATGCAGTGGACAGAGACCTCTTCAGTGCCCCAGGCAGCTCTCCCCAGAGAGGGATCAAAACAGCCACTGGGAGAGGAGAAGGCAGGAGCAGGCTTGTCTGGGGGAGGCTGGACATGCTGGGCTCCACAGGGCTCTGCCATGATGCTCTTCTGGGAAAGAACAACCCCAGGGGCCAGTGTGGGCAGGGAATGACCTGCTGGAGAAGCAGCCCAGAGGAGAGGGACCTGGGGGCCTGGTGGGCAGGATGCCCTTGAGCCAGCAATGTGCCCTGGGGGCCAAGAAAGCCAAGGGCATCCTGGGGTGCATTAGAAGGGCTGTGGTGAGTAGGTAAGAGAGGTTCTCCTGCCCCTCTACTCTGTCCTGGTGAGGCCACATCTGGAATATTGTGTCCAGTTCTGGGCCCCTCAGGTCAAGAAGGTCCTCAGGGAACTGCTTGAGAGAGTCCAGCACAGAGCCACAGAGCTGCTGCAGGCAGTGGAACATCTCCCTGTGAGGACAGCTGAGGGAGCTGGGAGCAGAGGAGCCTGAGGGCTGCCCTCATTGCTGGGGATGAAGATGTGCAGGGCTGGAGCCAGGCTCTGCCCAGGGATGTCCAAGGGCAGCACCAGGGGCACTGGGGGCAAGCTGCAGCAGAGAAAACTTTGTCCCTGTGAGGGTGCTGGAGCATGGAGCAGGCTGCCCAGGGAGGCTGTGGAGCCTCCTTCTCTGGAGAGCTTCCAACCCCCCCTGGATGTGTTCCTGTGTGCCCTGCCCTGGGTACCCCTGCTCTGACAGCAGGGTTGGGCTGGAGGGTCTCTGCAGGTCCCTTCCAACCCCTGCCATCCTGTGATGCTGTGATTGTGTCCTGACTGGAGGCATCTCTCTCTTCAGCCCAGCTCATGAATTATATGCTTAAGGTAAATTTGCCTGCCCCAGCTGCAGCTCACTGCTGGCTCCAGACCTTCCTCTGGGCTGAAGTCTTCGTGCTGAAGGTTTAGAGGTCTCTGGTGGGGCTGTGAAGATAATCCTGGAAGTGTTGTCTTCCAGCCTGCTCACAGGGGCTTTTTCCTGGGGTGGGAGCCAAGGATTCCCAGGGGAGGCTTGGGAGGGTGGCAGCCAAACCCAGGCATCTCGTTGGCATCTCTGTGTGACAGGCACATGCCTGGCACGGGATGCTTTGCAGAGCAGCACCCTCTGACCGCAGCAGAGCGAGGAGGGCAGAGGGTGTCCCCAGAGGACACACAGATACACACCAAGGGCTCTTTTTTCGAGGTGATTTTCAGCCCTTTGTGCTGCTGGAGCCAAGGAAGGAGAGAGATGGTCGGCAGCCAGGCCCTGGCTCCCTCCCAGTGCTCAGTGGGGCTTGTCAACACCATAGGTTGTGCAGATGGAGAGCTGCCAGCAAATGGTGTCCCCAAACCTCACAGGCAGGCTGGCAGGTGGCTTCCCAGCTCAGCAGCCAGGGACACAGCTGGTGAGGCATGCAGGGCCCTGACACAGGTCTGGAAGCCTCCCTCATGCTCGTGGCCCTGCCCTTGCTCCCCAGCCCCTGAGCGCTGCCCCAGCTCAGGCGTTACCTGGAGCTGCACAGCTTCATCCCTGCTGCAGCTCAGCACAGGAGCAGCATCTCCTCCCTCCACTGAGCTTGCCACCGAGATCACTCCTCTGGCAGGCACAGCCATTCACCAGCTCCCTGCCTGGGCACAGCAGCTCTTGCCTGGGCTGGCGTGCCAGGGCCGAGGGCATCTCCCAGCTGCCCTGCACAGCCAGCTGAGGCTTGAGGCAGCTGCTCCGGTGGCAGCCTGCCAGGGCACAGCTCCCGCGCCTGTGCTCCAGACAATGGATCAGCACACACCTGCTTGGGCAGAGGCCATGCAAGTGGCACTGCTGGCACTGCCAGCAGCCTCTCACAGTGCCTAACAGGTGTGAGCTGGCACCCAGAGCACAGCCCTTGCTCAGCTCCTGCTGCCCCCCTGGCTCTGTCTCCCAGCACAGGCAGCTCAAGCCCCTCCAGCCTTCACTGTCCTCAGACCTCACAGCCCCACGACTCACACAGCATCACAGCATGGTGGGGGCTGGAAGGGTCCTCTGGGGTTCATCCTGTCCAGCCCCCCTGCCAAGGCAGGGTCACCTAGAGAGGGTCACACAGGAACATGTCCAGGTGAGTGACTCCAGATATGGAGACTCCACAGCCTCTCTGGGCAGTCTGCTCCAGGGCTCTACCACCCTTAAATTAAAGGAGTTCCTCCTCATCAGGACCTTGCACCAGCCTGTCTGTACCAGCTGGGACCTCTGCTGGCATGAGCTCAAGTGGGACTGTCCCCTAAAGAGAGGCCTAAAGCTCAGCTGGCTTGGCCAACCTCCCCATGCCCTCTGCAGGGGCCAGCACCTTCCTCTGCACCTTTCAGGCAGCATCACAGAATCAGCCAGGTTGCAAGAGACCTCCAAGATCATCAAGTCCAACCAATCACCCAACCCTATCTAATCAGCCAGACCATGGCACTGAGTGCCTCATCCAGGCTCTTCTCAGCACCTCCAGGGATGCTGACCCCACCCCCTCCCTGGGCAGCCCATCCCAAGGGGCAAATCTCTCTATCTGTGAAGAGCTTCTTTCTAAGATCAAGCCTGAACCTCCCCCTGCACAGCTTGAGGCTGTGTCCTCTCGTTCTGGTGCTGGCTGAGTGGGAGAAGGTCAGGTTGCCTTCAGAGGAGATGAGCCATGGCTGGGTCGGAGCTGTGTGTGAGGAGGGCAGGCAACACTCACGGCCCCTGCCTTCGCCTCCCTGCCCTGCTCCAGCGCTGGAGAGGACAGGAGCAGCCAGGTGCCAGCGTCACTGGGGGTGTGGTGCAGCACCAGGAGCAGCACCTCTGGAGGACCTTCCCAAGCTTGGTTCTGCTAATCGGGAAAGCCAGGCTCCCACCCAGCTGCCCGGGGTGCTGGCAGGACCTCTGACATCAGAGCTGGGCTTGCCTTGCCCCTCTAACCCCCGGGGATGCAGCAGTGCTCCAGGCATTGGTGGGTCTGGGCCCTGCCAACCCCACTGTCAGAGCTGTGCCTGCGCCAGGGGGGCCCTGCAGGGCTCAGCCCCCACGGAGCTCCCGGGGGACAGAGCTCCCCGAGCAGCTCGTTAGAGCCCTGAGCTAATCCTGCAGGATCAGGTGTCCCTCCTGAACATCTGTGCTCCGATGGGAAGTGGCCGCAGAGCCGACACCTGCCCCGTGTCCCACCTGCTCTCCAGAGGCAGGAGGGGGCCTGCCAGGGGCTTGGGCTCAGAGCAGCCCCCGGGCCGGGCTGTGCCCGGGGAGAGGCAGCTGAAAGGCAGCGCAGCTGCTCTGGGCAGAGCTGGGAGGCTCTCCGCAGCGCAAAGGCTGCCAAAGGCGGGGTGCGGCCCAGCAGAGGTGCCTGCTGCAATTCAAGACGCTCTGGGGGACCCGAGACAGCTCCGCAGGAGCGGCAGATGTGACACAGGAGCTCCAGGAACCCTCTGCCCCTCTGGCGCGACAGATGGCGGCCAGGTGGCTGCCCCTGGGTGTCTCGGAGGGCTTTGGGTGTCAGCAGCTAAGGGACAGACACCTGATACTGTGAGCACCCACCCAGCCCTGCCCTCAGCGCTTCAGACACCCTCCCTGCCTCGGTTTCCCCAGCTGTGTGGTGTGTGTGCCCTGTCACCACCGGCCTGCCCACACGTCACACAGTGCCCTGGCTGGAAAAGCCTTCAGATCCCGGAGTCCAGCCATCACCTAACATCCTCCTGCACACAGCTCTCAGGCCATGGCCCTCAGCTCCTCACCCAGCTGGCTTTTAAACTCCTTCAGCACCCCCCTGGGCAGCTTGGGGCAGCGCCTGAGAACCCTGCCTGGGAAGAAATTGTTCCTAATATCCAACCTGAAGCTCCCCTGGTGCAGCTTGAAGCCATCTCTTCTTGTCCCCCTGCTGATCCCCAGCCCCTCTGCACTCTCCCTGCTCACCCCCAGCCCCTCTGCACACTCCCTGCTCACCCCCAGCCCCTCTGCACTCCCTGCTCACCCCCAGCCCCTCTGCACACTCCCTGCTCACCCCAGCCCCTCTGCACTCTCCCTGCTCACCCCAGCCCCTCTGCACTCCCTGCTCACCCCAGCCCCTCTGCACACTCCCTGCTCACCCCCAGCCCCTCTGCACACTCCCTGCTCACCCCCAGCCCCTCTGCACACTCCCTGCCCACCCCCAGCCCCTCTGCACTCCCTGCTCACCCCCAGCCCCTCTGCACTCCCTGCTCACCCCCAGCCCCTCTGCACTCTCCCTGCTCACCCCCAGCCCCTCTTCACTCCCTGCTCACCCCCAGCCCCTCTGCACACTCCCTGCTCACCCCCAGCCCCTCTGCACACTCCCTGCCCACCCCCAGCCCCTCTGCACACTCCCTGCTCACCCCCAGCCCCTCTGCACACTCCCTGCTCACCCCCAGCCCCTCTGCACTCCCTGCTCACCCCCAGACCCTCTGCACTCCCTGCTCACCCCCAGCCCCTCTGCACACTCCCTGCTCACCCCCAGCCCCTCTGCACTCTCCCTGCTCACCCCCAGCCCCTCTGCACTCCCTGCTCCCTGCTCAGTGAAGCTCCTCTGCCAGGGGCTTTCCCAGCCCTGCCCTGAGTCACCCCCGGGGCTCTCCATCCCCTCTCAGCCCCTATTAACCATGAGCCTCCTTCCTAAACACAACTTCTGTGGCTTCTGCCTCCAGCTGCTGGTCCTTGGCCTTTCACAGCCAGATTAAAGAGCCCTTCAGGAGCTGGGATTTTATCCCCATGAAGCACTCAGACACTGCAATCAAAACACTTCTTGATTCCACCTCTGAGAAGCTGAGCAGGCCAGGCACTGCCTGTCCTGCTGGAAGGGTTCTCAAAGCCTGGCACAGGCTGCCCAGGGAGGTGGTTGGATCCCCACCCATGGAGGGGCTTAAAAGGGGCAGAGATGTGGTGCTGAGGGCCATGGTTTAGCACCAGCCTGGGTAGAGTTAGGGAATGGTTGGACTGGAGGAGCTGCAAGAGCTTCTCCAACCCAAATGATTCAGTGGTTCTATGACTCTAACACATAAAGCCTTTGACCCTGTCCCACAGGACATCCTGGTCACCAGACTGGAAGAGCATGGACCTGAGGGGTGGCCACTGGCTGGGTAAGGAATTGGCTGCAAGGCTGCACTCAGAGAGCTGTGGTCAGTGGCTCAGTGTCCAGCTGCAGCCCAGTGACCAGTGGTGACCCTCAGGGGCTGGGGAGCAGTGCTGGTTAACAGCTTTGCCAGTGCCATGGACACTGGCATGGGGGCTGTGGATGACACCAAGCTGTGTGGTGTGGCTGCCACACTGGAGGGAAGGATCCATCCAGAGGCACCTGGGCAGGCTGCAGGGCTGGGCCCAAGGCAACCTCATGAGGTTCAACAAGGCCAAGTGCAAGGTTCCTGCAGCTGGGTCAGTGCAATCCCCAGCACAAACCCAAGCTGGGTGAGGAGTGGCTGAGAGCAGCCTGGAGGAGAAGGCCTTGGGGGTGTCAGCTGGTGACAAACTCAGCATGAGATTCCCACCGGACTCCAGAGGAGAATTCTTCACCACGAGAGCAGGCAGAGTCTGGAATCACCTCCCAGGGGCAGCAGTGGAGTCTCCTGCACTGGGCAGCTTCAGACTCAGCCTGCCAGGGTGCTGAGCCAGCTCAGGGCAACTGCACCATCACCTGGAGAGGCTGGAGCAGATGCTCCTTGGGGGCCCTTCCAAGCTGGCATTCTGGGACTCTGTGATGCCTGGGGTCTGAGGGTGCTCACAGCTGGGACAGGGAGAAGCTCCTGGGGTAGGGAAAGGGCAGCTCCAGGGAAGCAGAGCCAGGGCTTCCCAGGCACTCACCTTGAGTGAAATCCCCCAAAAGCTGTGGAACAAACATCAAACAAGCTCCTGCAAGCCTGCAGTGGGTGACAAGGAAATGAGGGACAGCCAGCAGCAAAGGGCTGCACAGTCCATTCCCTGGCACAGAGAGCAGCAGGGCTGCTGAGGGGCAGCAGGAGCTGCCAGGGACCCAGCCACATGCCAGGCTTTTGACAGCCTTCCTCAAGACATTCTCCCAGGCAAGTTCCAGGGACGTGGATGGGAGGGAAGTCATCCATCAGGAGGTACAAGGTGTGCAGGAAGCTCTGCACTGCCTCTTCACCTGGCAGCAGGGCTGGGCTGCCCCGGGGCTGAGGAGTCCTCCTGGCTCTGGGAGGATCTTCTCTTCATCAACAGCCTGGGGATGAGGTAGGGGAGAGGCCACAGGAAGACAAACCCAACAGGGAGCTGAAGCAATCCTACAGGATGGCAAGAGCCAAGAGCTTCCTGGGGTGGCAGGAGGGAGCTCAGCCTGGGAGAGGAACCAGCTCAGCCTGGGCTCTGCTGGGGAAGAAGCTTTGGGTGCCACAGGCCAGTGGCCTAAAGGCACAGAGCCCAAAGATGGGGAAAATGATGCTGGTGATGGTGGTGGTGATGATGAGGAGGAAGAGGATGATGAAGTAGTGTCTTCACTCCAAGAAGGACTTTGAAGTGCTGTAGTGTGTCCAAAGCAGAGCAACCAAGCTGGTGGATGGCCTTGAACACAGGGCTGGGGAGGAGCAGCTGAGGGAGCTGGGGGTGCTCAGTCTTCAGAAGAGGAGGCTGAGGGAGACCTCATTGCTCTCCACAGCTCCCTGAGAGGAGGCTGCAGTGAGCTGGGGCTTGGGCTCTTTGCACACAACAAGTAACAGGACGAGAGCAAACAGCCTCAAGCTGCACCAGGGGAGGTGCAGGATGGATATTAGGAACAATTTCTTCCCAGCCAGGGTTCTCAGGCACTGTCCCAGGCTGCCCAGGGAGGTGCTGGAGTCACCTGGAGGCGTTTAGAAGCTGTGTGGATGTGGGTTAGTGGCAGTGGCTCAGCAGCAGGGCTGGGATATGAGCTCTGGTGAGTGGTTGGACTGGATGAGCTCAAAGGTCTCTTCCAACCTCAACAGTTGTATGATTTGATGATGATGATGGTGATGATGATGGTGATGATGATGATGGTGATGTGGGCAGCGAATGCACTAGGGAAACTCAACCCCATCTTATTGTCCCTCCTGAGGCAGAACACTTGATGCTGAAGCCCGTTTAAGGGCTCACCTCTGGTCACTCTTCACCCAGCATCACCATCAGACCTGTCTGCAGCACTGCTGGGGATGAAGCTGCGCAGGGCTGGAGCCAGGCTCTGCTCAGAGATGTCCAAGGAGAGCACAGGGGGCACTGGGGGCAAGCTGGAGCAGAGGAGGTGGCAGGGGAGCAGAGGGGAAAACTTCACTGTGAGGGTGACAGAGCCTGGAGCAGGCTGCCCAGAGAGGCTGTGGAGCCTCCTTCTCTGGAGCCTTTCCAACCCCCCCTGGATGTGTTCTGTGTGCCCTGCCCTGGTGACCCTGCTCTGGCAGGGGGGTTGGGCTGGAGGATCTCCAGATCTCCCTTCCAGCATCCTGTGACTGATTCTGTATAACTGCCCCCCTGGGCCCCTCCCCAGCACAGGTGACGGCTCTGAAGTCCTTCCCCTGCCCTCTCCCTCTTCCAGCAACAACCTGGGGAAGGGTTTTTTTTTGCCATCACCACGGAGCGAGCAGAGCTCTCTTCACTTCCTCCTAAGCCTCACACCAGGGCTGCTTCTCTCTGCCTGTGTGTGGTCTCTTGGTCTGGGTAGGGCTCCGAAATAAATAAAAGGGGGGGGGGGGGGGGAAGGCGGGGAGGGAGGGGGCTAAAAAAAAAGTTCTTCATCTTCATTGGGAAGCTGCTGGTATCACAATGCTGCTGCACAAAAGGCATCTTATTAGCCCCGAGTGCAAAATGCTGCCTTTTCTTGCAGGAGCTCATTAATTGCAGGTCACCATTCAACAAGAAAGATGAGGCACTTGAGTTCTTCAGGCTCTCATTAGCCACCGAGCTGAACAGTATGTGTGAAATTAACAGTCACCTGAGTACCTCTATAATTTCATAATTATTAGGCCTAATGGCTTAGTCTCTGCCAAATGGCTTTAACTCCTTCCCCGGCCGGAGGGAGCTGGCAGGCGGCGCCCGAGGTGCGGCCGGGAGGGGCCGGAGGCTGCGGGGGGTGGGGGGAGGCTGGGCGGCTCTCGAAGCGTTTCGCAGCTTTGCCGCTGGAGATCAGCTCATCGGAGCAGAGAGGGGGAAGTGTCCGGGCTGGTGGATGGTCTGCATTTTTTAACATGTGCTTAGCTCTTAATTATTCGTCTGCAGCGGGCCGAGGGGAGCTGCTCGCCTGCGAGGGGGGCAAGGAGCTCCCTGCAAAGGGGCTCTGGTTGGGTTCCAAACGTGGCCTCTGTGTGTGTCTGTGGTTGTGCCCCTGTGTGAGAGCCCAGCCTCTGCTTTCTCACCTCCTTGATCATCATCCTTGCATTATCTTCCCCTCTCTTATGTCTGCATTCGTCGTAGGCTTAAAGGAGGGGGGGGAATACAAGCCAGGGTCAGAGCCCAGCGTTGTGTCCCTGCCTGGGAACTCCAGGCTGCTGGGCACGGCTCTGCCTTTGCCTGGGGGTTTGCCTCTACTTGAAGACACCTCAGGCAAGGAGCCAGAGGGGAAGGCTGCTCCTCATCTCCAACTTGCTAAAAGTTCCCCTTGCTTTCCTCTTGCAGCCCAGAGCGTGGGACCTGGTGCCAGGCAGGAGCAGGCACGGCGCGACCCCTGCCCCGATTCGATCGACTCACAGAACAGCTTGGGTTGGAAGGGACCTTAAAGCTCATCCAGCTCCATGGGCAGGGACACCTCCCACCAGCCTACACTGCTCAAGGCCTCACCCAGCCTGGCCTGGAACCCCTCCCAGGCAGGGGACAGCCACAGCTTCCCTGGGCAGCCTGTGCCAGTGTCTCCCCACCCTCACTCACAACAATTTCTTCCTTATTTCCACTCTCAATCTCCCCTCTCCCAGCTCAAAGCCATTGTCCCTCATCCTGGCACTCCCAGCCCTTGTCACAAGTCCCTCCCCAGCTCTCCTGGAGCCCTTCAGGTACTGGAAGGCTGCTCTGAGGTCTCCCTGGAGCCTTCTCCTCTCTGGGCTGAGCAGCCCCAGCTCTCCCAGCCTGTCCCCACAGGGAGTTAGCAAGGACTCTCTGCTCATCTTTGTGGACCCCTCTGGACCCCGTCCAGTAGCTCCAGGTCCTTCTTGAGCTGGGGCCCCCAGAACTGGAGGCAGTGGGGTCTCATCAGAGCAGAGGGGCAGAATCCCCTCTCTCCCTGCTGGTCATTCTGGGTACTTCGCCATCATTTTGCAGCCCAAGAGGAATGCATCAGGCTGCCCCTCTCCCTGCATAACCTGGAGGCACAGCCCTGTCCCTGCCTGGCACTGTCCATGCTGCAGGGACAGCCCTCATCCCTCTTTGGTGTTTGCAAAGGATGGGTCCAGGCAGAGGGCAGCTGCTCAGGCTGGCCCCAGGCTCACACTGGGTTTGGTACTTGTGTTCTAGCTGCTTCTTAAAACTGGAGGCTGGAGGATCTCCAGATCTCCCTTCCAGCATCCTGTGACTGATTCTGTGTGACTGCCAGCTGGGATACTCTGCCCTGGTGAGGCCACAGCTGGAGTACAGTGTCCAGTTCCAGGCTCTCTGATTCAAGAAGGACATGGAGCTGCAGGACAGGGGACAGCAAAGGGCTGCAAAGATGCTGAGGGGCCTGCAACATCTCTGTGAGGAGGAAAGGCTGAGAGAATTGGGGCTTTGGTCTGGAGAAGAGCAGCCTGAGGGGCAGCTGATCAATGCTGATCAATACTTCCAGGGTGGGGGTCAGGAGGATGGGACCAGGCTTTGCTCAGTGGTGCCCAGGGACAGCACAAGGGGCACTGGGCACAGACTGAACATCAGAAGCTCATCTGAACATGAGGAGGAACTTCTGAGATCGAAGGGTGGCAGAGCCCTGGAGCAGGCTGGCAGAGAGGTGGTGGAGTCTCCAGCTCTGGAGGCATTCACAACCCTCCTGGATGTGTTCCTGGGTGCCCTGCTCTAGGTGACCCCTGGCCAGAGGCCCACTTCCCACCCTCACCATGCTGTGCTTCTGCGCTGCCTGCAGGCAGAGGCTGGGAGCTGGAGGCTTGGACGGGACCCAGCACCAGCCCCAGAGAGCTAATGGCTTCCCGGCTGCCTGCGCTGCCGGTGCTGGGAGATCAAGGCTGGCAGCAGGGAGGGTCTCTCCTCACTTAGGTGCTGGGGAAACGTCTCCTTGGATGCTATTTCACCTTACCTCTCCTTGCCACATCTGTCAACTTCTGCTAATTACCCAGTTTGCTCTCACCCTCCACGCTGATGTGAAGGGTAGGGAGAAGAGGAAAAGGAGGTTAAGGGATTCTACAATTATAAATGATGTCTGGCAGGCTGAGGTACCATATAATGCATTATAAGCACTTAAAAAGCTAACCCATTCTGTCTTCTTTCTTTGGCATAAATAATGGCTTTTTTTATGAAATAAATCATGCAGCCAAGGTCTCTGAAAATAGCAGGAACCTGGAGCAGAATGTCTCCATCCTCATTTTTGCTAGGACAGCAGAGAAGTCAGCAAATCCACTCCATCACTGCTGATAAACCAGGGCCAGCACAACTCCCAGTAATGAAATCAGGAGATAAAGTTTGGGGAGGGCGAGAGGGGCAGGGGAGGGCTCTGCCGAGGCACCAACTGCAGCCAGGCTCCCGGGGAGGCGTAATGGACTCGGAGCAGATAAGCAGGTTTGATCCTGCCCCATGAATAAAGCAAGACCTCATAACTCATAGACAGGCAAAGCTGCCAGGGACTTAAAAGTGCTTCCTTCTGCTTCTGGTTTGTGTTTCCTTTTAATGAAGCTGCTCCAAAGCTGGGGGGGGTGGGGGGGGGGCTCAGAAGTGGGGCTGGAAGCCAGCCCTGCCTCTGCGTGTGTGCAGTCCGGCTCCCGGCGGGCCTGGGGACGGCTGGCAGGGTGGCCAGAGCCACCCAGACCTCGGCACAAAGGGCTCACAGCTGCACGGAGTGCTGGGGGCAGCCTGCCCAGAGGAGGTCCTGCTGCCCTGCCAGCAGGAGTGAGGGCAGGGGGAGGGCTGAGGTGAGGGTGTGGGGGGGCATGGGGGCTCCCCCTCGGCCCCGGTGACTCCTGCACCCCGTTCTTTACCCCTCCCATGGCTCTCTCCTCTCTGGGGAGATGGGCACCCAGCTGACCCCCTTGCACAGGGTCCTTCCCAGCTCCCTGCTCTGGCTGGAGACAGAATCACAGACTCATAGAGCAGCCTGGTTGGAAAAGACCTTGAGATCATCAGGTTTAGCCATAACCTCACATCTGCCTGCACACAGCTCTCAGACCAAGGCCCTGTGCTCCTCATCCAAATGGCTTTTAAACACCCCCAGGGACAGTGATTCCAGCACTCCCTGGTCTGGCTGGAGATAGAATCACGGAATCACCTGACTGGAAGAGCCCTCAAGATCATTGAGGCCATCCATAACCTCACATCTGCCTGCACACAGCTCTCAGACCATGGCCCTAAGCTCCTCATCCTTTTAAACACCTCCAGGGATGGAGACTCTAACACTTGTGTCCCAGTCTGGCTGGAGGTGCCCTGGGCTGGCTGCAGATGTCCCACTTCAGCCTCCCAAAGGGACCACCCCAAGGCATGGCTGCAGATCTGGAGCCTGCCTTGCAGGGCACCGGTGCCCTGAGCATCAAGGGTCAGACTTCCCCTGCAGGGTCACCCTGCCCCAGCCCTGGGTGCTGTGCTCTGCAGGCTGCAGCCCCCCTCCTCCAGGCACACACACACCTGCTTGTGAGAGGCCAGTGGGGAAAAGCTCACCCCTTAAAACTCTTCCCATGTGGGGGCAGGGGTAGGAATCCCTTCCCAGCCTCAGCCTGCATCAAGAAAAGAGGTTGGGATCCATGCCCACCTCAGACACCTCGTGGCTCTGCTGAAGGGAGCTGGTTACAGACAGGGTCCATGGTCTCAGCCCACAGCCAGGACAAGCCCAGCCTGTCCTAGCCCATGAAGCACTTCTGGGCTGGGCAGAGAGCTTCCAGGCCTCCCACACCTCCTGATCATCTCCTGGGCTGCAGCACCAGGTGCCAGGAACCATACAGCTCCTGGACAGAGGCACTCACCAAGGATGGTTCCTGCCAGAGGAAAGCAACACAGTGGGGAGTGGGTACAGCCCCCAGGATGGTGGATAGGATGGGGACCCTGGTGTCACCCCCTCAGCTCATGCTCAGACAGGAGCAGCCCTTACTCCCTGTTGGGGGACACAGTTTCAGTGCAGACTTCACCTTCCAGGGACCAAAGAATATATCTGCAGCTGAGCCCTTTGCATGCCCAGGGCAGGGCTGGTGGCACAAGAAGAGCCAGCACCAGGGTCCAGTGCTCACCACGGGGAGGTGCTTAGCAGCCTCTTAGCAGGGGTTTAGCAGCTTCCAGGTGCAAGTGCAGCAGAGCTGAGCCGTGGGCTGGCAGAAGTGCTTCACTATGAGGGTGGTGAGGCACTGCAATAGGTTGCCCAGAGAAGCTGTGAACACCTCACCCCTGGCAGTGTTTAAGACCAGGCTGGGTGAGCTTTGAGCAGCCTGGGCTAGTGGCAGGGGTGTTGGAACTGGATGATCTTTAAGGTCCCTTCCAACCCAAACCATTCTATGATGCTATGATGAGTGGCACAGAAGTGAAGGTGTCTGCTAGCAGCCCTCTGCCTTGCCTGATTGTGACCCCACAGGTTGCCCCTCCAGGCACGAGAGCTGAGGGTGCAGCCCGGGGTGCTGATGGGTTTGGGGATGAGGCTGCGTTGCCACTGCCCAGGGCACTGCTGTGAGCAGCCCAGCAGGCAGAGCTGCCCACAGCCCTGCATTAATGCACCAGGCAGGAAGGGCAGGAGCCTGCAGGCTCTCTGACTGTTAATCAGCAGCTGGCCACAAGCCCTGGAACACTGCTCCTGGGGCTGGGGAGTGATGGCTTCATGAGCAGCTCACCAAAGCTGCCAGGGCCTGGGCTGTGCTCAGAACTCAGCGCTGCACAGCCCTGCCTGGCAAGGCAAAGCCTTCCCCAAGTCTCCAATGCATTCCCAGCAAATTCCTCTCCCCTCCTCTCCCCTCCTCTCCTCTCCCTCCTTTCCCCTCCTCTCCTCTCCCCTCCTCTCCTCTCCCCTCTCCCTCCCCTCCTCTCCTCTCCCCTCTCCCTCCCTCCCCTCCCCTCCCTCCCTCCCCTCCCCTCCCCTCCCCTTCCCTCCCCTTCACTTCCCTTCCCTTCCCTCCCTTCCCTTCCCTTCCCTTCCTTCCTTCCTTCCTTCCCTTCCTTCCCTTCCCCTTTCCCTTCCCTTCCTTCCCTTCCCTTCCCTTCCCTTCCCTTCCTTCCCTTCCCTTCCAAACCTCTCTGAACCTCTCCTCTCTGAACCTCACCTGACCTCACCTGGAGGAGGAGAAGATGTGGAAGATGAGGAGTGAAGGAGGATGAGGTATGGAGAAGGAGGAGGTGTGGAGGAGGATAAGATGTGGAGGAGGATGAGGACTGGAGGAGGAGTGGAGGAGGAGGTGTGGAGAAGGAGGAGGTGTGCAAGTGGATAAGATGTGGAGGAGGACGAGGTGTGGAGGATGAGGAATGGAGGAGGAGGAAGATGAGCTGTGAAGGAGGAGGTGTGGAGGATGAGGAATGGAGGAGGAGGAAGATGAGCTGTGAAGGAGGAGGTGTGGAGGAGGAGGAAGATGAGGTGTGGAGGAGGAGGAAGATGAGGTGTGGAGGAGGAGGTGTGGAGGAGGAGGAAGATGAGGTGTGGAGGAGGAGGAAGATGAGGTGTGGAGAAGATGAAGAGGAGGTGTGGAGGAGGAGGTGTGGAGGAGGAGGAAGATGAGGTGTGAAGGCAGAGGTGTGCAGGAGGACGAGGAGTGGGGCAGGAGCTGCCAGCGCTGCCTGGGCAGGCAGCCCCCAGGCCAGGGGCTTGGGCTGGTTTCCATGGGTTGCATTCAGCAAGAGCATCATCTTGTGATGCTTCTCCTCCTCCCTGGGGGTGTGCTGCTCATTTCTGCCCCGGAAGACAATGGCCTCTTCCCAGCACAAAGGGACTCTGCAGCACACAGAACATATGGGGACATACATCCCGGGCTGCCTCCGTGGCCAATTCCCTGCATGTCACCATATGGTGCCTTGTATTTAGCACAAACACAACTTGACTGCTTCCCTCCCCATCTGGGGATTCTTTTGCCTTAATTAATAACATTGAGGGGAGGGAAAAGAAAAAAAAAAAAAGAGAGAAAAGAACCCCACAAAACTCTTTCTAAGCTTTCCAAGATTTCTGTGAGGGAGTATCTGCTGACAGCCTGCTGCTGCTGCTGCTGCTGCAGGCTTCCCTCCTGCTTCCTCTGCAGCCTTACTCGTAGGTGCTTCACAGAATGGGCTGGCTGGGAAGGGACCTCAGAGCTCAGCCAGCTCCAAGCCCCTGCCGTGGGCAGGGACACCTCCCACCAGCCCAGGCTGCTCAGGGCTCTGCACTTCTCTCCTGCTCTCCTGGAAGGCCTCACTGGGATGTTTGGAGCAGCCTTTGGAGGCCAGGCCTTGAGTAACACCCTGTCAGGAGCCTCCCATCCCAGGGACGTTCATCCATGCCCTCCAGGGTGCACAGGCACGGGCCAAGCCAGGCACCTGCCTCAGCCCTGCTGGCTTCACCCAGCTCCCTGGGATGGGAGGGGAGGGGTGGGAAGGAAAGGCTTTCATGGACAGTGGGCTTGGCCCAGCTTCTCAAGGGGTTCCTTGGCCAGCTTGTATGAACTAGGCAGGGCAGCTGGTGGATCAGCTCTTCATCTCTCAGCCTTGTTCTGCACCCCCCAGGACTTCCCTCTTTGAGACCTGAGCTGAGTTTGAGTTCACTGCCAGCTGGTACCTCACAGGATCACAGTCACAGAATAGGTTGGCTGGAAGGGACCTCAAGGACCATCTAGTCCCAACCCCACTGCCATGGGCAGGGACACCTTCCACTATCTCCTTCACCTCCAGCTGACGGGGAGGTGATGGCTCCCTGGACAGGGCAGTGGTGGAGTCCCCATCCCTGGAGGTGTTTAAGAGCTGTTTGGATGAAGAGCTTAGGGCCATGGTTCTGGTTGGACTCAGTGATCTTAAGGTCATTTCCAGCCAGGCCATTCTGTGATTCTATGATCTCCATCCCAGCTGAGGACCTCCACAGTGAATCCTTGAGGACTGGGACACAAGGAGACCTGGCAGAGCATCAGTGTTGGAGTGGCTGTGGGAGCAGGGTGCTGCCAGCGTTCCTGGCTCAGCCCCACCAGCTGCCACCTTGTCCTGCTCCATCGTTTCCTCCTGACCTCCAGAGCAGGACAGAGGGTGGGACATGAGCAACAGCAGCTCAGCCTTACAGTCAGATGGAAATAATCCACAGCCTGAGAGTCACTCTGGCCAATGGCTTTGAGCTCCTGGCTGGGCAGGGATGCCCACAGGCAGGAGTCCAGGGTGTCAGCAGCACCCTGGCTTCCTAAAGCTGCAGGCAGGGCTGGGCACAGCCTGGGTATCCAGGTCCCATGAGTGAGGTACTGGTGGGATCCAAGGCTTTGATGTGATGCTCAGCTTCTCCCCTGGTGCAATGAGGCTGAGAAAGTGGCAGAAGGGAGGCCCGAAGGGAGGCCCACGGGGAAGAGGAGGAGGACATGAGGGCTGCCAGGGCACAGAGAGCTCAAGGTGGAGGCCAGCTCTGGGCACACTGGGCACAGATACATGCATGGTTGGGCTCAATGGTCTTAGAGGTCTTTTCCAACCAAACCAATGCTGTGATTGTGATTCTGTACCTGGGAGACTGAGAGCACAGGGAGCAGATGGAGTTGAGTTCAAGAGCAGGGCTGAGCACAGAGTCAGGGGAAGCTGGGGGAGGTGAAGTTGGGCCTTAAATGACCAGAAGAGCTCTTTGGGAAGGAGCTGCTGCAGAAGGCAGGGGTGAGGCTGGGGGAGCATTCAGCCAGGCTGTGCTCCCACCACGTTACAGACAAGAGCTGATTCATGCTGCCCAACCCCTTGGCACAACATCAGGTCCCCTCCTCGTGACAGCCTGCAGGTCCTGCTTGCATAAGAGCTGTGGGTGCACAGAGCTGGGTGCAGGCTGAGCCTGCTGGGCTCCTGGTGACAGTGGTGGCATTCAGAGATGGCACTGGGAGAAGGTCACTGCGTGCAGAGCAGGCAGAAGCTGTCAGCACACAGCTCTGCTGAGGGTCTGGAAGGAGGACAACCATGGGGAACCTGGAGAAGAGAGGGCACTGGAGAGACCTCAGAGCAGCCTTGCAGTACTTGAAGGGCTCCAGGGGAGCTGGGGAGGGACTTTGGACAAGGGCTGGGAGTGCCAGGACGAGGGACAATGGCTTTGAGCTGGGAGAGGGGAGACTGAGAGTGGAGATGAGGAAGAAATTCCTTAGAGTGAGGGTGGGGAGACTCTGGAACAGGCTGCCCAGGGAGGCTGTGGCTGCCCCCTCCCTGGAGGTGTTGAAGGCCAGGCTGGATGAGGCCTTGAGCAACCTGGGCTGGTGGGAGGTGTCCCTAGGGGGTTAGAACTGGATGATCTTTGAGGTCCCTTCCGACCCAACCCATTCCATGATTGTATGAACCTATGAGTGAGGCTCTGCTGAGGAGCTGCTGGGGGATGCCCAGCACTGGGGCCTTGCAGGGAGGCAAACCAGTGGCCAGCGGGTGGCTGAACCCCGTCCTGGAGCAGAGTTTTGGGTTGGTGCAGAGCAGGTGGGAATTTCCAAGGCCCTGGGAGGAAAGTGGAGGTTGGCCTCGTGTTTGAAGAAGGGGAAGAGGATGAGGTGGGTAATTACCAGGCTGTCAGCCTGACACTGCTCCCAGGCTGAAGAAGGGAGAGGCTGCTGCGGGATGCGCTGAATAGAGAACCAGAGAGGGTGATATAATTAATGCCAATCACCAGGGATCCATGGCAAAGAGCTCCTGTCAAACCAGCCTCAAGGCTTTCTTCCTCTTGGGCTTGGGGTGGGGGTTTTGGGTTGTTTTCTTGTTTGTTGGGGGTTTTTTTCCCCTCTTTTGTCTTTAACCCCAGGGTTCCAAGGAGCAGGGTTTGCTGAGGACACAGGCAGCAGCCACCCAGCCAGCACCTGGCTGCTCTCTGAGGGCTCCTCACTGCAAGAGCAAACCCCCACACTACCTTTGGGGGGGGTTTAAGAGGCCAAGGGGTTGGGCACAAGCTGCCACTGAAGGGCTCTGCAGGGGGCTGCTCTCCCCAGCAGGGTTAAAGGAGCCCCTGCTGACTGCAAGGGGAAGGGACCAGGTGACCTTGGAGGGTCCCTTCCAGCCCAGGGCATTGTGTGATGTGGTGAGGAGCATGCACTGGGCTAACCCCAGCAGCACCTCTGTGGCAGGAAGGCCCTGTTGGGGTGTCCCTGGTGGGGCTGTGGGGGGATACTAGAGGTGATTTGCAGAGTGGGGAGCACTGGACACCAAACTGCCATAGAATCACAGAATGGGTTGGGCAGGAAGAGACCCTAAAACTCATCCAGTTTTAACCTCCTGCCATGGGCAGGGACACCTCTCACCAGCCCAGGCTGCTCAAGGGCTTATCCAGCCTGGCCTTGGACACCTCCAGGGATGAGGGCTCCACAACCTCCCTGGGCAAGCCAATAGCAGTGCAGGTGGGAAGGGATGATGTGAGTGGAAGTTTCGTTGGTGATCTCTGGAGTTGCTTCTCCAGCACCCAGGTATTGTGCTAGGTGGTGTGGAATCTTGATGGGGACCCTGGAGGGCACAGCAGAGGGTGAAGGACCTTCTCTTGGTGCAAGCACCTCCTGGCTTCATGCATGGACAACTTGGAAGAGCAAGAGGTTGTGTGGCCCCATTTGCCTCCTGGCCCTGCTCTGTAGGAAGCCTGTGTGAGCTACCAAGCTCTGAGCTGTGCTGAGGGGGTCCTGCCTCATGGTGGTAGCTCACACAATGGTGCTCAAGCCCCCAGACCCTTCCTGCTGCCTCAGTTCTGCCGCTTGCTCCTACCCGTGCTGAGCTAAACACACCCCAGAGACCAGCCCTGCCCTCCTGGCTTGCTGAGACCACCATGCCCTTGCCACCCCTGTGACCTCTGCAGATGCTTCCAGCAGGGATCCTGTGGAGCACTGCAGGTCTCCTCACACTGAGGTGCTTCTTGTCAAGCCCAAATCCCCATGGAAACCCAGGAGAAGCACCTGGATCCCAGTGTCCTGCCCCAGATAACATCCTGGCCCTGGTCCTCTGCCCCTGGCCTTTGAGCCCCATGGCTGACATCCCCCTGGGCTCTTGCAGCTCACCCATGGCATGTTCAGGCCGCTCCCAGCCCTTGCCCCCTCAGGACACTAATGCCACCTCCCATTCCAGGCACCCTCTTATCCCTGGGGCATCAACCACCTAAAGGGACCCTTCTGCTTCCCTCCTTCAGCCCTCCAGAGGCAGCTCCAGACTCCCCACTCCCCATCAGCTTGTTGGGGCTGAGGAGTCTCCTGGTTCAGGACACACAACCCAGAAGAGCCCCAGCAGGTGCCCTTGTGCCCAGGCACAGCACGGGCTCTGCTGTGCCAGGGCTGACAGCTCCTCCCCTGCTGAGCCATGGCAATGAAATTCTGCATTAGAATCACAGCAGGTCGGAAGGGACCCCAAGAGATCCTTGAGTTCAACCCCCCTGCCAGAGCAGCATCACCCAGCAATGCAGCCAGGTGGGCTTGGGATCTCTCCCGAGGAGACTCCACAACCTCTCTGGGCAACAAACCAAGAAGGTTCTCCTCATGTTGAGCTGAAACCTTCTCTGTTCCAGTTTGTATCCCTTGGTCCTTGGCTTCTTGCTGTGCACCACTCAAAAGAGCTTGGCCCCCTCCACCTGCCCCCCACCCCTCAGGTATTGATAGACATTGATCAGATGCCTCTCAGCCTTCTCTTCTCCAGCCTAAACAGCCCCAGGGCTCTCAGTCTCCCTTCACAGGGGAGATGCTCAAGTCTCCTAAGCATCCTCATGGCTCTGGGTTGGACTCTCTCCAGCAGGTCTCTGTCTCTCTGCAACTGGGGAGCCCAAAGCTGGACACAGTATTCCAGGTGTGGTCTCAGCAGGGCAGAGCAGAGGGGAAGAAGAACCTCCCTAGCCCTGCTGGCCACACTTGTCTTGCTGCACCCATGCCTGTGCTTCAGTTTGTGGCAGAGAGGTGAGGACAATGCCAGAGAGAGATGTCCCCAGCTGCAGCACCAGCAAGGTAGGGTGGCTGAACTGGTGGCACTGGGATGCTTGGCCACAAGCTCACTGTGATGCAGGGGTCCTGTTCAGCTGCTGTGTGTGGGGTGCAGAGACTCCCCTGGGCATCACATGGCTGTGGAGGTGGTGGAGTGCTTTGAAATAGATTTTGGAGGCTGCCTCAGTTTCCCCACCTTCATTTGAGCTGGTGTGGAAGGAGAAGTTGAATTGAAACCCTTCTCAGGTGGCCTGAGATGAGTCCAGAGAGAAGTCATCTGCATAGCCCTGAGAGAAGCCACCTGGAACTCAAGGGTGTGGAGGAGAGATGGGCTGCCCATGGCACTGGGCTGGGCACAGGGGTTTCCAGAGGGCACCTGTCCCCTCAGCCCATTTGGAGCCTGGCAACAGGTCAGTATCCACCTCTCTGTCTCTAAGAGCACCTCAGAGGGGTTTCAGCTTCTCCAAGCCACTTTGATGAGCACTGGGGAGCCCTTTGGGTGGCCAAGTCCCCGTCAGGTCTGACATTCAGCACTGCAGCTGAGCCATGGACCAGAGGTGTTGCCCCACCCCACTCTGCTCCTAAACCTCAAACCATCTCCCATGACAGGAGCTGCAGCCTCGAGTGACCTTGGGCATTTTCCCTAGGGCAGGAAATAAATCCACCCATCAGAAGGGGAAGTTGCAGCCCCAACAGCTCAACAGCTGCTGGCAAAGGGATTTCCAGGCCAGCAGCTGGGGGCTGCAGCCAGGGAGGGGCAGCAGAGGCAGCAGGGGCAGGGCATGAGGACCTCTGTGAGCTAGACACTGCCACCCAGCACTGTACCAGGCAGTGGTGACTTGGAGGCAGGCTGCCAGGCACAGAAGGAGAAGTGTTTTGGTTGGGGAAAGACCTCCTAGGTCACTGAGTCCAACCATGAGAGAGTTGGAGTTGAGGAAGGGAAACCAAGCTGGGGAAGGGCCTGGAGAAGAGATCTCACGAGGAGCAGCTGAGGGTCCTGGAGAACCCCAGAATGCTTTGGGTTGGAAGGGACCTCAAAGATCATCCAGATCTAACCCCCCTGCCATGGGCAGGGACACCTCCCACCAGACCAGTGGAGAAGAGGAGGCTGAAGGGAGAGGAGGCTGAAAGCAGCTTGCAGTGAGGTGGGGGTTGGGCTCTGCTCCCTAGTCTCAGGTGATAGGAGAGGAAAGGGCCTGAATTGTGCCAGGGGAGGCCTAGGTTGGAGAGGAGGGAAAATTTCTTAGCTGCAAGAGTGGTCAGGGATTGGCACAGGCTGCCCAGAGAGGTGGTGGAGTCCCCATGCCTGGAGGTGTTCATGGAACCTGTGGCCCTGGCACTTGGGGCCAGGGTTTGGTGGCCTTGGTGGGGTTGGGCTGAAGGTTGGACTCAGGCTCAGAGAGCTTTTCCAGCCCAAACATTTCCATGATTCTATAAGTATCTAGCTCTCCCAAGTCTGATGGTAGCACCACATCTCTGCCCCAGGAAAAGAGTCTCAGACATACAGGTAGCTGCAGACTGCCCAGGGTGATGTCCAGGTGGACACCTCCAGAGCCCAACCCCCTCCATGCTGTGTGCAAGCTCAGTTTCACCTAACATCACAAGGAGGACATGGAGGTGCTGAAGCAGGTCCAGGGGAGGCCACAAAGATGATCAGAGGGCTGGTTGAAGGAGTTGGGGCTGTTCAGCCTGGAGAAGAGAAGGCTCCAGGGAGACCTCAGAGCTGCAGTTCAGCATCTGAAGGGGACCTCCAGCAGGCTGGGGAGGGACTGCTCAGAAGGGGCTGTGGGGATAGGACGAGAGGCAATGGTTTGGAACTGGAGCAGGGCAGAGTGAGGTTGGACCTCAGGAGGAAGTTCTGCACAGAGAGGCTGGGGAGAGACTGGATCAGGCTGCCCAGAGAGGGGGTGGAGGCCTCATCCCTGGAGACATTCAAGGACAGACTTGCTGTGTCCCTGTGCAGCCTGCTCTAGCTGGAGGTGTCCCTGCTGCCTGCAGGGGGGTTGCACAAGATACCCTTTGAGGGTCCCTTCCAACCTGACTCATTCTATGACCTCCCCCTTGGGGGCTTCTCCCCAGGCCGATGCAGTTTCACTTTCTCCAGCGCTGTCCTCCCCCCCCCCGCCCCAGCCCAGCCCCAGGGCAGCACGGAGGGCAGGAGCCCCACACTCTGTAATATTTAAAACAATTTTATTCATGAAAATATGCTGTACAATGCACTATACACAGGGCTTTACATGGCCACACACACAGACTCTAATAGCACGACCAAGAAAGTTAACCATTGCCTACCATAGATGCGTGGTGAGAGATGACACCTGCCAGAGACCCCCCCCCAACTCTGTACAGTTATAAATATGAGGGAAAGGACCCAAAACCTCCAGTTGAAGCAAACCAGTGGGGCCCCATGGGCGTCCCCTCGGCGCCGGCTCCGGGCAGGGCCGGGAGCAGGGCTGGGGGCAGAGGATGCTCCTTGTGCCCAAAGGGCTGGGGAGGGCAGGGGGGGTGATGGATGGGGGAGGCCCAAGCTGAGGTGAGACATGGAGTGAGCTGTGCTTGGGCAGCTGGGGAGCAGAGAGGGAGCCCAGAGCCTTGGCCACCGCTGGGGAGTGCAGTAAAGCCCCGGCTGCCCCTTCCCCGGTCGCAGCACCGGGACACGCAGGGGGCACGGCCGCACCCGGCCACCCCCAGCGCCTGCCTGCCCCACGGGCACCACACCTCCATGACATCACCACCACCCCACCCAGCCACCCCGGCCCTGGCACCCCCCGCCGCCTCTGCCCCGCTGCCCTCCACCCCCGCGGGTCCAGCCCGTCCCATCTCCCCCCGCCCGGGGCCCGGGGCCCCTGTGCCCGCCTGCCGCTGTCCCTGGCACCGCACGACGACTGTACACACGACGCTCACCAACACGACTCCACCGCACACACGACAACCCCACGGTCACGAACCACAACGACAGCTTGGCAACGGGGCGTGCCCCACGGGGGCGTGGGGCGGGGGCAGGCCAGCTGGGCTGGGGGAGGCGGGGGGCAGGGGAGGGACAAAGCTTCACTCCTGCTGCTGCTGCAGCTTCCCCTCTGCCACGCTGGTGCCTGGCCCACAGCTGTGCCACCTCCAAGGGGCTTTTTTTTGGGGGGGGGTCCCTGCGCTTAAGCATCCCATCTGCCAGGGTGTGCCCAGCTGGCTGCTGCCCGGCGTGCTGGTGTGCTGCTGGCTGTGTGTCTGGGGGAGCCAGGACCCCTTCCTCCCATGGTTGGGGGGGCATCGAGCCCTCCCCCCCGCCTTGTTTCTGCCGTGACCCCGTGTGCAGCGCCGGGTGGGGGCAGGGCTGGTGCTCCCCAGCCGTGTTCCATCAGTTGCCAAGGGTTTTAGATCTGCCTGGCACGAGAGGTGGGTACAAAAGGAATGATCCTGCCCAGAGAAGAATCCCTTTTAAAAAAGCATTGGAGAAAGGTTCTCTAGAATAGAATATATTAAATTCTGTACATGAGCAAATAATGTAAACATAATCCATTAACTGCTAAGAATGTCTGCAGAGGCCGTGCCCGCCCTGTGCCCGGGGCCAAGCTCACCTGGTGGCACATGGAGCTCCTCTCTCGCCGTGCCCCAGACTCAAGGGTCAGCAGGGGAGCAGGAGGGGCTCACCCACAAGTCCTTCCCTGCCCCAGATCCGAGCAGCCAGGGGTCCCCTCATGGCTTGCTGGGACCCAGCACCTGCCCCACCACAGAGGTGGTGCTGGAGGGAGAAGGGAAGAGCTGGGCTGGGAAAAGGCGCTGGGGAGTGGCCTGCTCCTTGCTGCAGCCCAGGGGTGGGGGTCTGGAGAAAGCCTGTGGCGCCCAGGAGGAAGGTGGCCTATGCAGGGAGTCGCCTGGGACAGAGCTGAGGCTCCCACAGCCTCTCCCCCCAGACCCTCCATCTCTTCTGGACCATTGGCCTGCCTGGCTGCCCATCCAAAACCCCTGTGGTACCCAGCAGCAGGGAGCTCTCACTCCAGCTGTGCAGGGTGGCAGTGGCCTGGCACAGCAATGGGGCTGCTCTGGGCTGCCCACACCCAGCAGGCTGTGTGTCAGTCATGGACCCCTTCCCCTCAGCCTGTGGCAGGTGAGTGCACCAGGGCCGACTCCTCTTGCTGACAGCTCTCCAGGCCAGCTCTCCTGGCATCCTGGGGATAGGCAGTGAGCCCTCTGGGATGGGCATGCTGGCTGGACTCACTCCTGAAAGCAGCAGTGACCCCCCCAGGAGCCTCCCCATCGCCAGCTGTGAGCCCTGCAGGACCTCCCTGAGCTCTGCACCAGGGGATGCAGTGTGGGTCACTCCAGAGGTCTGGACACCACACTATTCCCTCCTCACACAGCTCCTTCTCGAGGGTGCCCCCACATGACAGCCCCCAGCCTCCAGCCCAGCACCAGCACCCAAGGCCAAACCCAGCTGCGACCTGTGATGGGCTGCAGCCATCAGCACTGCCCACGGCCTCTCTCCTCCTCTCCTTGAGCTCAGCTCTTCCTTCCAATGCAAAACCTCAATGCCAGAAGAGTGCACAAACCCCCCTCCCCCACCCCATGAGCTCCCCCTGAGCCTCCAGCAGGGAGAACCCAGGCCAGCACACATCACTCCTGGCAGGACCACCCCATGCCCACAGCTGCTCCGGGCAGGGATCCACAGTGTGCCCACAGGCAGGTGTGACCGTGGCACCCCCAGCACCCATCAGCAGTCCCCAGGGCACCCTTCCCTCCAGCACCAACCCTTCCCACTGCCTGGTAAGAAAACCTGCCTGGAGCCACGCAAGAGACCCCCAGTAGAGGCGGCCTGGGCACGTGGGCTTGGCAGAGCTCAGAGCACCACCAGGACCGAGGGGTGCAAGCCCCTCCCGGCCCCGGGGCAGGGTCCCTGCTCCTGACACTTCTGCTCAGAGGACTCATTTCCCAGGCTGGCTCAGGGGAGGAACCCCTTTCAGAGAGGGGTGCACACGCAGGGGGCTCCCACAGCCCCAGCCAGCACCACCTCATCACCCAGCCCGAAGGACAGATCAAACTGGCACCATCACAGCGGGGCACGGGGACCGGCTGGAAGGGTCCATCCCGTCCTGCTGCCCCCAGACCTGCCTCTCCTGCCCGCCTGCCCTGTGTCCTCTGGCGGATGCTCGCAGGAGGGCCCGCAGACGGGGCCCAGGTGTGGGCTGGGGGTGGGGGTCCCGAGCCTGACTCCAGGTTCGACCCTAGGGTTTGCGTTCCCTGCATGACCTCAAGCTCAGCCCCGCGGCTCTCGCCCAGCGTAACAAACAAAGGCAGAAGAGAAAGGAAAGAAAAAAACAACGGTTAGTCTCAATGTTCCCCTCGGTGGCTCCTCGGCGGCGAGACCCCCCCCTCTCCCTGGGGCGGGCGTCAGCCGGGCACCCAGCTCTGGTTCGTGGGCTGGGGGGCGGCGGGCAGGGCGGGCACGCCCAGCCCGTTCTGCGGCGGCAGGGCCGAGTCGAAGTTGAAGTCCATCTCGTCGCTGTCCATGAAGTCGTTCAGGATGATGGACTCCACGTCGCACTCCAGGCTCCCGTTGAACATGTCCAGGTCCAGGTCCGCCGGGAACCTGTCCGGGCCCAAGGCGGGGGGGTGGCCGGCCCCCGGGTAGGGGCCCTGCAGCGACTCCAGCAGGCTCATGTGTGCCCCCTGGGCACCGGCGTAGGAGGGCAGGTGCCCGTGGTGCGGCGCGGCCGGCATGCTGCACGTCTCACCGGGCAGGCTCATAAGGCTGACAGCGTTGGCTAAGGCACTGGTGTGGACCGCAGGGGGGTGGTGGTGGGGGTGGTGGGGATGGGGGTGGTGGTGGTTGTGGTGGGCGGCCGGGGACGGGTGGTACAACGCGCTGCCCTTCATCAGAGAGCCCGAGTGGGACGGGTAGGGGGCCACAGCCTGCTCCCCGCCCCCGCACAGCAGCGGGCTGGGTCTGTGGCCGCGGGCCGGCACCGTGGGGCTGGCCGGCGGCAGGGGCAGCTCCCCCGGCACCATGCTCTCCTTGTGCGAGTAGGAGATGGAGGAGAGCAGGTCCTGCAGCGAGGAGGCGTTCCGGTAGGGGCCGGCCGGGGAGAAGCTGGCTTGCTTGTTCTCCTGGATGGTCTGCATGGGCAGGCGGCGCATCAGGCCGAGCGCCGGCTGGCTGTAGATCGTCCCGCAGTAGGTGCTGCCCGCGGGCCCCATGCTGGAGCACTTGGAGTTGAAGCTGAAGCTGGAGCTCCTCTGGCGCAGGGCGGCCGGCGGCAGCTGCTGCGAGGGGCTGATGGCGTAGCCGTCCTGCAGGTCCTCCAGCAGGCTCTCGCCCAGGCTCTCGTTCAGGCTGATGGTGCCGGTCAGGTCGGTCAGCCGGGGCAGCTCCACGGAGCAGCGGGCGCTGAGGGACGGGGACATGGTGCTGGAGGGGCTGGGGTACATCAGCGGGGAGGAGGGGGTGCCGTCGTCCTCCTCCAGCTCGTCGGGCTCGTGGTTGGCCATGATGGGCGAAAGGCGGCCGCCCAGGGCGCCGGCCGCGGAGGTGGCCCTGGTCCTGAAGTCCGCCCAGGCGTCGTACTCGTCGCCGCCGTGGGACGCGGGGCTCCCGGACCACTTGGCCTGCTGGGGCGCGGGGCTGTCCTCCCCCCGCTCCTGCGCCGCCTGCAGCTGCTTCTTCTTGCTGGCCTTGCCCTTGATGCGCAGGAACTTGCTGTTGTTGTCCATGGAGACCGCCCGGCGCCGCGGCGTCTTGCCGGTCTTGCCGCCCTCGGGGTTCAGCATCCACCAGGAGCTCTTGCCCGTGCCCTCGTTCTGCACCCGGATGAAGCGGGTGTGCAGCGACAGGTTGTGCCGGATGGAGTTCTGCGGGGACAGCAAGGGCAGAGGGGCGGTCAGCGGCGGCTCCAGCGCCCCAGCCAGCAGGGGGATGCTGGGGGGGGGGAGGGGTACAGGGGGCATCATAGGGGACCTGGGTTCTATCCCCCGGGGCACCGTGGCGGGGCAGGGGACACGATCAGCAGCAGCTCCAGCACCCCAGGGAGCAAGAGGAAGCTGGGGGGTATGTGGGGCATCGTGGGGGACCTGGGCTCTGTTCCCTGGGGCACCATGGAGGGCAGGGGACATGGTGAGCAGCAGCTCCAGCACTCCAGGCAGGGGGGGATGCTGGTTCATGTGGCATCATGAGGGACAGGGATTCCACCCCCTGGGACAACCATGGCTGGCTGAGCCAGAGCAGGCAGGGCCTTTCCCGGGCACTGCCAGGCATCTCAGCTCCAGGAGCCCACGTGGCATGGCTGCATCCATCAGCTCCCATCATTAGCACAATCACTGCCAGGGCAGGGATGGGGCTGGGGGGTCTTTAGGGTGAGCCCCGGGGACCTGCAGCAGGCAGGGCCACATCTCAGGGGACTCTTAATTCCCTGGCAGGAGCCTAGGGAGGGGCCAGGTGAGGAAGGAACAAAAGCAGAGGCACAGTGAAGCACAGTCCAGGACTTCTCCATCCCACCCAGGCACCCAAGAAGTGTCACCATGATGCTCCCAGCACACCCTTGCCCACATGCATCCCTGCAGACATCCCAGGCACACCACCAGCTCCACAGGCTGAGGGAGTCTCTTTGCCCACACACCTCTGGGCACCAACCCTCTGGAGCTGGCTCCAAAACCACCTTCCCTGCCTGGCATCACTTTGCAGTGTTCTCCCCTCCTCCTTCATCACTGGAAGGTAGAACCAAGCCAGGATGCATCAGCACTACCACAGCTCAGGCCAAGGTCACACAGAATCCCAGCATGGTGAGGGCTGGAAGGGAGCTCTGGAGATCACCCAGCCCAAGCCCCCTGCTCCAGCAGGGCACCCCCAGCAGCTTGCCCAGCAGCACAATGGCCAGGGGGGGTTGAAAGCTCTCCAGAGAAGGAGACTCCACAGCCTCTCTGGGCAGCCTGCTCCAGGCCTCCAGCACCCTCACACAATAGAATGTTTTACTTCTCCTCAGATGGAGCCTCCTGGCTTCCAGTTTGTGCCCTCTGCCCATTGTCCTGTCCCTGGGCACCACTGACAAAGAGTCTGGCCCCAGCCTCTTGTCCCCCAGGGGTCCTTTAGCTCTTGCTGAGCATTGCTCAGATCCCCTCTGGGGCTGCTCTTCTCAGGCTCTCAGCCCCAGAGCTCTCAGCCTTTGCTCCTCACAGAGCTGCTCTGTGCCATTGCCCTTGGAATGAGAGTCTTGGGGTACCCTGGGGAGATGCCTTCCAAGCTCCAGCCAGAGGAAGAGAGGAGTTGGAGATAAAAAATGACAGAATGGGTTGGGTTGGAAGGGACCTCAAAGATCATCCATCTCCATCCCCCTGCCATGGGCAGGGACACCTCCCACCAGCCCAGCTTGCTCAAGGCCTCATCCAGCCTGGCCTTCAACACCTCCAGGGAGGGGGCAGCCACAGCCTCCCTGGGCAACCTGTGCCAGTGCCTCCCCACCCTCACTTCAACAATTTCTTCCTCATCTCCAGTCTCTGTCTCCCCTCTCCCAGCTCAAAGCCATTGTCCCTCATCCTGGCACTCCCAGCCCTTGTCCAAAGTCCCTCCCCAGCTCTCCTGGAGCCCCTTCAGGTACTGGAAGGCTGCCCTGAGGTGTCCCTGGAGCCTTCTCTTCTCCAGGCTGAACAGCCCCAACTCTCCCAGCCTGTCCCCATAGGGGAGGTTCTCAGCCTCTGATCATCTTCACAGCCTCCCATAGACCTACTCCAGCAGCTCTTCAAGTCCTGCCAGACCACATCAGCCCACAGCGTAGAGCCTCTTGCTCCAGCACTGCCTATGGGCACAGGGCAGGAGCTGCTGGGCTGCAGGGGCTGCAGGGGTGCAGCCTGCCCAGCTCCAGGAGGGAGAGGAGGCAGAAGGCTGCAGGAGGGGCAGGAGGCTGCAGGAGGGGCAGGAGGCCGCAGGAGGAGCAGGAGGCAACAGGAGGAGCAGGAGGCAGGAGGCACAGGAGAGGCAGGAGGCGCAGGAGGCAGGAGGCTGCAGGAGGCAGGAGGCTGCAGGAGGCAGGATGCTACAGGAGGGGCAGGATGCTGCAGGAGGGGTGGAAGGTAGGATGCTGCAGGAGGAGCAGGATGCACAGGAGGGGCAGAAGTTAAGAGGCTGCAGGAGCAGGAGGCAGGAGGCTGCAGGAGGGGCAGGAGGCTGCAGGAGGCGCAGGAGGCAGGAGGGGGACAGGAGGGGCAGGAGGCAGGAGGTTGCAGGAGGGGCAGGAGGCAGGAGGGGCAGGAGGCAGAAGGCTGCAGGAGGGGCAGGAGGCAGGAGGCTGCAGGAGGGGCAGGAGGCAGGAGGCTGCAGGAGGCAGGAGGCTGCAGGAGGAGCAGGAGGCAGGAGGGGCAGGAGGCTGCCGGGGGCCGGGGCCGGGGCCGCGGGGAGGGGCCGGGGCTGAAGTTGGGCTGCGTGCGGCGGTGCTGAGCGGAATGCTAATGGAGAGCAGCGCTGGCCCCAGCTCATCCATCACGTTATGTAATGGCTCACTTCTCTGCACTTCATTTATTTGGAGATTGCTCCCAGGCTGGCTCCTCGCCAGCAGCCACCAAATCCAAGTCTACAGAAATCAATCTCGCGCTGACTGATTAAGCCGTGTTTAGAACTAATTGCTCCTCCGTGTGTGGGGAGAATAAATTACTGGCTTTAATTTCACGTCTTTAAAATGCAACTGCAGGTATGGGCTAGGCCTTAACCCCTTCCTGCACCACCCCCCTGCACGGCCACGGAGGGCACAGGCTCACAGAACTGGCACAGGGTTGGAAGGGACCTCAAGGCTCAGCCAGCTCCCAGCCCCCTGCCACGGCCAGGGACACCTCACACTGCAGCAGGTTGCTCACAGCCACAGCCAGGAGGAGGCTGCCACCACCTCCCTGGGCAGCCTGTGCCAGGCTCTCACCACCCTTATGGGGAACAACTCTCCTGACATCTGAATCTCCCCACTTCTAGTTTTGCTCTATTTCCCCCCAGTCCTATCACTCCCTGACACCCTCAAAAGTCCCTCCTCAGCTTTCCTGCAGCCCCCTTCAGATACTGGAAGGCCACAAGAAGGTCTCCTGGGAGCCTTCTCCTCTCCAGACTGCACAACCCCAACTCCCTCAGTCTGTCCTCATGGCAGAGCAGCTCCAGCCCTCTGCTCACCCTCGTGGCCTTTCTCTGGACACCTTCCAGCACCTCCAGATCCTTCCTGGCACAGAGGCTCCAGAACTGGACACAGAGCTCCAGGTGGGGTCTCCAGGACAGGATGGAGCAGGCATGGATCAGGGAACAGGCTGAGCTCCATGCTGCTCTCTGCAGTGGTGGTGCCCATGCTGATGTCCATCACCTTCAGACCTGCCTGGCAAGGAGAGCTCTCCCTGGTCCCCCAGCACCTCTCCCTCCAGCCACAGGCTGAGCCCTCAACATGCCTGAGCTGCTGGGGACAGAGCACCGAAATACAGAATGGGTTGGGTTGGAAGGGACCTTAGAGATCATCTCGTTCCAAGTCCTTGCCATGGGCAGGGACACCTCCCACCAGCCCAGGCTGCTCAAGGCCTCATCCAGCCTGGTCTGGAGCACCTCCAGGGATGGGGCATCCACAACCTCCCTGGGAAGCCCATTCCAGTGCACCAGATGGCTGTCACCACGTTTGAAGAGCCAGAGCCAGCTCAGCCCCACAGAATCAATATTGTTTGGGTCGGAAAAGTCCTCTGAGATCATCCAGCCATCACCACCAAGGCCACCAAACCCTGGCCCCCAGTGCCATGGCCACAGGTTCCATGATCACATCCAGGGCTGGGGACTCCACCACCTCCCTGGGCAGCCTGGGCCAGTCCCTGACCACTCTTGCAGCAGAGAAATCTTTCCTCCTCTCCAACCTAAGCCTCCCCTGGCACAATTTCAGGCCCTTCCTTCTCCTATCACCTGAGACTAGGTAGCAGAGCCCAGCCCCCAGCTCACTGCATCCTCCTCTCAGGGAGCTGTAGAGAGCAATGAGGTCTCCCCCAGCCTCCTCTTCTCCAGGCTGAACACCCCCAGCTCCCTCAATTGCTGCTCCCCAGTCCTGTTCCCAGACCCTTCCCCAGCTTGGTTGCCCTTCTCTGGACCTGCTCCAGCCTCTCAATGTCCTTGCTGGAGTGAGGAGCCCAGAACTGAACCCAGGATTTGAGCTGTGGCCTCACCAGTGCCTCACCCATGGTGCTGCTTTGCACCCAAACACTTCACCACTGATGAGGACACTCAAGCAGGGCTTGCTGGGGCAATGCTCAGCTGCTGCTAGTCCCCTGGCAGGATTAGGGACCCCACCAGCAGTCCTGGGTCTGCTCATCATGGGGTGCAGGAGATGCTGCAGCACTCCGTGGCTGGGACAGAGCTGCACCGAGAGAGGGGCTGGGGTTTGAAGGGTGTTTGGAGCACCATGCCTGGACAAGGTGACATTCAGCATGGAGCTGACCTCCTTCTCCTCAGCTCCAGCACAGGGCCCCAGCACCACCCAGGGCCCAGGCCGGTGTGAGGCAGGGGACAGGGCTGGCAGGGGGGTGGGGGGAGGCTGGTAGGGTCAAGCTTGCCCGAGGGTGAGGAGGGGAGGGGATGCTGCTGCCTCTTCTACAGCCAAGCTTCATTAAGAGCCAAAAGACAGCGGCAATTAAGTGCAAGGCTCCTCATTAGCACCCCGAGGCGCTGGGCTGGCAGTGGCTGGGGAGCAGGGTGCAGGGCTGGGGGCTGTACTGGGGCGGGCCGGGAGCTTATTAACAGCAGGAGGCAGGGACCTGCTTCACCAGCCTCCCCCCCCAGCAGCCCTCCAGCAGCCCCCAGAGCATCCACGGCAGGCAGCCCTGGGCTGGTGGGGAGGGAGCAGCACAGGATGGCACTGTGGGAAATGCGGGGCTCAGCTCCTGGCCAGCCCCAGGCAGGGTGATGATGTGCTGGGGACATCAGGAGATGTGTGCTGGCCACACCTCCCCGACAGCAGCTGCCTCGGCAGGGCTGCGAGCCAGAGTCTGGTTTTGGCAGGGTGCAGAGGGGGCAGGTAGCAGTCTCAGGGTCCCCATCCTGCCCCACTCTGCCCAAAGTCCCGCAGGACTTCTTGCAGCAACCTGCACCTTGCCAGGCCCGGCCATGCCCTGCCCCTCCTCATCCCATTGTGGCTCATGGCATCCTCCCCCTGCCCATCCCAATGGCTCAAGCCCTTCACCAAAGCAGAGAGACCCTCCCGGCATCCGGGCCCCAAAAGCCACAGGAGGAGGTGCGTGGTGCCCAGCACACATCCAGCCCATGCCAGGGGATGGCAGCCAAGCACCAGCCCTCACCTCTGCAGCAGTGCAGGGGATGCTGGGGGTATAGACCCATGGAATTGTTTGGGCTGGAACAGACCCCAGATCATCAACACCAACCCAGCACCACCATGGCCACCAAACCCTGGCCCCAAGCGCCATGGCCACAGGCTTCTGGAGCACCTCCAGGGACGGGGACTCCAGCACCTCCCTGGGCAGCCTGTGCCAATCCCTGACCGCTCTTGCAGCAAAGAAATCTCTCCTCATCTCCAACCTAACCCTTCCCGGGCATGATTTCAGCAGAGAGGAGCAGACCTGGGGGCTAGAGGTGGCACCAGGGCTGCCGGGAGTGGCAGGCGGACCCAAGCCCTGCTTGGGTGACACCAGGAGAGGATGAGGCTGGAGCCAGCCCCCAGCCCCTGGAGGCTTTGCCAACCTGGAAGCCGCCGGTGCCATCCTGTTACCCATCTGCCGGGAGCTGGCAGTGCTGCAGGACCTGGCGGGGTGGGGGGGTGGGGAGGTGGGAGCAGGGGGCTTGAGGGAGCTGTGGGCATCCACGGAGCCTCCTCATCCCCTCCAGGAGCCCTTCTGCAGGGAGCCTCATTGTCAGGGGCCAGGCAGTGTGAAACGGCCCTGATTAGCAATTAGTGCCTTTGTAAAGGGATTAGCCGGACCCATTGTTAGCAGCAGTGACTCGACTGCCAATTTGCATCTGGAAGCGCTGGTGATGATGATGGTGATGATGACCATGATGCGGCACTGGGAGCGCTTCCCCTCCCCCAGTGTCCTTTTGACCAGAGAGACGCAGCCTGGCCACACCGTGCCCGGCACGGCGGCGAGGCGCTGCTGCCCCCGCCCCGAGATGGGCATCGAGCTGCCCTTTGCGGGGCCCTCAGCACCACCATGCCCGGGGGGGGTTGCTCCTCCAGCTTTGGGGTGCCCAAGGGTCTAGGGGTGCACAGTGGGGCTGGACACCCTCCTGAGGTGGGGGAAATGAATGCAATTCCAGCAGGGAATTGCAGGACTGCACAAGCCCTGCTCCTGGCCGGAGCTGGGGAGAGCGAAGGAGCTGAGCTGAGCTGCGCTGTCCCTGTCCCATGCCATGCCCTGTCCCTGTCCCTGTCCCTGTCCCTGTCCCATGCCCTGTCCCTGTCCCCGTCCCCGTCCCATGCCATGCCCCGCACTCGCCTGCCGGCACTGCCCCGGGGCTGCCCCCCCTCGCTGCTGTCCCCCCATCACCCAGGCTGCATCTGAGCAAAACCACAAAGCTCCAACCCCCACGCCCCTCCCCGTGCTTGCAGAGCTCCCCCCAACCCCGGCCGGGGTCCGTGAGGGTCTGGCTGTCAATCCAGGCTGTTGGTCTGTCTGTCCAGTTCGTGAGCCGTTCCCCGGTGGAGATCCTCCCCCCAGGAGCAGGCAGCGACAGTGCCCCTAAGGAAGGCTCTGCCCTGCCAGCCGCTGATGGCTCCGGGAGCGCCTTGGGGCCGACTTCCCTCCGGCACACACACATTGCCACTGTTTGGGGCAGCACTCCGGGGGGCAGAGCCTGCCAGTCAGCCCCGATGCTGCCTCAGCCCCAGGGGTGCCATGCAGGGTGCTGGTGGCGTGGGACAGTCACCGGCGGCCCCCCCAAAGACTTTGCATTCACCCAAGAGCCAGCGCCGCCCGCGGGCACCAGCCCCGAGCACAACGGCCATCGGCACGGCACCTTGGCATCACCCCCTGCCGATGGCCAGCCCTAGCCCCTGCCACTGGCATCACCACCCTGCTGCCAGGAGCAGCTGGTGGCTGTGTGCACCCCACCAGCCCCAGCACCGGGGGGCCGCATCCTGGCCCCACACCTGCCCCGCAAGCAGCTGGCACACAGCAGCACCACGGCCCTGTGCCAAGCTCCCCAGATGCTCATGCCCTGTGCCCACAGCCGTGCCCGAGCAGGACCCTGCCCTCAGCACCTCCCACGGCTGCAGAGCCCTCAGCCCACCCACGGCAGCTCTCTGTGCACAGGCAGCAGGCAGGGAGAAGGGCACTGCGTGTGGGCAGCTGGAACCGCAGCCAGCGCCTGGCAGGAGTGCTCAGGCTTTGCACTGGGCACAGCCTGGCACCAGGCTCAGGAGGGATGGCAATCCCTGGTGGCCCCTCTGGTGTAAGCAGCCCCCCCAGGGCTGGGGCAGAAGGACAGCCCTGGCACAGGGCTTGGCAAGGCAGCTCTGAGCAGCTGCCATATGTGTGGCATCTCCTCTGCCCCACAGTGCCCCAGAGACTTTCTGCCCCACAGCACCCCCCCACCAACCCCCTGTGCTGCCCTCTCCCCCCCTGCAGTGCCCATGAAGCCGCCCCACAGCCAGCCCCCTACACCAGCAGGACCCCAAAACCAGCTCTCTGCAACACCCCCTAGCCCCCCACACTGTGCCCCACAGCCCTGCCCCTGCAGCACCCTACAGCAAATTGCTCCATCAGCACCTTACAGTGCCCCACAGCACCCTACAGCTCCCCTGCAGTGCCCCATAGCACCTACAGCCCCCCTCTGTAACACCCCATAAGCCCCCTCCCAGCCCCTGGCACCGCCTTGGACACTCCTCAGCCAGCTCCTGCCCACACCAGCTGGCACCCAGGCCCTGTCTGACACCCCCCTTGGGGACCCAGGGCTATATGTGCTCCAGCACATCCTGCCCCAGGGCATCACCGCTGGAGCAGGGCAGGAGGGACCATATAGGGCAAAGGATGGCTCCAGGGGAGTGCCATGCTCTGGGCTGTGGGCATGGAGCTGGGAATCTCTGTTGTGGGGCCAGGTTGTGCCAGCCTGGGGCAGAGCTTTGCCTGGTCTCCTGCCCATGTGCCTCTGCCATCCCCTGGGGCTAGGTGATGGTGCCCAAGGCCAACCTCTCCTGAACAACATCCAGGTGGAAACCACCACCATGAGCCCACCCCCCTGCCAGGACTCACCAGTCCCATCCCAAGCCCCCAAATCCAGGAGCCTGGCTGAGGCTGCCCAGGCTTTGGGCACCAACAGAGGTGCTGTGGCAGCTGGATGGGTCCCCAGGGCAAAGCCCATCCCCTGCTTGGCCCCCGATGGGCTTGGGCCACCTTTGCCATTCACCCCTGGCACAGCAGCCTGGGCTGCACACCCTGGCACAGTGCCCCACCAGCACCCCCGTGGACTTGGCACCGAGTTTGTGTTGTGCGGTTGGCTGGGGGCTCCCCTCCCCCTCCTCACCACCAGCTCTGCAAGTGATGCCCAAACCCCCCGCAGGAGTGGCACAACTCAAACCACACACTGCTCCCCGTGCCAGGGATGCCCACTGGGGCAACCTCACCCTGCAGCCCCCCACCAGCCCCGGGTGGGTGGGTGCCAAGCCGTGGGTGGGCGCTTGGCTCTGCCCTCTGCACATCAGGGCTGCAGAGCAGGATGAGACCCACCCTGCACAGCCCCCGAGCAGCACGGAGCTGGCGGAGGGCAGACCTCAGGGGGCTCCTTGTGCCCGGGCTGGAGCCGTCCCCACAGTGGCAGGGGTGCCCCCGCAGCGGCAGGGGTGCCCCCACGGCAGAGGCGGCAGCAGCCGAGCAGCCCTCTCCCGGTTCCCGCTCCCGGTTCCGGCTGCCGCCAGCCGCGGGCTGTTCCCTGCTCCGCGCTGGGAGCGTTGCCATGGCAGCAGGGTTATGTTCGCCAGCTGCCAGCACTCCCTGTCCCCTCCGGAGCCGGGAGCATCCCGGCGGTCCTGCCTTGTCCCCAGCCCCGGGCGCCTCGCTGGGTGGTGCCCATCGGGGCCAGGCACGGCAGCAGCTCCCCCACTTCCCACCCGTGGGGCTCACATCCCTTTGCTCCTCCCTTGGCCAAAGCCTGGAGCTCCTCCCCACGGGGCCAGCAGTGCCCCAAACCCTTTGTGCCTTGCTCTGTGCCAGCTCCTCCAGCCTCCACCCTGCCCAAGCTGCTTGGGGGCTGGAGGGGCCAGAAGGGCAAATCTCCACTGTGGCAGGAGGGAAGAGGTCCCTTCAGAGAGGTGGTTCTGGATCTTAGGGAGAATCTCTTTGCTGCAGGAGTGGTAAGGGCTTGGCACAGGCTGCCCAGGGAGGTGGTGGAGTCCCCAGCCCTGGAGGTGTTCTAGAACCCTGTGGCCATGGCACTTGGGGCCAGGGTTTGGTGGCCATGGTGGTGCTGGGTTCATCTTGGACTGGATGATCTTGGAAGGCTTTTCCAACCCAAACTACTCTATCCTGCTATGTCCCACCCCTGGAGATGCTCACAGTTAGGTTGGACAGGGCTGTGAGCAGCCTGTCCCTCCTGTTCCTTGCAGGGGGTGGAGCAGATGACCTTTAAAGGTCCCATTCCAACCCAAACTGTTCCACGATTCACCCTGCAGCACCTGGCCCGAGCCCTGTCCCAAGGGGGCCACGCTGCTGGGCTCATCCTCAAGGCTACCAGGCTCTGCTGGGGGCACCAGCAGGGCCACAGGGGCAGAGGAGGGGCCCAGGGGTGATGTGTAAGGTGGTAGCCCCTTGGTAACTCCTTGGTAATCCCTCGGTGCCCCCAGCAGAGCCATCCCTGTGAACCCCTCCAGGAGCAACCATCCTGCCCTATGAGCTCCCCAGAGGGCTCATTAGATGACACCAGGGCACTGCAGATAACGAGCACAGAGCTCACTGCCAGGGAAACAGGCAGAGAGCAGGCAGAGAGAGGGCAGAGAGCTGGCAGAGAGCAGGCAGAGAGTGGGCAGAGAGAGGGCAGAGAGTGGCAGAGAGCAGGCAGAGAGCAGGCAGAGAGAGGGCAGAGAGCAGGCAGAGAGAGGCAGAGAGCTGGCAGAGAGCAGGCAGAGAGAGGCCAGAGAGCTGGCAGAGAGCAGGCAGAGAGAGGCAGAGAGAGGGCAGAGAGCTGGCAGAGAGCTGGCAGAGAGAGGGCAGAGAGCAGGCAGAGAGCAGGCAGAGAGAGGGCAGAGAGCTGGCAGAGAGCAGGCAGAGAGCAGGCAGAGAGCAGGCAGAGAGAGGGCAGAGAGCTGGCAGAGAGCAGGCAGAGAGCAGGCAGAGAGGGCAGAGAGCTGGCAGAGAGAGGGCAGAGAGCAGGCAGAGAGAGGGCAGAGAGTGGGCAGAGAGTGGGTAGAGTGCTGGCAGAGAGCTGGCAGAGAGAGGGCAGAGAGTGGGCAGAGAGAGGGCAGAGAGCTGGCAGAATGCAGGCAGAGACCTGGCAGAGCTGGCACAGAGGGGCAGAGAGAGGGCAGAGAGGGGCAGAGAGAGGGCAGAGAGCTGGCAGAATGCAGGCAGAGACCTGGCAGAGCTGGCACAGAGGGGCAGAGAGAGGGCAGAGAGTGGGCAGAAAGCTGGCAGAAGGTGAGCAAGAGTAGGCAGAGAGAGGGCAAAGAGAGGGCAGAGAGCCAGAGTGGGTAGAGAGGGGGCAGAGTGGGTAGAGAGTGGGCAGAGGCTCACCCCAGCACCAGGTGCCACCAAGAGGCACGGGCAGAGCTGGGCTGGTGCTGCAGCATGTGCCAGTGCCATGGTGGTGGCTGGCTCCACACACTCCCTGCCCAATGGGGTCTCTGCCTGCAGGCTGCAGACTGGTGCCAGGGCAGGAGCCTCTGCCCACCTCCTGCCTGCCCCCAGCCCCTGTCCTGCACCCTCATCCCTGCAGTGCCAGAGGGCAGGGAGGTCATGCAGCAGGTGAGCTGTGGCCATGTCCTACACCCTGAGCCAGCTGGCACCGTCACCCCCTCACCTTCAGGCTGTGGCAGAGCCAGAGGCTGCTGGGCCACCTGCCCTGGCCAGATGGCAAAGGGACCTGTGGTGCTGCCAGGCACAGTGCTGCCTGGGGGACCTGTGCCAGCCCCTGCTGCTGGCCCTGCTCATGCCCAGCCCTGTGGTGATGCTGAGGATGGACTGGGGGCTGGAGGTGCCAGGGGGCAGCTGCACACAGGGTGAGCATGGGGGCAGATCCTGCCCCTTTGGCAGCACTCTCCTGGCCCGGCACGGCACCCAGCCAGCCCCAGCTCCCCAGTTCTCACACCCTGGCACAGCTGGGAGCCGCATCCTGTCCCCATGGCACCGAGGCACATGCTGAGAAATGCCCCCAGCACAGCTCCTGGGCAAGGCTGAGCCCCCACAGCCCTCCCCCACGAGACCCCAACAGCATGGCTGTGCCAGCCCCCTGCAGCAAGCCACCTGCAGCCCCCCTCAAGGGTCCCAAGGGCGCTGGCAAGCCCCAAGGTGCCAGCCCAGCCCAGGATCCCTGCACCCTGCTGAGACATCAGCCCCTGCTGCCCTCGGGGGTCCCTTCCCAGCAGAGGGAAGGGGAAGGGGAAGGGGAAGGGGAAGGAAAGAGGGAAGGGGAAGGGGAAAAAGAAGGGGAAGGGGAAGGGGCAGGGGCAGGAGCCTCTGCACCAGCAGCCAGCTCCCCAGCAATGCTCTAATGGCAGCCCAGGGCTGGGCACCAGGAGAGCTGCAGTAAATCACTGCGAGCTGCCATGGCATTTTTGCATGAAATTAGAGGATTTTCTCCCCTGGGTTCAATTTCCTCCACACCAAGTTCTCACTGCAGCCAAATAATTAAAGCAGCTGCACTCCCTTCTCCTCAGGTACTGCTTTAACTCCCTGCTGGCTGCCACCTCAGTGCCTGCTACCAGGGCTGTGGCTGGGTGGGGACAGCAGAGCCCTGGCACCCAGGACCTGCACCCACACGGAGCACACCCAGGGCAGAGCGCAGCTGAAGGTAGGGCAGTTCAAACCCCACTGAGAGACCCTGGAGAGACCCAGAAGCCATGTGGGGTGCAGAAGGCAGCCCAGGCAGGAGGCCAGGCCCCCATGAGGGCTCCAAAGCCCCCACGGCACAGGAGTCGGTTGTTCCCGGGAGAGGAGCCACCACCACCTCCTCTTCATCGCCTGCAGCAGGGGAGGGAGCAGCAGAGCTCAGCCTGCACCACTCTGCCTCACGCAGCGATGCTCACACCCCACGGGGGGTGACTGTCCCCACATGCCACCTGTGGGTCACCTGGCCATCTGAGAGACACACAGGCCCAGCCGTGCTGCCCCCTGCCCCGTCCCAGCCCCGTCCTGCCCACCACGAGCAGCACCAGCCCGAGACCCCAGCCCCGGGAGCACCCTGCGGCCAGCCCCAGCCCTGCCCCGTGCCTGCTGGGCCGGGGCTGGCCTGCTCCTCAGGCTGGCAGCACAGCAGAGCCGGCTGGTACCCGACAGAGCACAGAGAGCTGGGCACAGAGCCACGTCTGGGGCACACACGCATCCCCCGAGCGCCCCGGGTCTTCCCTGCCCGCCCCCTGGGGACCGCCCCTGTGGGGATGTGCAGAGGAGCAGTGCGTCCCGTGGGGATGTGCAGAGGAGCAGTGCGTCCCAAAGGGCTTTCAAGGGGCCCCTGGAGCAAAGCCAAACCCTTTTGTGTCCCGCCCAGGAGCCCAGCAGGTTTGTGCTGGCAGGAAGAGCAGGGACAAGCTCCTCACGCTCTGCCACGGCAGAAAACCCTGGGCAGAGGCACGGAGACATCTGAGGGGCTGGGGTGGCCACGCTTGGGAGGGTGCCTTTGGCTTCTCAGACACCTGCAAGAGTCTTCCTCCTGCTTCCAGCAAGCACGGATGGCACAGGCTTGGCAGCACTGAGGCACTTAGTCCCGAGGTGGATGAGGACCAGAGAGGTGGTCAGGACAGTGGGGGCATCCCTGCAGCAAAGGCTCTGGGCTGGAGGACATCCCATGGGACACTTGTATTCAGGTTAAACAGCCCAGCTGGGCAAGGAAGGCACTGCTGGCACCCAGCTGGCAGCTGCAGGCCCCAAAGGTGGCACAGGGCAGGGCTCAGGGCTGCAATCCATGCCTTAGGTGCCAGGAGAAAACATGGACTCACAGAACTGTCAGGGCTGGAAGGGACCTCCAGGCTCAGCCAGTGCCAACCCCCTGCCATGGCCAGGGACACCTCACACTGCAGCAGGTTGCTCACAGCCACATCCAGCCTGGCTGCAAACACCTCCAGGCAGGAGGCTGCCACCACCTCCCTGGGCAGCCTGTGCCAGGCTCTCACCACCCTCATGGGGAACAACTTCTTCCTAACATCCAATCTCAATCTCCCCATTTCTAGTTTTGCTCCATCCCCCCCAGTCCTATCCCTCCCTGACACCCTCAAAAGTCCCTCCCCAGCTTTCCTGCAGCCCCCTTCAGATACTGGAAGGCCACAATGAGGTCTCCTGGGAGCCTTCTCCCTCTCCAGACTGCACAGCCCCAACTCCCTCAGTCTGTCCTCAGAGCAGAGCAGCTCCAGCCCTCTGCTCATCCTTGTGGCCCTTCTCTGGACACCTTCCAGCACCTCCAGATCCTTCCTGGCACAGAGGCTCCAGAACTGGACACAGAGCTCCTGTGCCCACATCCCCAGCCCCACCCCTGTGCCAGCACCCACCCCTGTGCCCACATCCCCAGCACCCATCCCTGTGCCCACATCCCCAGCATCCACCCCTGTGCCAGCCCCATCCCTGTGCCCACATCCCCAGCATCCACCCCTGTGCCAGCCCCCATCCCTGTGCCCACATCCCCAGCACCCACCCTGTGCCAGCACCCACCCCTGTGCCCACATCCCCAGCACCCACCCCTGTGTCAGCACCCACCCCTGTGCCCACATCCCCAGCACCCACCCCTGTGCCAGCACCCACCCCTGTGCCCACATCTCCAGCACCCATCCCCATGCCCCACATGGCCAATGCCTGTGGCATGAGTGCACACCCTGGCACCCACCCTGGCACTCAGCCCTGCTGCCTGCACTGTGACTCAGCTGACCTGGCCCAATGGCAGCCACTTGCTCTGCACCTGCCAATTATGCCCCCCCAGTGCCACCCTCACAGCAACTCCTGCCAGGGTCTCACCAGCCTGCACTGACTCAGAGCACAGGGAGCCAGGAGGAGGGAAGGCCTCCCCCACACACAGCAGCCAGCTGGGCTCACAAGCCCCCCCCCATGCCCCAGTGAGCAGGGGGCACTTGTGCCACTCACTACAGGACAGGGTAAAACCCACTAGGGCAGGAGGCTTCACACCCCACTGCTGCCCCAGGCAGCTCCCTGGCACCTGATGAGCCTTTGTGGGTGCCTGAGCTCAGGGCACAGCCCTGTCCATGACTCTGACCACCATGGCCCAGCAGGGCACAGGGCAGCCCACACACTGCTGGTGCCACCCCACACACTGCTGGTGCCACTCACACTGCTGGTGCCACCCCACACAGTGCTGCTGCCACCCCACACACTTCTGGTGCCACCCCACACACTGCTGGTGCCACCCCACAGACTACTGCTGCCACCCCACACACTGCTGGTGCCACCCCACACACTGCTGGTGCCACCCCACACACTACTGCTGCCACCCCACACACTGCTGGTGCCACCCCACACACTGCTGGTGCCACCCCACACACTACTGCTGCCACCCCACACACTGCTGGTGCCACCCCACAGACCACTGCTGGCACTCCATGCACTGCTGCTGCCACCTCACACTGCTGCTGTGCTACCCCACACACTGCTGGTGCCACCCCACAGTGCCACACTCCCTGGCACACACAGAGCTGTGCCCTCTGCAGGGCTGGGGCTGTGCCCCATGGGTGGGTTTGGCAAGGGGGCAGCCCCTCCCCAGGACACAGAATCCTTTGGGCTGCAAAAGCCCTTCCAGCTCCTCCAGCCCAGCCACTCTGCAGCTCTGCCAAGGCTGGGGCTCAGCCAGGGCCCTCAGCACCACAGCTCTGCCTCTCTGAAACACCCCCGGGCATGGGGACCCAGCCACCTCCCCGGGCAGCCTCTGCCAGGCTCTGAGAACCTTTCAGTCAAGAAGTTTCTTCTCATGTCCAATCTAAACCTGCCCTGGGGCAACCTGAGGTCCCCCCTTCGCCCTGGGGGCTCAGCAGGGCAATGCTGCTGGGTGCCCTCTGTGCAGGCAGCACAGCCCCTGCCTGAGGCAATGCCTCCAGAGGGGCTGGCACAGGAGAGGGGCTGCCTGCCAGCAGGGCTGTGGCTCCCCCCAGCCTATCCCCAGCCCCAGTGTGTGGGGCAGAGGCCAGGATCTGGGGGGGGGCATCCTGCAGTGACTGTGCCCCAGGCTCTGATGCTATGCAAACACAGCCCCCCAGCTCCTCACCTCCTGCCGCAGCAGCAAGAGGCCTTCCAGGCTCCTGCAGGGGAGAGCTCCTGCAGATGTCCCTGGCCCAGCACCCAGATGTGCCTGGCCCAGCACCCAGATGTGCCTGATGGCCCAGCACCCAGATGTGCCTGATGGCCCAGCACCCAGATGTGCCTGGCCCAGCACCCAGATGTGCCTGATGGCCCAGCACCCAGATGTGCCTGTCCCAGCACCCAGATGTGCCTGATGGCCCAGCACCCAGATGTGCCTGTCCCAGCACCCAGATGTGCCTGATGGCCCAGCACCCAGATGTGCCTGTCCCAGCACCCAGATGTGCCTGATGGCCCAGCACCCAGATGTGCCTGATGGCCCAGCACCCAGATGTGCCTGTCCCAGCACCCAGATGTGCCTGGCCCAGCACCCAGATGTGCCTGATGGCCCAGCCCCCAGATGTGCCTGGCCCAGCACCAGATGTGCCTGATGGCCCAGCACCCAGATGTGCCTGATGGCCCAGCACCCAGATGTCCCTGTCCAGCACCCAGATGTGCCTGATTGGCCCAGCACCCAGATGTGCCTGATGGCCCAGCACCAGATGTGCCTTCCCAGCACCCAGATGTGCCTGATGGCCAGCACCCAGATGTTCATGATGTCCCAGCACCCAGATGTGCCTGATGGCCCAGCACCCAGATGTGCCTGGCCCAGCACCCAGATGTGCCTGATGGCCCAGATGTCCAGCACCCAGGTGGTGGAGTCCCTGTCCCTGGAGGTGATCAAAGAAGGCTTGGATGTGGCACTTGGAGCCATGGCTTAGTTGTCAGGAGGTGTTAGGTTGGATTTGATATCTCTGAGGTCTTTTCCAGCCTGGTTCATTGTCCCTGTCCCAGCACTGGGAGCAGAGGATTTGCCACTTGGGCTTGGGATGGAGCAAAGCAGTTGGGGATGAGCAGCAAAGGAGTTTGAGCATGAGGGGATGATGCCAGCTGCCAGGACACATCCTGCTCAGCAGCTTCAGCCCAGGATGGGCTCAGGGCATGAAGGGCATCACTTAGAGGACCGTGGCCCCAGGACCAGCACAGAGTGGGATCCCAGCGTGTCTCACCAGCACCCTCCTGGAGGTCAGTGCCTCCTGTCAAGACCTGCTGCTCGAAGATGACCAGGAAAGGCGATCAGCAGCTGGCCTGGACACTCTCCCAGCTCCCTTGGGAACACCAGCGCCTCACAAGCCCTTTGTGCACGGATGGGGTGGGATGCTGGGTGGGCATCAGGTCCCCAGCCATGCCTCTCCTCCCACCCCCCAAGCTGCCCATTCACTGGGGGCTGCCCAAGCCCCAGGCAGACCCAGACTGCACCTCTGGGGAGCAGAGCACCGAGAGGGCTGCTCCCTGCGCTGCCCAAAGCTGATGGCCACTCTCCCTAGCTGCCCAGCCCTGGGTCTGCAAAGAGCAGCCCCAGGCTCTGCCAGCCCGTCCCCAGCGCTCGGCCCGGGGCCAGCAGCGAGGCACAGAGCTCCGCGCAGCGCTGCGCTCCCTGCCGGTGGGGCCCAGCAGGAGGCGGTGGGGCCCAGCAGGAGGCGGTGGGGCCCAGCAGGAGGCGGTGGGGGTGCTGAGGTCCTCCCCTACCTGCCAGCCGGAGCCGG